>JAKEEE010000146.1:0-428594 GCA_021498325.1 Bactrocera minax
TAGATGTAATTCTTTTATAATATTTATTGGTATCGTTCTGGAATGTCACTTGTATTTGCCATAAATGCTAGTATTAGTACAACGCCCTCACTTACTGCCCTAAGTGGTAGCCGACAGTACTGAGACGTTATAAATAAATAAACAAAAAATAAAGTGCTGGGCTTGGAAAAATTAGCATATCTAGTTTTCAAAGCAAGCGCCCAATAATGTTGCTGGTGGTAGGGTAGTGCACATGCTGTTGAAAGAGGCAATAATGAGCTTGCTATTTGACGTATATAACTTGAATGGAATATGATAAAAGCTTACTAGGAAATCGAAAAGTATTTTTTCGAAAATCTTTTGGAAGTTGTTGCCAGTTTTAACAACCGATATATATTTTTTTTCTTAATATGCTCTTTTCAATAATTTTGCATGTCGCATATTTGTGTCTTTATGAAAGATTACTCATAAAAATGCCGGAAGAGAACAAAAATTCCTCACATATTTTAAAGAATTTTCATATTTTCTGCGATTCTTTAATTATCGATTATATGATGATTATATGACAATAAAAATAGAAAAATTAAAGTATATATGGAATTAAATAACTTTATTAAACATGATATAAATATAATAATAATTATATATATTTATATAAAATAATATAAATATATGTATAGAATTATATAAATGTAATTTATTAGAGTGAAAATGAGAAGTAAGCAACAAATTAAATCGAACAAGTCTGAATATCCTTTATGTAGATTGCTTGTATGTTACAAAACTTAAAAAATATTTGTGCTTTAAATTTTTATTTGAAATATTTACGTAACAAATTTGCTACAACAATAAATAATTTGATTGATAAAAACCTTATATATATTATTTTCTAACATTTTACACTTTTCGAAAATTTCCTTGCCGTATATATTCTTGCAGATTAACAATTACCGCATCGTGTCCAATGAATCTACAATACTTTCCTATGGATCGACAGTTGTGTCACATAGAAATCGAAAGCTGTAAGTAATTATTAAATTCTTATTCTATATATATATATGTATAACCGTATTCCAATAAGGCTATTTGCTATTATTTAAGTGTATATGTCTACTGATGACAGCATCATTATGTATAATATAACTATAGACATTGCTTGAAATACACTTCCAGTGAAGCTGAAGCAATTTTAGAAATAATCACACAGATATATTAAATAAATTTACGGAAATATGGGCACTTATTAATGCAAAAACCAAGAAAGGGTATAAGTATTAAGTAAGTTTTGTTTACATGAGGACTCACCGTTTTTTATATTATATTTTTAAGGACTTCTTTATAAGCAAAAAAAGGAAGTAAGGAAGGAAGGAAATGTTACATTAAACTGATAATTTCGATTAAATTATATGCATGAATAAGTGCCCCTTTAAAAGCAAACATAGAAACTTTTTTAAGCTAAAAATAAAAAACTTATACAAAAGCTTTTAGTGAAAGCTTATGCGCTTTATATCTAATTGTATTAGTAGCTCTAATACTCTTAGTAGTATACTGTACATCAAGGTATTGCTCGAAAGGCGTTACGCCATTTGTGATTAAGTATTTATACGTATAAAAGTGTTTATTTATTTAGCAAAAATGAAATCTGTAAAATTTACGAACTTTTAAAAGAACTTGAAATGTTGAAGAAAAACAGTGGTTTGAGGTACGTTATAAGCCACAGAAAGGCTTAGTTAATAATTATATTTAATTTTTTATGAATGCCGACTGAATGTTTAATGTATCAACATTAAATATATTAAAGTTATGCCACTTGCCACTATGCTAACTAAAAGTTTTACCTAAAAAGGGGATGCACACACTTTATGAAAGTTCTATGTAGGTTTTTATAATGTTTTTAAAAGCTTGTATGAGCTCTATGAAACAATTCTTTTTTATGGTAGTTATTTGTTCAAAGTTTAGAATATTATTGTTCTGTTTAAATTAGCTCATTTAATTTATAATGAAAAAAAATACTCCTTAAGGCAATTATTTACTTTAAACTTTAATCATGTTTAAATGAAAAGAGGAAAAAAAAGACAAATTAAGTGATATTCACTATAGCTTTGTGTTTTCAAAAGTTAGCATTAAAATAATTAAATGAACATTTAAAAATTGACCGCAAACTATTTCATTACAAGAAGTGTATATGTAGTGAATATAAATAGACTGAAGGTACAGGGGAAATTCGACAAGACATGACCTATTTACAAAGTTCTGCTTTCAAAGCTCATTAAAATTGAAAAAAAACTCAAAGCGTTTCTGTAATATACTGACACGTGACGACTCAGCTTTATTTATTAACAAATAAATTTAAAAGACATCTTAAAGCTAAAAACAAAATATATCTCCTTTGAAAAAGAATAACACATTTTTTACATAATCAAGACGTTTTCAGAACAGACTATTTGCTATTTTGAAGGCTCTGCATATACAATCACCGCCATTGTGGCAACTTTTATGTAAAAGCTCATTCTAGAAAGATGATCGAGACTTTATAATAATGCCATATTTTTTTAACACTTAAACTATTTAAAAATTTCAGAACTAAACTATCAACTTTCTAAGTATTTTATTTAATAATGAAAGCTTAATAAAAATAAAATAGCAACAATGAAGTTGAAAACGCGGGTTATGGTCTGTAAATGACGGACAAAAAACAAAAAAGCGCAACTTGTGTTTATTTTACGGCAGGTTTCCGTTGAAAAAGTTTGAATTATTTATTTTTCGGGAAAAATGAGCGAAAGAAATATTTTTTGTTACATATTTTTTTTTAATTATACTTTTTTCAATTAATTATTGAATTTTCCTTTTTTCAATTACCCAAACCTAAATCATCAGCGTTTAATTAAGTTAGTACAAATATTCCTCACTTGAAACAGTTTAATTACAAATACATTCAAAATCAGCGCTCTTTATGAAACTGCCATCTTCACTTTAGCAACTATCCAACAACCAATCGCAGTCTTCAAATTCATTACAAAGCTCTTTTAGCCAATTTTTGCATTTTATTTGAATTATTTTAGCATAATATACAAATATTCTTGGAACTTGCAGTCAAAAAAGATATTTTACAGTACCTAGCAGAGATAGTGAATAATTAAATAATAAGAAGAGAAAGAAACGTATTGAAATTGGTTGGTTTTCGGTCGCCTTCTTTCCTTCAATTGTGTTGACAGAAGGAGATTCGCACAGGTATAGTCAGTTGCAATTTCTAATAATAAAAGGTATATTATGAGTCGACTTTTTCTTTCTGCTAGTAAATAAATTGAAAGAGTAGAGTACATTTAATTGTAGTATATAGAAATTACAGTGCACAAATAAAGTCATGTGTAACATTTACATAATTAGCTTACCAATTAACACAGTTTTAACATACACCCGTATAATATGAACACATAACGGCATATAACGGCAAAATAATACATATTAAATGATAAGCTTGCTAATGTATTTTTTTTTACATAGACGTGTAATTGTGCAATTAGTAAATAATAGCACAGGCACCCAGCAGGACATTTAATCATTATTGCGATCATTTCTTATTTATTGCGCATTCATTTTGTATTTGTGTAGGTTACAATTTTAATATGTGAACTTGAACTTGCCACAAGTGACATGAATTATACTTCCGAAATATCCACTTAAACTAAATGAAAGAAATACCGTGTTTCGCTTAGAATCGTACGAAAATATTGTGAGTTCAGAGAACATAACTGAAATTAGGGAACATTGCTGAAAAGTTCATGTCGTTTTGTGGAAAAAATTGTCTTATCTTCAAACCTTTCGGTGCGATTTTTGCAGCCTATGTATTGCTGCAAAATAGGTCTCAGCCGCGGCTCTCATTCGGCTCTTCATTGCCGCTAAATTTCACTCCACTGAGCATTTGCTTAAGGACTGAGAAAAACAAAAGCTGGCTGTGGATCAGTTCGTATGGACTCTGGAGTGAAATGATGGAGCTGTTTTTCAGCTATCGACGCAAAAATGCACGTTTCTTAGGAAGGAATAGCGCCAAGCACATCTCAGGTTCATCAACTCGTTGTTGCTTTTGGTCGATTATGAGCTTCCACTGCACCCTCTCACAGCGCTTTCGCATACCAAAATATTGTTCATGAACATGTTCCTTTAATGTCTTTAGTGTCAGTTACCTCGAACAAACCATTCTACATTCATCTAAAATCATTTGAGGTCATCAACGTATGGCCTGTAAGCAATTTCGTAAACCAATAATATATAATTGCTTCCAGCTTCAGTTCAGCATCGTGCGGAGTTGACTGAAATATGCACGAATTGGCATTTGTTTGATAATATAAATCAATTCTTATAAAGCCTATACAATCCCTACTGTAATTCGTTCGTTTGGTCCGCTGTAGCTTGCATTAGCATCCTTACTCGTAAATAGTTTTTACGAAGTTGATAGCTCTTCCAAGCAATATATCGCTATGACTACATGAAATATCAAGATAAAAATAATTTAACAACATTTCTAAAGACCGAACGATCTTAAGAATAGCTTTTGTATGTTCAATAAAAATATGAACTTCGTTATTTTGTTGCTTAATTACAATAAAGTCGATGATTTTTTTGGGAACAAAGGCTTCATATAAATATACATAAGTTGATAAATAAACTGAGAAATAACTTCGAAGTATATGTTATTTATGTTTCGCGTAATTTATCCGAATTTGTTAATATTTCCTAGCGCAGAATATGCTTAGCTTAAAAGAAGTATAGGGTTTATTAAACTTAGAATATTAAATCATGAAGGCAGAAGTTATAGGAATTTTTATAAACATTAGTTAAAAATAATTTGAGAAAGCCTTTTAGGCAAGTAAGCGTTAAAGTTATTAAATATTTTTCTACCCATAGGCTTATTGTATTATTTAATAAAAGAGCAAATATTCATATAATGTGTTATACACCTTACCGAATTCACAGTCCAATGAAAGTTGAGTGTCTGAACGTTTCCAAAGCATGTAAGTGCACTTCATCAGTTAAAGATGTTTTCATTTGATTTCAATTTCTTTCAAATTTTCTATGATTTTGTGCTTCGAAGGTTGAAAACGAAATTCTAATCAAGTATATTTGAAATTCCACCACTTGATATATACAAATGTTTAATTATCGCTTAAGTTGGGTTTGTCATATTTTATTACGTTACTCATTTTCAATTCGAGCATTATTCAAATATCACTATCAAACGTTAAATCATTTTATTCGTAATCAGTATTTAAGCCATATAAAAAAATTTTATATAAGTTTTATTTTTGCAAATCGAAGTCATGAAAAAACCACAAAACTAAAGTTAAATCCTTATAAACAAATACACTTAAAAATTTTTAAATTGACCAAAAACAAATTGGGAAATGACGTCTTTTTGTATATATATATATATATTATTTTGTAATATGAAGTCGGTTACACGATGCGAGATATCCGTTACTTCTGGAGAGATGGACTGAGTAGTGTTGGCATGAGCAGTGAGGTCGAACTACCGCAGTTCCGCGTTTTGGGACACAGGCAGAGGGCGACCGAAATAAACCTAACCACAGGTACCCCAAACAAAACAACAAATATTAAACTAGATATAAAAAAAAAAAATATAAAAAATTAAAACAATTAAATGAAACATACAAATCTTAAATATTCAAGCATTCAATTTAATGTATGAATTTCATTTTATTCGTAACAAAATTTTTTCCAAATAAACAATGCAAACATTAGACTATTGCGTTTGTTTTTTTTTATACAATTACGTCACAACACACACCTACACGGAAACATCAAAAACTATTTGATTCGTTTTTAATCATATTCAGTTGATAAAGTGTTTAACAAACACAATATATGTGTACAATTTCATCACAAATCACTCACTGATCACAATATCGCAATCTCATAACGTCACTTTCATACATGCATACAAATCCGATTTTTTACAATTTATTCATGCGTATATACATCACATTCGCATATACACTCATACACATTTTTGCATCTTCATACACTTGTTATTTTTGTGCATCAACTTGTTCAACCCCATTTTTCATATGCCACACACATACATCATTTGTATGTGTACCTTCACAAGTTAAGCAAAACAAGTACTAATTTAAGAACATTTACATTTTTATCAACATCATTGTTAAGCATATTCACTTCAACATTTAAAAAATTAAAAAAATTTTAATATATTTCATTATTGTCAAACAATCTTTTATTGGTTTCGATGTACACCAACATCTATACACTCCTTTGTTCCATTTTTCTGTAAAACTTTTCGTTGCTCTCACTTCAACCTCTATATATATATATATATAAATATATATGAATATTGCATATTGCATTACATATATCTGCATTTATGTGTGTTACTCATTTCACATACATCCATAAGCTGTTTTAATATATACTTAAATACATACATACATATGTGGCGTTCTGTACAAAATTGTTGTGAGGAATCGGGAGAGTCGTTGTTTACTTTTGATATATAATAATAATGGCACTTTGCTAGTAAACTTTGCTTTGCAGTTAAACTTTTTTTTTTATAAATTAAGCTAATAATTGCCAAAAAAAATAAAAAATTAAATCTAATAATTTAATCTAATAATTTTATGTTTGTGGGGGCTTTGATATTTCAAAAACCCTACAAGAAAGATAAATTACAGAGTTATATTATATCACCACTCTGGGCTGCGGAATAAAAAAAAAGCTTCAAATCACCCATTTAATGTAGTAATATTCATGAAAATTGAGATAGTGACATTGAAAATTATATGCAAAGACAGGTGACTTATTAATTTGTTGGATATTTTGGATAGGCACTTCAATAGCAATTGTCGGACCCTAGTTTTGGCTTTTTAGGAGGTGATGTTTTAAAGATTCCCATTGTCATTTGATCGGGGAAATTAACAATAGTAATAGTAGCTGTCTTCGATTCGCCAACTGTTATAGAATGCCGAATCGAACTAACAAGTTGTTCAAATAGGTTGGCTGCGATCCAACTTTACCAGGTAACATTTTAGTAACCCCGTAATTTAGAGTCGGCTCCATGTCATGAGGTTTCTATAAACAAGCATCTTTAATTTCAATTCTTAAGCTTCTAAAATCAATAAAAAAAACTCTGTATTTTCATGTTTGACAGTAATTTGTCATTTGAACTATGCACAACGGTGAAAGTGGTCCGAAATCTGTAAATCAAAACTTGGTAGCATTCAAAAAAGTGGTAATACCTCTTTAATGAGGCACTCTGATTTCTCTTTCTCTTTTATCAAATTGAACGCGCTAACTTTGTTACTGTTCTTACATGTAAATCCTTTGTAAAGAGCGCAGCTCCTGAAAATAGCAGAGAACTATATTAAGCAGTTTAAAGAATTTAATAACTCAGCACACTCTCTCTCACTCTCGAAAGATGAATATCTTCTATCCGCAATAGTTCTGTCAGCTATCGCAAACAATATTGCTTCTCTTCTTGCCCAGCGCTCCTAGCCGAGTGAGTTGAGGACGTGACCAGCTGTTCTAGGTGAAATTCTAAATAACGAGAAAAGTTGTTTAGACTTTCGGTGTCGGAGTAAAAATTATAAACTCAAAACCAAACTCAAATATCTGACAAAGTTCTATTATAGTAGCTTTTGAAAATTGAAACCTTAAAATAAAGAAATAAAATTATTTTCATTTATAAAAACACGTGGCTTATAATGTGTCTATCAGAAAGGAAAATAGTATGGAACTAATAATCGGAAACAAAACTAATTTTATTAAGAAAAAATTAATATTATATTTAAAATCGTAATATATTTATAAAAAAAAACAAATGACATTGTTAATTAATTATCCGTTACTCGATTAACCAGATTAACACGATGCGCCTACTGATTCCACATAAACAGTTTTGTCATTCACCAATTTTGTGTTTACTCGCAATGCAACTCTACTCTCACACTATTTACTTCGTTCTCCAAATTCTATCTCTCGCTCTCTTACTGTCTCTCTATCTCTCTTACTCTAAATATAAATTCTTTAAAATTCCTTAATGTGATTTTGTTTTGTATACATTTTGATTTTCGTATTACTAACCAAATTTAAATAAACAGTGTGTTGTCCCATTTATTCTATTTCTTTTCGATTTATTTCGATAAAAATTATAAATTGTTGTCTATAATTTTATTTAGTGTAATTTGAAAATTGGTAATTGATTTTTGTCGGTATTGCACTTCTTTTTTCTTTATTAGTATATTTTTGTGTTTAATTTGTACGGAATAGGTTCAAATCGCAGCAGGATAAATTTGACCAATAACCAAGTAAAACAATCAACGAGGTTAGGTTGTACTCTTTCTAATTTCAAGATTAAGTCTACAAATTGACAAATTTGATATGCCGAAAAAAGCGTCTTAGCTTTTTATTTCCAAACTTACCATGAGCGTGTTTAATACATTGAAAATTTATTAAATGACAAAAATTAAATAGTTAGTATGTAAATACGACTATGAATCCGTAATTGCTTGGGCAGGCTTGGTATCATTTCTTTTTGTTTTTTTATTTCTGTTTTGGTTTGTAAATACGTAAGTGAAAAAACCCAAACTGTGTATATGCCATCAACAAAAAGGATGAAATCTATTTGCAAAAATTCAAAAATGTAAAAAGCAAGTAGTGCTGCCGCTCGCCAATTTATTTTTAATAAATGCAACCGCTAAAATAAATATATATATATATGAATATATATATATAATATAATGTATATGAGTAATTAAGAATCGAAAAATAACACCAACGAAAAATTGCTTACAAATTTAACCTCTTGAAGCTATCGCTCCCATTCAGTGCACAAATACACACACGTACACAATAAGCATAGGCACACACTCTAACTACCACGCTCACGATCAGGTAAAACTTGTATTAAAAAACACAGCTGGATTTTGAAATTATGAAATATGCCTAACACCTACATATAATACCATATATATATACTCGTATATATTAACCTGCCTATGTGCGTCAACAAGAAATTTTCTGCGTAATCTATCGCCTCTACTATCGCCTCTAACCAAATATTCATTGAAGTATATTTTTTGCTGAAAACTTTCGACCGCCTTACAACTCATTGCAATTGAACTTTTCGCTGCGAATATTTGTACATATATATATATATATATCTAATTACTAATTAATTACAGGCAAGGTATAATAAATAATAAGTATATAATTTATAAATATATTTGTAAAAGATTGCATTAACTTTAGCATTTGCGTATAGCGCGGAGCTTAAAAAAATATATATTTTAAGTGTATGAGCACAATTAAATTATTACACGCCTATAACTAATTAACTGTAAATTGAGAAAGTTATATTAGTTCGCCAATTAAATTGCTACGTACCCAAACGATGCACGCAAACTAAATCGTGTGAGGCCAACAGCCAGTTTCTAGAGATTAAATAAATAAAATTTCAAAGCATATTATTAATAACTTTCAAACATGTTGTTATAAGTTGTTCATCTGCTGATATATAACTTTTTCAACGCTAAAGTCCATTATATAAAATTCAATGCTAAAGTTTACTGATTTTAAAGTCAGGCAGAAATTCTCAATTAAAGGTTACTACCAAGTAATTACACCACTTTGGGTTTATTAAATAATAAAACTACTAATACCTTCTTAATTGACCTACCTTAATTGGCACTAAGCAACAAAAAATTTCGTTCAGAGTGTATATGTAAATTTGATTTCTTTTACTTTTAGATTTTACTTTAGAGAACGACGTATTCTTTCTCTCTTAATATTTATTTTATTTGAAAGGGCTATCAGTAAAACAAAAATCCTTCCTTCAGTGACGTGTTTACAATATATGGGCCCCAGAGATCGGTGTTGGGCGGCATGAGTTAGCAAACTTTTTGTCTCGTTAATCTCTGTTGGAAAGTTTTAGGCATTTGTGTTCGATACACTTTCTCATTTCCTTCATTAATTCAGAAGATTCAAGGAAAAGTCTTGCTTGCTTTTGAATATTTCCGCTTAGTTTTGAGTGAGAAATTATTTAATTTTGGAAAGTCTATCAATGCTACTAAATGATAAAAAAAAAGCTGCCAAATTATTTGAATTGACAGTTAAAAACCCAAAAAAAAAAAAAACTGGAATATAATCGTTATGGTTACGGTGTTTCACTACAATACAAAGTTCTAGGTTATGTGTGGTTTCATAAGTTCCTGCTGGATCTATTTCTTGTGTTGTCAGTGGGTAATCAGAGAATGTTAATGAATGACGAAAGTGGAATCGCAGGCGCCTTAGCTAGAGTCTTATTGCGATCCTTTGCTTATTGAGATATTGCTTCCTTATCATGTGGTGTATTTTTTTTCGAAGTTCAGTTTTTTTCCTAATGTAGAAGTTCCCTAATGCGAAAACTACAATTTAGAATGTGAAAAGAGCTCTTTTAATAGTTGGACCTTCTCTATTTATTAACATTATTAGGTGAAACTCGACTTTGCTTCGTTAATATAATATATAATATTATCAAAGTATATTAGTATATTACTATCCAGTATTTAGTGTGGTGGTGCCGCACTAGACAAAGTCTATGACAGATTTTATATTTTATGTGGAAATTGTTAGATAAAGTAAAGGTATGCACTTCTACTACACATTATGAAAGGAAGGTAGGTTAGGTCATTATGGGTTTCTTAAAGTTTTAGCGCGCCTCCGAACTGTTTGATAAGCTTTTTCACTGTCTGACATACACTCAGGGGTTACCAATGCCGCCGCTAGCGCAATTTAATCTTGGTTGGAAAAGAAGAACGGATCAGAACTTTCTTTAATTTAAAAATTGTACTTTTATTATGAAATTGAGTTCAGGTTAGGTTTGGTTTTTTTGGTTTGTTGCTTAGTGTATTCAGAATTTTTCAGAAGAATTTATATTTGCTTTGTATTGTCATTTAACAAATATTTTATTACATGGAAAATGTATAAACCAAAAGTGTGTATATATGTTATGACTACAACTATATATTATGTGAAGAATGATACTCAGTTGAAAATTTTCATAATTTAACTAATATAAAGCGTTAATGTATTATTATTTACGATAATGATAATTATATTAGGAATTTTATATTTTAATTTTATTAGAAATGGAATAAGAACTATGAGGTTCTTTTAGTAAAGCTGGCAGATGTTAGTTACAGATGATTTTAAGCGGTGTGTTAGTGCAAAAATATTTAATGTTATAATATTTTCTGTTGAAAAAGAATACAACAAGGTGTTTTTTGTTTTATTATATATATATATATATATAAATATACATAGTATAGAAACATACTATGAATTTGTTAATAGTCTCACCAATTTATTCTTTATTTATGCATATTTTTTCGATCTTTACCAAATAACAATGACTATTGAAACGAACCAACAAAACTCAAACCCAAAAACATTTTGACCACATTATCAATGGAACTATGACGTATCGAATAAAAAAAAAAAAAAAAAATCATGCATATATTATACCTTGAAACTACATTAAAACATTCATTTTATCATAAATAAATTTTTTTACATATTTATTTGACACTTTATACATGAAATATAAAAATATTTATGAATCACTTATTACCTAAATTCACTTCAATGTGTGAATAATGAAATATAATTTTTTTATGTCATAATTCATATAAAATTGATGCCCCTTTCATCAACGCAATGCTAATGTACATATACACAAACTATTGGACGATTTCGCACGAAATACAAATCTCAAAAAACATTCGTGTTATGCATTCATTCGTACGATGACATGACACACGACTTACTCGTATGACATATACTAAAAAAAAAAAAACAATTAATTAATTAATAAACAAACAGTCGGCTATACAATGCGTGACATTCGTTATAAATGGAATGAAGGTCCAAACTCGGTTGGTGTTTCGAGTGAGGTATCTCTGCCCCAATTTAAGGTCTTGGGTCATCGTCAGAGGGCTATGGAAATCAGTCTTACAACAGGTACCTGTAGACGGATACCGATTTTTCCCTATATTCCAGCTATATCTTTATTTCAAATCCAATTTTACTTTAACTTCATGTCTTTATTTTATTACATGCCTCTATATTTTACAGTTAGATTCCACGACTTAAGCATACAGTTATATATTAGTTGGGATTTCGATTCGATTGTCATAATTTTTTATTGAAATTTATAAATGTGATTGAAAAAAAAAACCTATAAAATTTAAAACGAAAAATGTATGAAGCGAATTGAGTATAAGACTAAACAAATTACGACTGATTCGATTAATAAAAAAAGTTTTTTGGTTATTCAAAATTTTTTCTAAAAAAAAAAATAAAAACATTAACTAACTAAATTTCAATTTAATATGTATGCATATATAGTTCCACTTCATCTGCGAGTGTAAACAAGTAATAGTCAACAGCATCCTGGTAGAGGAGAAACATTCCACCATCCGCCATCTATGAAATTTATTTCGTCCACGCTAAACACTTTTACCATGTTTTATCTCAAATTAAGTAGTAGTAGTAATCGAAACAGAGTGAAATTCTAAATTATGCATAGAAAATTTTTAGTAATCGCCGCTACATGCGTAATGTTTACGGAGTTATTCGCTGATATCTTTTTATTTTTTGATTATTTAACACGTCACAGTTTTCATGTACCTCCGTGTCTTTTGGCAATTTCAATGTAAAATTCAATTAAAAAAAAAAAATGCAATTACTTAAGGAGTAATGCACTATTACGTTTTAACGGTTCCTTTAATCGGCTAATGAGTTTAAATTTGATTAACTAAATATACAATTAACAATTTGTACTTAACTGCCGTTCAATTTGTGTATAAATAATTATATATGGCCAATGTGATGCTATTTATTCGCGGCAGTTCTGCAAGCTAGCTTTTCGTGTTCAAAACTCTACCTAGTGGTCTATCACACTGCTGAAGCAGTGCTTTTATTAATGTTAAATTACTTGAGGGCAAGTCACCCTCCCACTTACTTAATTTTAATTTCCAACCAGGTTTCGCCAAATTCTTCACTAAGTTCTTCAAATTACAATTGCAAGCATAGGTATACTAGCCAGCTGGGATTGATTCAACCAGAGCACAAAGATTTCTTGAATTTTCTTTTTTTTCTAATTTACAATTAGCTAATTTCAATTTAATTGGCAATTAAATAAAAATTAAGACACACATTTCATACGCGCACACACAACCATTGGCTCATCGAATTTATATTGAAACATTGCCATTGAAATTTACTTCAATCTGTAGTTACATATTTAACTCATGAACAAATTGTGCTTTTAACTGCTTTCAAGTAATGCTTTGCTTACCAAAAAGTGAGACACAAAACAATGCGCCAAATGCATACCTTCATATCATACATCGCTGTATAATTGTTAGTCACTCATTTAAAAACAAAAACAACACAGGGTTTCCATAACAACCCTGAAGCGTTTTATTCGATCCGACAAGGTGCCCTCAAGAAGGCTTCTTCTCACAGTTAATGGCGTGACCCAGAGCTCCTCATGGCTATGGCTGGGTTACCGCAACTCACTCATGCATTGTTGTACAAATAGTATGAGAGTAGGTATTGAGTGTGGTAGCCCAGCTAAAACTGGAAACCAACCGTAATCTACAAGACCCTGTATTGGATATTTCGTGGCATATAAATTCAATAGCATCTACGAGCAAAACAAAAAGAAACTGATAGGCTTAGAGTCACATTTGGATGGCAAACTTAATAAATTTGTTGCGAGAGTATCAAATAGGTTATGTTCCACACTTGTGTAATGTGTGTACCTTATACCCGACGTTGGTTCATGAGATTGAGGAGTAAGATATGTGAGTAAGTGTTTCAACTTCGTAGAGTTGAGATCCCATACTTTTGGTTAGTATCATATAGAAAATGTTCAAATTAGTATAGAGAGTCAGCTGTTTTAAAATACGCGAATTTTATGTGTAAATTTAGAAACGGAAGGCGTTTAAGTTGAATGTTTAAATAAGCTACTAAATGCGTAAAATTTAGTAAGGACTGTTTTTTATTAATTTTTTTTGTTAAAAAGAAAATAATGGTATTTAAGCAATATTAAATGTTTTCGCGTATGTGATCTTTTGGTATATCAACCATGTATATTTGTTTAACGCAACACCAACGTCGGGTTATAAGTGATTTTATAAATGCCTTTCATGAAATCAAGTATTAATTAATTTCATTATTTGTTTTTAATATATGATTAAGTAAATTAAATTTAATAAATGGAAAATCTAAAATTAAATAAATATTAAATAAAATTAAATAAAAATAAATAAAATGGGATATAATTAAACTTTTTAGATAAACTGGCTTAATACAGCAGATTAGCGTTTTCACAGTGAAAGCTCAAAAAGCTCCTACTTTGAGAATATAAGCCCATTCGCTAAAGATTTTGTTCGGGAGTTAATTGGGTAGTTTAATTGGTTTTAACTTTTTCACTTTTGACTCAATTATCGTACAGTTTAAGTGATGTATCACAAATATTCGGCATAAAGGGCGATTTGAAAAGACTTCAGTCCCATTGATTGAGGTGCGCTGTTTATAATTCGAAGCAGTGGAAAAATTTGCTGAATTACAGCTATTTGAAGCTTTTAAAAATAGTTTCCGGTGAAAAGCAAGATATAACCGAAATTTTTAACTAAATACTTGAAACCCGCTAACGATTTCATGAAAGGAATTGGGGCTTCGGCATAGCCAAAGCCATTAAAATTTTTGTTTATATATTTTTAATTTATGAAATACAAACAATGTCAATATAAAGCTATAAAAAATGTTACCGCTATATTTTTGGTTTCTTATGTAATATTTTTATATTGACTGGATATAAAGTTGTTTACATTCGCAGCTTGAAAGCAATTGGATGTCTATTGAAACCTATTGATACTTGCAGAAATATTATAAATTACAAAAAGAAAGAAATAAATTAAATAGCGAACTAGAAATATAAAACTTTGCTGATAATGCAACGTTCATTATTACAATATGTAAATATTTGCGCAAAAAGATAACAACTTGGAGTAAATAATTGCATTTTTACTATTAAACTTACTTAACTTTGACGTGCAGTTGTATTTATATCCAACTTATCGCATGTTTTTTTCCTTAAAAATAATCATACTCGTACTCTTATGCAATTACTTGTTCAGTTTTACTATATGCTATACAAGTGTAATCATTTAAATAATAAATAAAATGTTTTGAAAATTAAGCAAATTAAATAAAAATATAGGAAATTGAAAAAAAAAATAAATCAGAAATTACGAGAAAACGAATTAATTTTGCATCTCTATTTTTCACAACGCATTGCTCAATACATACATACATACTATGTACTATTTACATGTACCTAAAGCTTTAAATAACATGCATAAATCTGTAACTTACTAGACTTTTCTGATTTGAAGAAAAATAAAAAATTAGCAATTTTAATTTTAATTATGATTTATTTGCGATTTCCTATTAATTCCATTCTGATTTAATTTTTGATACACTTAAGTATTTAAAAGTTCTTTGTATTTGCTTAATGTATTCAACTTAAATTCATAATAAAGAAAAATTAAAATTTTACGCATTAAAAACACGAACAACATGTGCTCCTGGCTTTAATAAAATTTTTGTAAAGTATTTCTCTTTTCATAAAATTTTTCTTGATCTGACATTCGAAATACACAACTCAAATACGAAAACTGAAAAGAGTTCAATACGTTTTTCCTCAAACAGCTCGAAAAAAAAACAAAAAAGAAATAGATTGAATAACTAGTGGACGTATTAATATAGCCAATGCATGTTTCGCTACCATAATTTCACAACTAGTCTTGAAAATAAATTTCTGTTTTTTATTTTTTTTTATTTTATAACATTTAAGAAAAATTTAATTTTTTTTCTCCTTTATTTGCAGTTATTTATTTTAGTTTTTAATTTTAGCTTTTGGCTTTATTTGGAAAATATTTTTTTTAATACATCTTATTGTATTTTTTTTTTTTATATTTAATTATGATTTAGTACGTTTTGACTGTAAAAATATAATACTTTTTAGTTTAGTAATCATCGCCAACTGCATACATATATATACAAACTGTATGTATGTGCTCCACAATCACAGCCGTCTCCAATACCACAAAGAATACTAATAAATTTAATATAAATCGCCAGCAATTAATAATTAGTTAACCCATAACTGCAATAAACTGAAGTTTAAAACTTTACATACATATACATACCGACATATATCTCGTTATCAACCGAGCTAAAAAAGTAGTCGGAGATCTGTGAAGTAAAATCGAAAATTGTATAAACTATATTAACCAACAATAATATATCTAATTTCTAAAATATGTATTTTTCATTCACACTTTCTTTGTGCACTCACAACTAAAGGAAATATTAGCTATAACCGAAAGCCCGCTATATATATTTATTTATAAAATATATAAATATTTAAATATATAAATATATATATATATATATATTAACTTCTCCTCTCACACATGCTCACACACTATGAAAATTAGTTAGGCTATATTCCACGCTAAAGCAACAAAACGCTGCCGTTGTAGTTCACCAAACCCTATTACGCAAACGAATCGATTTAAACTCAAATCACTTTGATTCGAATCAAAATGTATTGCATTGCATCCAATTAAATTATGTAATTTTATTTACAATTTTATTTCAATATTAGCGTAAAGAAACATTTAAATTTAAATATATCTGATATAATGCAAATTAACTAAAAATTTTCCTAACCAAAAAAATATGCAATTGAAAAAAACTGAAATAAAATGAAAACTATAATCGAGAATTTAGAAACATGAATATTATTGAAAATTTTATAATAAAATAAACGCATAAATATGAAAATTACTATAAAAACAATTAGAATAAAAACGCCCTCCCAAGCATGCTCTTTCTCTTCTGGTGTAATTCGAAGTACGAACAAAAAAGCGTTACCAAACGTACATAAATAGTATTTAATAAAGTTAACACAACAGCAAACCAATATCATTAAACTATATATGTAATTGAAGCAACTTGCAAGTTTCTTCTACTACTACTCGTACTAGAACTAACAACCATTACGTTACCATCATTAACCCTTAGGTTTTGCTTTTAGTTTGAGCTCCTTAAAGTTTTATCACATTCACTATATATTTGGTTTATATTTTTTATAAATAACTAATGATGAGTACTTTTGTCAGCAATTATACATTTAGCATAATCTAAGTGCTTACTTGGCAATATCAGTTAGTAAACAAAAATAAAATTTAAACAAACAGCCAAAAAAAGAGGAATTTTTTTTCAACTTTTTGGCATTGTTGTCGTAATAAATAGATATTTTGTTATTTTATTCCATCAATATTGTTTTGTACTTCTTCAGCATTAACCACCATTAATTGATAAGAATTTTTGCCCTTAACTACTTATTTGTTTACCCTTAGGCAGCAGAGTTTCACAGTGTTTAAATTTATTATAATCTTTGTTTATAAATTATTTACACTTTGGTTTGTTTATCTAATATATTTCACTATCACGATTTTGATTCGTTTTTATTTATCTCTATGAGTTAATTTATTCTCTTATTTACCTGTACGCAAGCTTTATTCGTTTTTTGTATGCTTAATATATATTTGTAGAAAAACGATTTCCGAATGGCAAACATTTTAATATATACTCCAATTATAAATAGAGGAAAAGAAAATTATATCAAAATAGCTAAAACTAATTATATATAAATATGTGTAAAGCTGCTGTATTTGCAGAATAAATTAACCTTGATAATGTGGATTCAGCAAGCTTCAACTGCCAGTTTCATCCATATAATATTTGCCAGCCACTACCCACTTCCAACAACATACATCTTTTCAATTATTTATAATACTTTAGTAGCAGCTAGTTTGGTTGATTATCAGCGTATACTATATAGACAGTCACAATCATATATTTCTTACCGTAGGTCCCATACTTGAAGCAAATTCTTCTAAATATATCGCACAATATGTGGCGTATTAATAGGACCTTCGCAATTAGTATGTATAAAACATTATAACATGTTCTCATGGGTTGTAAATCGCTCTCTTCTTCTGTGATTTTTGTACAGGTCAAGTTACGAATTACGTAATTCGCAGTGTTTATTAGAAGCAATTACTTCGTTGAAAGTTACGTTTGCTTTCTCTGAAAACAAAATAAAGAGACTTTGATTCAATCTTTCAAAACTGATACATAAAATAATTTATCCACAATAATAATTTGTTACAGTAAAAATACGTTCCAGTGAGATAATATGGTGTATTAGTATAAAATTGGCAATACAAAAATATGATTTGTCATAACCAACAATAAATAACATTCTACACATAAAACTTCTACTTCTACAACTTAAAGTCTAAGGAATATATTCCAAATGTTTACTAAAAACTTACCGAAAGCATAACGAGATTGTTATAAGATTACATTTATTATGTAGCAATGCTTCAATATATTTAACAATGCAGAAAAAACTATTAAAATCAAAGCTATATTATATTAATATAGTTATATTAATGTTCTAGATACGTACCTCATTTAACACTCATAACTCATAACGTAACGAAAAATATCGAAGCAAAACAAAGCACAAAACTTAAAATAAAGAACATTTTTAGAACAAATCATAAAGAACATTTAAGAACATATTTTACGGTTAATTAGTTCTCTACGAGCTCAAATTAAGGCACAAGTTTCCTAAATCGAAATAATATTTAATTCAATTTTCCTTATAGAATGTGAGTAAAAAAAAATAATGGCTAAAATATTTTCTACATTACATATACAAATTTGTATGCATGCAATTACATGGGAAAAAGAAATTTATTACGCAATTTTATTAAAATATTTGCCTTCGGAAAGTAATCCAGCTGCTTTTTTCCAACATATACTTTCATATATATTAGTTCGAAAGATATTTTTTTGTTAATTAATTCTCTATGCAAGTAAAATACATACATATAATAAAAGTTTTTGTTAATTTTGATTAATTACACTGAATTTTTCTTAGTTTCCTGAAATGTTATTCGCTATCATTTATTGAAATATTTTTAACTACTAACCATGTGATATGCAATATTTTCAGTAAATTATTTATATTTTGATATTCTCAATCAAAACTTTCTTAGAATTTTCAAAAATACAAAAAATATATAAACAATTACCAATGCTGTTTAACTAATATATTTCTCTTTCTCTTCATGCGCGCCTGCTGTGCTCTGCTCTACGCTAACACCATTGTCTACATGTTCGTTAATAGGAAATTACTCGCGACTCGCATGTGAGATACAGTTCGTGCGTTCGATGGGTTACTATCTCATTCAAATATATATACCCTCTGGACTGATCGTTATTATATCATGGGTATCATTTTGGCTAAATCGTAATGCCACACCAGCTCGTGTGGCGCTCGGTGTTACCACAGTGTTGACAATGACCACACTGATGTCGTCAACCAATGCAGCATTGCCAAAGATTTCTTATGTCAAATCGATTGACGTATATCTAGGAACATGCTTCGTTATGGTCTTTGCCAGTCTTTTGGGTAAACTAATTTAACGATAAAAAACCAAACAAAATATGTCACATACAACTCTTACAATGTTCTCAGTGTGTACATTACTTTTCTGTTCCGTTATATTCGTATTTGCATATGTAAATATTTTTACAAAGCATACATGTCTTCAATTTGTATTTTCAGTTCTTACCACATTCTACAAAATATTACGGACTCAAGTTGTACCTTATTTTAGTACTAAGGCTTTAAAAAAATATTTTAATATTTATATGTTTTTGGTGCGTTAGGAAATTTCGATGCAACATGGAATTATCAAAATGATCTCTGTGCTATTAGATTCTTTCAATGCTAATAAAATGTTTCATATCTAACGCGAGATGACCAAAGATAATACGAGTGTGTTTCGATGCTTATTATTTCGTGAGAGAGCTACTAGGCCAAAAAGTTTATTTATGCAGGCTAGGTAAAAAAAAAGAATGGAAAATATTTGTTTCCTCCGATTTCTTCAACATTTTAAGAATAATGCTAAAAATAATAAAGCAAGTCTTGCGATAAAGTTTTTATTTGGTGTTAAACAGAATTGGTTTTCTAATGAAAAGCGGTGGGTTTTTGATAAACATTCACGCATGTCATGAGACGTATTGGGTTGTTCGGAAAGTCATTTCGTTTTTTTTGGGGAACATGAAAGACAGTTTTCGTATAATGAATAAATATTTTATTAAATTATATATTGGCCATTCTGGTCCAACACCTTTTGCCATCTTTCTGGCAGTAACATAATTCCCCTCTCATAAAAGTTTTGGTCCTTGCTGGCAAAAAACTCGTCCAGGTGGTTTTTGACATCTTCATTTGAGGTAAAGGTTTTGCCATCCAAAAAATTTTGCAGGGACCGGAACAAATAGTAGTCGGAAGGCGCCAGATCTGGAGAATATGGTGGATGTTGCAGTACGTCCCATTCAAGCTGTAAAAGTTTTTGGCGAGTGACCAAACTTGTGTGAGGTCTCGCATTATCCTGGTGGAACACTACACCCTTCCTGTTGATTAATTCGGGCCTCTTCTCTTTAAGTGAATCATTCAATTTGTCCAGCTGATGACAATAGACTTCTGAATTAATCGTTGTATTGTCCGGCAAAAGCTCAAAAAAAACGATTCCTTTGACATCCCACCAAACGGAGAGCATCACCTTTTTTTGGTGAATGTTGGCTTTTGACACGCTTTGAGCCGGTTCATCTTTTCTGCTCCATGACCTCTTGCGTTTAACATTGTTGTATACAACCCATTTTTCGTCCCCAGTAATAATCCGCTTCAAAAATGGATCATTTTCTAGACGTTTGAGGAGCGAATCACACGCGTCAACACGACGACACAAATTTCGCTCGGTAAGGACATGGGGCACCCACACATCGAGCTTCGAGGTTAAGTCCATGCCTTTCAAATGGCCATAAACAGTTGAATTCGACAAATTTAACCTCTCACCGATCTCTCGTGTGGTGATTCGCCGATTTGCATCAACTAATGCCTTTATCGCATCTTTGTCAGCTTCGACCGGCCTTCCAGACCGTGGTGCATCTTCGACATCAAAATTGCCGGATCGAAATTTTGCAAACCAGTTCTGGCACTGGCGTACTGTTAACACGCCTTCTCCATACACATCCGTCAATTTTTTTCTCGCTTGGACAGCATTTTTACCTTTTCTGAAGTTAAAAAGTAAAATATGACGAAAATGCTGCTTATTGCTCTCCATATTTAAAAAGGCACCAACCAAAAACTACTGGGTAGAATTAATAGAACTTTTTCACACACAAGCCTTGCAATATCAGCTCTCATGACATATAATGGTTATGGGGCTTAAGTGTGAAGTTAGTTTCGAAAAAACGTAATTAAGTCCTCTGGCGGGAAAAAACGAAATGACTTTCCGAACAACCCAATATTTGAGAGAGCAATATCTGAGTTTTATATCATGCCATCTGGGGGATGATTTTTACTGTGTGTGATGAAATGAACGTTCTTTTAGTCGAGTATTCTCCGGAAGAACTATATTTGAATTCACTGTATGAATAAAGGGGCTGATCTTATATAAAGCTATGTGAGTTTAGAGAACAGGGCAAATGTTTTTGAATGTTGTACTTCCTCCTAGTTATATTAAAACCAAAAAAGGTGTAACCGAATTTTTTATACTCTCGCAATTAGCAGGGATCAAAGGAGCACTTTCAGGTGCTGGCTAAACTGTAATATTCGACGAAATTTTGAACTGATATATGTATAAAGTCAACCGGAAGTTCGAAAATATTTATATAAAGCGTATGGAAGCTAAAGGAAGTATTTACGCGATTTTACATTTTGATACAAGGGCCAAGGAAATCATGTAAATGATTTCGAATTTCAAATTTCATTAGGATTTCTTATAGATTAACCGATATTTTTCGGTGTAAATTCAGTCATAGGCACTGAAATTCATATATTGGGTATCTGGGGGCTTGAAGTTATATTGGCATGACATGTCATACCTTAAAGGCACTATTTGTGCAAAGTTTCATTCCAATATCTTTATTGGTGCTTGATTTATATATCGCAGATTATATAATCGCATTTAAAGCATACTTTCGGGATTAGGTAAATTATTGCAGTGAAATAACGCTTCACTAACGCTCCATTAATAATTCTCAAGTACCATTTCAACAATATTTTATGGTTTGTCAAACATTTCCAATTCGATGGGATAAACCAATGATAAACCAATGATCTGTCTCATATACTCATATATCTACTAGTATTCTGCAACCCCACCAAAAACATATAAATATTGGTCTGTTTGACCAAAATTAGTTATCGATTTCTAGAGTCCAATTTTTATTTTTCATCTTTATTTATTCTAAATCGATATTACTGCAAATAAATTTAGAAAATAAATTCATTTCTCAAAATTTAAAAAAATATTTTTTAATGATTTTTGAAAACAATATGTGCTGTATAGTAACTTTTATAAAACTGATCAATTTTACAAAAAATGCTTTTCGCTTTTGTCAGTTTTAAAATTTCTAATCACAAATATTTCAACCTTTTCACACAATTTAATTTATTATATGAATATTTTAATAACTTTGAAAACTTCTCCTTACTTATTTACCGTTATTAGATATTTTTACTATACAGATTAACAAACATGCATATTTCTTAAGCTCAAAACTAACAGAAATATTAAAAAATAAAAAATACTTTATTATCAACTATTGAAGCACCTAAAAAGAAACAAAAAATATTACTAAAACAAAAGAAAACACAACAGTTCAAACAAAATTAAACAAACAAAACCCAATCCAAACAAAAATCTCTTTTTTCGTATTTGTTAGTTATTGTTAATTTTCAATGAAAATTATACATTGAATGGCTAATATTATCATTTTGAAAGAAAGTAAATGCAGGTTCAATGATACGCGCTTCCCAACGTAAGGTCAACGTAAAGCATTTTTAAACCCTACCACTTCCTATTCATCTATGTATATATATATATCATATACTTATCATACGAACATATACATATAAATGTACTGAATCATCTTTTATAGATTTTACGTTCTTGCATTTTTCACATAAATCGCATATTTTACTCATACTCACTGCAAATATATAATATATTATTATCATACACATCAAACTGCAATAATAACGGTGTTGAAAAAGCTCCGCGCAATATTAAACGACAACGATTTCAAGGCACATTAGCACTCTCCAACCGCAAAGACCACTACTACACTTATAATGGCAATAATAATAGACCAACGGCACTGCTAATAATGTATATATCTGCATATATATTTAATGACACCAGCAAACACCTAAATGGTACCCAGATATTAATATACGCCCAGCTTCAGTTTAACAACAGTTGTACAGCAAAGTGAACAATATGGAACACTACGTCACACACATGTCACAAGTGTTGTAAATTTGTGTGAAATCACGCACATGAAAAGCTTACTGTTGTGCTTTTAGTAAGCTTTCACGTGTTATGAACTGATTATGCCTCAAAGCACAAGTCAATTCACGACACAAAGTCATGGAAAGCTTAGAAGTCGTTATTTTGTTGATGAGAGTTTAAGTTCTCATTAGATGAAAGCTATTGGTTTACGATGTTGATCTAAAAACTTAGTTTTTTCCAGATTCCAACAAGTGTAAATAAGTTTGTGACGAAATTTCAGGTAAGTATAAATATATAAATCGAAGAAGCACTGAACAGTTCTTAAACTTACCTCAGTATAATATATAAAATTTTAATATATTCCTACTGTTTTTTAAAAGAACTAAAGCATCAGTTTATCATCGACTCATCGACCCTATGACAAAATAATTATTTGGTATTTGCCATTTGGAATTTGAAAGCTCTTCGCTACATAACCTTAACAAAAATTAATGAAAAGGCCATTATTTTGGTGTTAATAGTATGCTACTCATATGGAATTTATAACTTGAAGAATCATTTCGTAAAAAATTCGAACCATATACGCGAGGTATCCCTGCAAAACAACAGTTCAAGTAAATTGATTGATCACTTCACAAGATATTTTAACAATTCTGTCACAAGCAATCGAGATCGAGATAATCGAGATATATATTATGTTATATAAGGTTATATATTGTGTATATAAATGATCAGGATAACAAGGCCAGTTGCATTCCGGATGTCTGTCTATCTATCCGTCCGTCCGTCCGTGCAAGCGATAACATGTGTAAATATTTATGCATCTTGATTAAACTTGATTTACACATTCCTGTGTACTTTGGTGCTCTGGTGGTTCTTGTTGCTGATGGGTAAATTGGATCATTGCCACGCCCACAAAATGCAGTTAAGCGTAAAACTCAAAATGCTAAACTAAGCCAAAATTAAGGTATAAAACTGTGATTTGGTTCAGGGAATGACTATAATGAGGGACATTTTTGGTTTAAAATTTGTGCAAATAGTCAATTCAAAATATGGCATCTCACATCCAAAAATTGTCCAAACGGACTATAACTTTGCAGGTGTCCAGATACCGAAAATGTGGACCTCATTACCTATATCTGACTCTTTACAGAAGACATTTTACCGAAATTAAGTGGACGCGTAATATATACATTATTTATATATACTATACTATATATAAGTATCTACAAAATCGATCTACGAATTAGCCCAGCCCCTATATATTACACCACATGTAATGAGTATCGTTATTCTAGTGGACTCTATGCCGAATATATTGTTCGAATTTTAAGTAATCTTAACAAAAAATTGCGAAGAAATACATTTTGGAGTATATATGTGTTTAATGACAGAAGCAAATGCAATCAGCTTAAGTCTTCTCGTAGCCCCAATATACCAATATATTAAAAATGAATTTATAGCTATATTTAACTAGTTCCATACTTCTTCATATGTAAGTTTAACTCATTTGCACTTATGAGGTTAGGTCTAGAGCACTCCAAAATAAAAAAAAATTTTTACATTTTAAAAAAGGGATGACATTTCTTGCATTCAGACTTCATCAAACATATGTTTGAGTGTATAAAAAAATTACATATTAACAATTGATTCAAAACGGGGCTTCTGTGTCAACCTTCGGAATCACCTTTTTCAAGAGAGCCACTGCGAGCGACGGTTCTTTTAAGAACTCGTCCCCCCTCAAGCAAAATAAAAAAGAGATTTTAATCTACATAAGACTTGTTAGTAAAGTAAGTACGTTCTTAGTTATACATACATTTTTCATAAAATGGCTGACCGCTAAAGAAAATTAAAAAATCGTATGTAGTTTACTAGGTTAAGTTGCTATGAAGCTATAGTTAAAAAGTTAAACTGCGTACGTGAGATTGTTTCCGAATACCATCGTCGCCCGATTTGAAAAATACAGTTTCGAGAAAACGGGTTTAAATTTTTGTATTCTGAAGCTGACTGACCCAAGCATATATTTTACTACTATTCTACCCACTGAATAATGTTTTAAGGGCCGTAAAGTGTACCTGAGGACAAGTAAATTTTTTCAAAACTGGCCTAACTCTTTAAGACACCATTTAAAACCACCATATATTTAGCTATAAATGAACATTTAATAAAGCTTTGACAGGTAAGTAATATCTGATGATAATATTTTGGTAACAAAATGTGAAAGGAACATTCATACATTTACATGTATGCTTGGTGGTGTTGCCATATTTTCCTTGATATGTTATATGAAGTGAATTCATCAGTTGTACATTGTTTATATCATAAATTTTATTATTTTATTAAAACAATTTTTTTTTTTATTTGTTTTTGTATCGATATAAACTTATTCATGCCACTCCATGTTATGTATCATTAAACGCATTTATGCTTTACGTCCCTTCACACAAGTGTCTGTTCGTTAAAAATGCATTTAAATTGTATCGTAGGCAGAGCACATTCCAGCGAAGTAGAGCTCAGCAAACATTACAATGCATTTCCTTAAAATGATAATATTTGAAACGAGAAGAACAAAGACAAACTTCACTCGCAGTAAAAGTTTAAAATTGAAAACACAAAGTTTGCTTCATATGTTTAACAAAATAAATCTCATATTTAATGATTAAATTATTTTATGATTATTTAAAGTAATTGTTTGGCTGTCAATTATTTGTTAATAACACAAACACAACTCTTTATTAATATATTCTTTTACACTAAGTACGCTCTTTGCGGCTTTATCAACATTTGTAGAGAAATCGTATATAAATAAATTTTCAATTGCTTAATTTATGCTTTTAATGTTGTGTATAGAGCCCTTAGTAGCTTTAAAACTCCAGTAGAACTATGCACCATTTACAATATGTGAATGATGAGATAATTTTTTTTTATTGACTGCTGTATTGTTCGGATTGTTCGAACTTTAAAAATAAAAAATCAAATTAAAAAGACAAACTATTTCTACGTATATGCAGTGTTTTATTTTTTCAATAACAGTGGACTACAAAAGTCTACCCTAGTACCCTAAGTACGTAGATGTACGTACGTAGACTCTTATCAATGTTTTTTTCTAGTTTTTTGTGAACAGTTTGTTATGTTTGTATTGGAATATATATATATTTTTTTTTATAAATTCCTAATAAAAATGTAATCAAAACGAAACTGCATCATTACTTTTTTCATATTATTTTTACATTCAGCAATACATCAATAATATTGGTCGTACGTAGACTTTTATCGTCCACTGTATATATATTTTTACTTAAAAGATTTATGTAAAAAAAAAACTTTAAAATTAGCGTGCTCATAAAAATGGTAGTGACTATTTTGTTGAGAGAAAAACAGAAAAAAATTCAGTCAACAATTAAATTTTCATCAAGTAAATGTTTTCGGTAGACTAATACTTTGTTTGAAGCCTTTATTTTTTAATACAGCCGTACCACCGTACGAGGCATGGAGTCTACTAGATCCTGACAACATTTTATAGGGATCTGATCTCATGCCTCCTTGACGACTAACCAAAGTTGTGCTCTATTTGATGGATTTGCTGTAGCTAAAACTCGTTTAACATCACCCCATAAATTTTCGATCGGACTTAGGTCAAGGAACTGTGCTGGCCAGGAGCTTACGTCTATTCTTTTTAGGCGAATCACTTCCTGGCTAATTTGATGGTATGTTTTGGATCGTTGTCCTCCTGAAACGACCATTTTATAGGCATTTCCCAGCTATCCAATAGTAACGTAACACCATTTAATATGTTTACGTATACTGCTCGGTCTATGATGCCATCGATCAAATGTATAGGACCGACCCTCTGGTACGAAAAGCAAGCCCATACCATAATGCTCAGACCACACTGTTTAACCGTTTTTATAGTGTATCTGGGGTGATATTCTGTGTTTGGTGGTCGACAGACATACTTTCTGGATCCAGTTCCTCAAAATAAAACAATTTTGCTTACATCAGTCCACAGCACATTCCGCCATTTTGTAGATGGCCAATTCAAATGTTCCTTGGCGAACTTTATTCTTTCAGCAACATGCTTCTTGCTCAAAAGCGGTACTTTCCGGGCACTCCTTGCTTTCAAATTATTTTCAATTAGTCTCCTATGAATTGTAAGAGTACTACTAGACAAGTTTAAATAATTTTTGCATAATTTTTGAGGATGTTGACGGCTTGCTTTTTATATATCGTACAATTTGTTCATTCTCTAATATTGATGTTTTGCGTTTTCCTCCACGATTCTCCGCTTCTTTATTGTACTTAATAGCATTACATAGCATTGTGGGGCCACTTCCTATTATAATTTTGATTTCCTTCTTGGTTTTGTTTTGTTTCCTTAGGTTCACTATCCATTCACGCTTCTCCAAAGAACAATATCATCCTTTACCCATTAAAAAGGAATGAGCACAGGGATTTCAAAATACTTTCATCAGAAAGAAGAAAAAAGTCAGCTGAAGCAAAAGTAACAACATTTTTTAGTTTTTGTGATTGGAAGTGTCTATTCTATGAAAATAATCACGCGTGACACATTAGACAAGTTTGTACATATTAGAAGTTATCTTTAAATATAAATTGCTGTTGCACTACTATTTTCATGAACACAACTGTATCTAAGTATACAATATATATCAACCTTTCAGATCAATTGATAGAATATAGATTTTCATTCTAACATTTTCCCTAAAACTTCGCTTACTGTGGAATAAAGCGAAGCAGCAATCAAAAACAGTCAGCCTGATTTTAGACTGATTAGATTTTATGTGGTAACAAACTGCCACAGCTCTAAAAAATGAGACCTTTTCTGGAGATCCCTAGAAGATCGCTTTCTTAATAAAGACTCGAAACTAATTACATACAATCGTACTAGTATACATATTTACATTGATTCGTAATATTATATAAAGTTCTTATGCGGCACAGAGCAACGAACTTAACTTCTAAAAGTAGACAGATTTTTTTGTCGATTCGTCTCATTGTAAGCGCTCGCTTTAGTCTCGTTTTTATTCGTAGATTCTCTTTAAAAAGATTCCCTTTTACATCTTTCAACCCAAAGATGTAACTAATAGTGCTACAACTATTAGCTTGTTATCGTTATCGTTTGAGTATTTTATTTACTTAGTGAAATAAATTGTTGATACTGAAAAAAATATTTAATCCGATAAAGAGAACCAGCAAAGTGACTGCGCTCTAAGACAATATGATAAGTATGTTCTACAGGCTGATTGCTTTGATCTTTCGATTAAAGGAGGAAACATTTTTTCAAGAGTTTGCAATGAGTACTGCCAGCTCGCTCACTAATAGAGAGCTTACTTACTTAGATTGTCTCACCTCTGGCCAAAATCATTGGACATAAAATATTTGTTAGTGTCTCCGAAGATGTTTCTGTAAGGTCACACTTTGACCATGTCCGCACAGCCTACTCACGCTCTGGTTAACTGTTACCTGTTCTAAATATATTGAAATTTTTGTTGATCCTTTAATAAGTTTAGCTTCAAAATTTTAAAAATATTAAAGATGTTCAGACGATTAAAAAGTACATAAGATATACTAAAAGTGGAAATGGCGGTTAATTTCAAATACTCAAATGTCTGGTTTCTACAAATTTAACTTATTTCCGAATATTTAATAATACACTTATTAATATAGGACTGTTAGGAAAATCACCCCCTGCGGGTCGGGGGATAAGAACAACCCGCGGTAGGCATACCTGTCGTACGAGGCGACTAAAATCCAAAAAGTGCACTGTATTTGAAATAGACTTTGCTCAATCTATAGGCTCAGCCATGTCAGAAACGGTGCTATATTACTTAGCTTGAACTAGGTTTATATCACTTTAAATGTACTATACATGCACTTAAAGCGAGGCATTGTAGTTCAAGCTACAAATGCCACCAGTCGAGATGAATGGGTAACTCAACTGGAAGTAGCCTTCGGGCTACAAGGTCTTACCGGAGACTTGAAATCGGTGCCACGGGGAGCAGGGACCCGGTGGAGTTGTGGGTTGTACTTGCAGCTCCATCCTGCTCATTGCGGTAGGCCCTTCGGGGAGTATCGTGGTGGCTGTGGTTTAAAACCTGAATGCGGGTAGAACTGTCTTTGGCGGTACAGTTCAAATGTGGAGTTGCATTGCAACCGGGTGCCCGACCCATAGAAAGGTAGAGGTTTTGGGTAGGCCTCGAACCCCACCAAGGTGGTTATTTGTGCCATTCCACAATGCCGATCGGTACCGTTGATTTTAGCAAAAAGCTATTTTTAACGGGGCGCTGATCGACGCATTGTATTGATCCGTTGTGTTTTTGAACACCGTGGAGTCGAGCTGTCAACGGCAGGTACCCACGTAAATCACTTCGGATTCTGTTAGGAAAATCAGTAAAATTCCATTAACTTGGTATGGATATATAAGTTCTTATATAATATATAAGACTCATTACTATTCCTTATTTTTATAATTTGTAGGGATTAAAAATTTTCGAATCTACTCTAAATAAGTAATTTCGTTGGAAAATATTATTCAATTTGTTTTGCAATTTATAAAACATAATATTACACCTAAAAAGTAGTATGACTCGATTTTATTGTATATATTATATTTTGTGTTTTTATTTTCGCTTTTGGAAATAGCAACTAAGAACAAACTGTTTTGGGTGCTTTAAAAAAATTTAACTAATTTAGAAATATTAAAAATTAATTTAAAATTTACTAATACTGCTCGTGAAATGTGCTTTTGTAATCTTATTGTAAATACATTCGGTTCGTTAAAAGTTATCTCATCATTTCATATGTATGCGAAAGAATTAGCTTTTTATTACACGAATAAAGTAGTACCCGATTGAAAAGTAGTACACATAGAAGTTGTCCAGTCCTTGAACAAATTGTCTATTCCACTGCAATATATTGTATATACTATATTTGAATTCGAATACTTTAGTGCGCCCTTTTTAATTTTGCATATGTAGCTAATATAAATTTGCAAAATTATTTGTTGTATTATTTAATTTTCTATTTTTCTATTTTTCCATTTTATGCTCCTGCTCCCCGCACAATCCGAAAAATCCAATTCGAATTTTAACAAAAAAAAAAAAAATTATATTTTTCATTAATTGAAATTAAAAATTCAAATGCCAATCGAATTGAAAAAATTGAATCGAATTAAACGATAACCGAATCGCAATCGAAATCTGGTCAAAATTACCAAAAATTTGAAATGCTTGCTTATCTACCAATCCATTTCATTGATCAATTGATATTTACTAAAAATTAATTATTTTCAATACCTATTGATGTCATAAATTGAAATTGAATATACTATTTGATGATCGATGAATTTTCAAATTAAAAAAAAAAAATTTGAAAAATAAAAAAAATACAAAATCTATAGAATACGCCACCGTCGGCTATATGGCAAAACGAATTCAAATGCGAAAACAAAGATTTATGGCGATCCAAAAGATAGCTGAACAAAAAAAGCAGCAACTGGATGGGGTGCAACCACAGCCCAATCCGAATCCGAATGCGGGCGATCATGGACATGGGCATGGTCATGGCCATAGCCATGGTCATCCTCATGCGCCAAAACAAACAGTGAGTAACCGACCAATTGGCATTGCAAATATGTCACAAAACATTGGCTCGCGCGGTTGCTCGATAGTGGGACCCTTGTTCCAGGAGGTGAGATTCAAGGTGCACGACCCAAAGGCACATTCCAAGGGCGGTACACTGGAGAATACTGTGAATGGCGGGCGCGGCGGACCGCCGGTTGGACCACCCGGACCCGGACCCCAAGGTGGTGGCGGTGGAGGCGGCGGTGGAGGTGGAGCGCCCGAAGGTGGGGACGCCGAAGCGGCAGTGCCATCCCATTTATTACACCCGGGCAAGGTAAAAAAAGTAATTTCCAACCCAAATATGTACATATTAAGAATTGTGTGATCATACTAATCGATTACTTCTCTCTCTTCCACACTCTTTTTTCTATACTTTCATCATATTGAATATCTAATACGTATTTAAAATTCATTGTATATAAAAAAAAAAAAAATTTTAAATAAAATCCAACAGGATATCAACAAGCTGTTGGGCATCACGCCATCAGACATTGACAAATATTCGCGTATAGTGTTCCCCGTGTGCTTCGTTTGCTTCAATCTGATGTACTGGATCATCTACCTGCATGTGAGCGATGTAGTCGCCGACGATCTGGTGCTGCTCGGCGAGGAGAAATAAAGCAATCGACAGTTAGCACACAAGCTTATTTTTAAGCAACGGCTGTATGCAGCAGTGGCAGCTTGTAGACACCCTAGGCGTGTAGCAGCGGAGCAAGGAGTCGGTGGCAAGCGCAGCAGAAGCGGGGTGCATAACAGAAGGCGATTCGCAACAGTTTAGTTAAGTTTATATTTTAAGTGCACACACTATAGCAAAAGAAACAAAAAAAAAAACTAGCATAATTATTAAACAAATAATATATGCACGTGAAGTTAGAATAAATATGCATTAGCAAAACAGTCAAGAGAAGAGACGACGAAGGTATTAGTTAAACAATTAATAATAATTTACACTGTGCAAAAAAAAAAAAAATTACAATACATATTATAAAAAAACATGAATAAATAGGAAAATAGAGAAGGGGAATGAAAATCAAAATTAAAATCGATTAAATTCTAAATGAAAGCATGTCAACGTTCGTACACAGTAAAGTCATGCACATACACTGGAAAAAAATTAAATACTTTATAGGCATATAACAGTTCACTAACGAGTAAATAATCGGCGTAACGCTAAAGCTCATTACTAAAATGAAGTTGAATGTAGCAAGATTCGCATAAAATCGATAGCGGTAAACGGTGGAAGCTCAAAATACTTACAACAATAAATAATAACAAAATAGCAATGCACATAATAATGGAAACATTATAAGTAGTTAACGAAATGCGAGTGAAATGCGTAAAATAATTTACAAGTAAATAAGCCTAGTTAAAAATATGAGAAAGGATAAAAAATATCCAAGCACACTTTCATATAACAGTAATATTAAATAGCCACACACTAACATTAGTTACATAAATGATTAACGAAGGAAGACGTTACAATTTTCGTTTTAATTTTTCATGTGTTTAACGAATTAACCACATTTGATATTGAACAAATACTTTCAGCTTACCTTCTGAAAAATTTTGCAGTATGATTTTGCTATTAACGGTAATTGTTACTGAGTTTTTGTTTTTTTCGTAGTAGTTATTTAAGTAGTCATCTGCAGGCCACTCTTAATAACCCTATATTACTAATTGATTTCTTATGATGCTATATTATTAAGACAAGTTTCCTCTAAATATTGTTTTACGTTCCCACTTGAATGATGTGTGCACTGTTTCTTTAAATGCTGCATTTACTACCCCTGCTATTGGATTAAAGGAACGGCTAGATTTTGCAAGTATAATGATCCGTAGATCTAGGAAGCACTTTCCACTGTTCATATATATATATATATGTACGAAGAGACAGGAATCCATATCATCACCTTCTTTGAACTCCGACTATTTGTTCTTTGTTTCTTCCAAGATCGATTAATACTATATATACAGAGCAGTGATCGGCATTTCATAGCACAATTCTGCTAGCATACATACATCACTCGTACACTTACGCTCTTTGTTTAGTCGTTCTCGAGACAGCAACGAAACAACATCGTGAATGGCTGTATGACTAAAGCAAATGTGCCCTGCGCGATATGACTCATGAACATGAATGCTTTGTGATGTCAAGCATTACATTTTGTGTTTCAAGTAATTTAAATGCTATAAAATTAAGGTGTTTAGGTTTCCATATATTTCTTTTAATCGTAAAATATATAAGATGAAAAAAGAAGTACGAAAATGCTAGTTTCACAAGGGAATGAAAAAAATTCTCAGAATGTAAGGTAACATAGTTCTCATTGGGTGTCTTTACTTTCGTGCTCACTCACACACTCGCAGTTCCTCTCATGCCGACCACTGATATAGAGCATTTTACTGAATTTAAACTGAAGAGTTCTCATTGGATTGTTTTACATTCGTACTCACCTGCACTGTCGATGTTTCCCTCTTGCCAACTGGTGATCTATTGGTGTGGCCACTTTAAAACGGTGATGACTGTTGATAGATTAATGGCTGCCTCTTCCTAACTAAGGGTGTATTTACACTCAAAGAGTACTTGCTTTAGGGACTTAGTGCTATATACATTCCGTTTGAACTAAATAACTCTTCTTATACGATTCGACTTTAAGGGAGAGAGCATATTATGTCCATGTTCAAATATTTTGGGAAATCGACATTGAACAGTCTTTAAGAATGTTAGTTAAATGACAAGAGGTCTAAATGATTTATTTCAAGTAACGAAAAGGGGCTTATTAAAAACTAATTACCAGTTTTTTGAGGGCTTAAGTGTTCAAAATTTCCACCACATAAATGCAGCACTAATCAGTTCAAAAGACGCGGGGGAAATTTAGCGAGAGCTGAATGTGCGTGAAAATTCATGTGAAAGAGCAAAAGGACTTTTTTTTAAATATTAGTTGACGAATAATAACAAATAAGTTCAAGGAAAACTCATTGAATTATATCATATTTACATAGGCACTCATTAAAAAATCACAAAATATATGCACTCCAGAATAAGCTCACTTATTTAATATAGAATTGGTTAAGACACAGAAAAGCAAGTTCGAAAACACTTAACACATAAAAGAATAATTCTATTATTAATTAGAAATTTATTTATACTCCGTTACTTCAATTTGTTAAGTTTTTTTGCCTTTGTTAGAGTTGTTAAAAGATTTTGGAACAATTAGCTAAATTGTTTATAATATTAAATATTTACCTACAAACAAACTTATAAATTTCTACACTTTAGCGCTTCCAAAACTATTTGCCAAATTTTTTAAAATTCCAAACGAGAGAAACTCTTTAAATTAGCACAAAACGTGTTGACGTCACGGCGGAAAGCGCACACACACACATACACATAGTCGAAATTATGAGTATGCATAGTTAAGCTCAGCATATATGCAATATATTTAAGTTAGTGTAACTTAGAGCTATCCCAAGACATAGCTATTAAATGATTACAAAATTAATGATTTGTTAAAAGTTTCCAAAATTTAATTAATTTATTTATTTTATTTGTTGTTAGTAAAACACAAACAAACATACGCACCACTAAAATACGAATTAATAAAAACTAGAAAATACGAAAAGTTCAAAATCGGTGAAATTATGAAACGAAAATCCGTTAGAAATAAAACGGTGCTGTAACGGTGCTGTTAAATAATAACTGTAATTTAGTAATTTGCAACGTAATAAGCAGCGCCAGTGCTAGTCTAATGAACATGAAATTTGACATAACCCCTCAACCTATAAATGTATGTATTTGTATGTATACCCAAACGAAAATCAACAATATCCCAATATACTCGTAATATTTACGTGTTGAAATTTGAAAAGAAAAAGTCAAAACAATATATATAGATATACATATATATACATATATACATAATGCAGACTTTGCAAGTGACAGTACTAAACCAATTACTTTAAAAAACCAACTGACAATGAGTATGTATAGGTTTTTGTGTAAACACCATATATCTACTAACTAGATATGCCAGTATGTATGTATGATCCCAACAATACTATAATTAAATATAAAACTTGCAAACAATTGTTTTTCTTTTTTCAACACTTTCATACATAAAGCCAACCACCAATTGCAGTAGATGCAAATATTAGCGGTTTTATGCTGTAATTGCGTATGGTTTTATGTGAAGCAATATCTCTGCACACACATTAGATATATATGAATAATTTCACTTACTTTTATAGCACCAAACACGGCTTGAATGTATGTACATATACTATTTTATGTAAGCGAAAGCTAAAAATAAAAAATAAAATAAAATAAAATATATAAAAACAAAACCAAAATTGCTCTAGCAACATGAAGTAGTGAAATGTTAAACAAACTAATTTTTAATGTTGTAAAAAGTAATGAAAAATATAAAGATTTAAAATTCAGAAACCAAATGCACAATGCATTTTCGAGGTACATGAAATAAGTTGAATATGAACAAAAAGGTTCTTGAAAGGAAATGCTGGACTAAATAAAACTGCCTACGCATATATTTACCAAAAATTAATAAGCAAAATAGTAGCATATATGTATATAAAATGAGATAAAAACTGCAAGTATCATTAAAATTTTAAATGAAAATTAAAATATTCCGAAAAACTGAATAAAAATTATATATATATATATATATATATATAATTAAATAGTAGTGTGTGTGTGTACGAAAAAAAATTGAACTGGTTAAGGACAAACTCAGAAACTTACAGCTAACGCAAAAATAATGGAATAACTATCAACAACAACAACAACAATATGAACTGGAGCAGCGATTGTTGCATTAAAGCTGGTGTGCTGGCTTAAGAATCTGCAAAACCGCAATCTAGACTAAGCTAAGACTAAGCACAGTGCATATTATTACACTACAAAACAGCTCTGACGCTTTCACTACTTATTCCAGCAATGCCATTCATGATTACAGTGCATCATATATTGAAGCGGACAACAAATGGCATAACTTAAACTTAACCAAACAAATAAACATACAAGTAAAAGGGTAAATATAAATATACAGACAAACTTGAGTAGGAGCAAAACTTCGCAACTAAATACATATGTAATTTAATGTAAAACTATAAGTTTTACTATAAAATAGTTGTAGTGTGTATACTTAATTATGCATATACCCATTCACAGCAAATAGTTGTTTATATAATTTACAATATATATTACAATTATGGTTTTATAAAAAGGCTATCTATTTTATTTTGTTTATTATAAAATACATAATACAATTGTAATAGACTTTTAAATAACCAAGACCAGGCAAGCAACATTGTATTAGCAGTCTTATGTTCATCAGACAGAGAACTCAAACAGTACTCTCCTGTACAATCCTGTACAACTCTACTGTATAATTTTGTGGCAGTTTAAACTCTGGTTTATAAAATTGTGTCAAACATTCCAGTTCGCGCTATTTGTTATCGATGCTTAAAAGCAAAGTAAAATGAAAACTACTATACAAAAAACAATTTCTCTACCAAAGACGGTGTATAAGTGGTGTATTTAAAAAATAATAGGAATTTTCTTCGACTGTGTTCTTCGAATTTAATGGCATAGTGTATCGCGAATTCTTGCCTCCAAGACAAACGGTCAATAAGGAGTACTACCTACAAGTTCAACGCCGTTGGCGTGAAACAATCCGAAAAAAAAAAAACGCCCGTTTTGTGGGAAAATTATTCGAGGCTTTTGCTCACTTTTGTTCAATTCTGCTCACACTTCGACGCTTGCTCGTGAATTCTTGGCCAAAAACAATACTGTAACAATATTCCAGCATCCCCAGCATCCATATTCGCCAGACATGCGACATGGCTCCATGTGACTTTTTCCTATTTCCAAAAATAAAGAGAACCTTAAGCAGCCGTCGTTTTAGAAGTAGGAGTATAAACGGTATTAAATGCGCATAGCTGAAAGAGCTAAAGCCTATCTCAATCATCGAGTTTGAGAAGTGTTTCAACGATTGGAAGAAGCGCTGGCATAAGTGCATAATATCGAATGGCGACTATTTTGAAGGCGACAACATTAATTTAGACTAAAGAATAAATACGTTTGCTTTCAAAAAACGAAAATTTCCGTTGGTTTTTGAACACCACGTAAATGGGTGTTCTATAAAATTACTTGACCAAATCCGCAAATAGTCAAATTTGATAAAGAAATATTGGAGTTGAGTATACAAAATCAGTTTTTGTATGTCTGACTGAGATGTTCATGCAAAGTAAAGTGTAACTTCTCTTTATTCTGAAAATTTCTGAGATGTAAAATATACATTTTAGTACCGTTTTGTTCCACCGAAATGCTACAGTTACCAATCGGCTACGACTTCTTGTCAATGGGTGTTGGTTTATGTAGAATTTCATGTATCCCGCTTATTCTACAAATTTTTTTATAGTTTCCCTGTAAAAGTTTGGCTTGGAACTATCTTTTCATCAAATTCGACACGAATATTTTCCAGTTTTTAACAGAAAACTTTACACTCGCCTTCCAAAGGGGCTTCAATGCAGGCAATCCATATACGAGTTCAACGCTTCACACACTACCGAAGGCCTCAAAGCCATTTATGGATGGACATTTTCATTTCCGTTGTTACGACAATCCAAATTCGCATAATAAATTGCCTGATTGATAACTTGCTTTGAGGACGTTCATTCGTATGATTCGTTATAGGCATAGTATACAAGGCAGTAAAATGAAATACATATGATATACATATTGTAATATTTTCGACTATGTTTACGAATTCATTCAAATACACTTTCACTAATTTCGAAGTACTGTCAGAGTTTAACTTGTTTCCTGCTTTAAATTCTTTAATTCTCTTAACATTTTCCCCTGCATTTTGATTATTCTTTCTGTAATATTTGCTCGTACATATTACATATGTAGTCATAAGTAACTTGTAAATAAACAGTTTTTATATATGCTTAGTCAAAAGTAGTGTTAATACTCAGAAAAGTGTTAAAAACAATGTAGCAATTAAGTATAATAATAAAATGATAGCTAAGAGCATTCAGTAGTTAAAATATATTTTAAAATAATATGTAATTAAATACTTAAAATTTTTTTTTGTAAATATATACAGGCATACACTGTTAAGATAGTTGTGTACTTATTTCATATGGTTTAATAATTTGATTTTTAAAGCGGACGGTTTGCACAAATACCTATGGTTACATATAATAATTTATGTTTATTATTTATAAATGTATTATATGCAGGGATGACATTATCTGGACACAAGACATTGAATAGAAACCTGTATCGGTGTGTGTAGACTTATATTTTCAAAGTAATAATGTTTCAAAAAAAAAAAAGAAACTCAGAAAAAAAATACTTGGTGTACTCAAATTATTCATAAAGAGTATGATTTTTTATAAAAAGTATTTCATTTCAGTTTATTTGATTTTTATTTACAGATTTTAGAACTTTTTATCACAACTTGAAATTTTAAAATTCGACCATTTAGTTGCAGTTACTAATTAAAATTGAAAATTTTGAAGAAATTTGGACAAAGTGAAAAATAGAAAGCAATATTTTCATTTATATTAAGTATTGATAGAGCTGACTATATCGTATAATAACTATCTTCGATTTGACAAACGTTGGAGAGTAGCGAATCGAACAACATATACCAACGGCTCTAACTGACTGGAAGCACTTTCCTTTAGAAATTCTACTTTCCACACCAAATAAAGGTTTTGCAACTCTTTGATTTCTGTCACAGCCTGTCTTATAACGTCCGTAAATAATTTTCTTTTTTGCAAAATAAAATTTATTGTATTGTATCATTACTTTCACATGCAAATTTTATGATCAGAGAACCGCGCGCTCAAAGTTAGCCACCAGAGAAATGACGAATCGAAGACACCTAACTTACAGCGTGCGAGTATGAAAAGGAAGTCAATATTTGGTTTAATAAAATTTTATGAATTTTAAACTCCTAATTCCATATTCCAAAGTGAAGAAGAAGTAAAATTATGTTCTCATTATAATTATGCAAATAAAAACAACACATACCTACTTTTACAGACATTTAACTGACGAATGACCCTAGTTGCACAGCTATGCAGATGTTTTTTATTACATCTTGATATTTTTAGCTACTCGAGAAAACTATTGTATAACCAACCGCGTTTATAAACCTCACAACCAAACAACCAAGTAAAAAGTAGTTAGTTTAATTTACATTACCAATAAACGCTTGCAAACAGCTCGTAAGTATTGTCAAAAAACTTCCACTTAACCACACAGTTATTGGCACAAACAAAAAAAGGAATGAACATAAAAGTGGAGAAGAAAATACTTTAGCTACCAGCAATTAAATGACTGGGGTATTACCAATACACACGCACACACACACACATACCAGCAACCCTATCACATATGTACCCATGTAATTACAGCCACTTAATTAAAAAAAGATTAACATAAAGTAAGCCATAGTCCGCGTGATGTTTCACAATATAACCAATATTATTGAAAAGGGAATACAGTTGTTAGTAAAACAAAAAAACCTATATAAATAATAATAAAACAAAAGAGAAAACATTACTAAAGTAAAATAGTTATGGATATGAAAAAAAATCGGTGATAAAAATTGTTTATACTATAGTAAATTATGTATAAGTTAATACTGTATATGATAATTAAAAATCAATTAAGAAAAATATAAAATAAAAAATAATTTTAGTTGCAATGAAGTTGAAAAAATATGAAAAGATTAAACGCTTAGAAATTTCGAACAAAAACCAAAAATGGGAAGAAACTTTTTAGTAAAAGGAAAAATGCGTAAAAATTAAAAAAAAAATGATACAATGAACAAAATAAGCAGCTCATCGGTTTCGGAGCCCTGTTTCTAAAGCATTTTTCACAATTTTTAAAAGCACTTTTTTTAGGGAAAGAAAAAAAAATACATTTGTTCAACTTTTTTAAAAATAAATTGTTTATTTAAAAGTTTTGTATTATTATGTCTTACTTGAGTACTTTATCAAGAACAGTCTTTAATTTTTAAATTTTAATGTTTTTAAGTGTTTATTGTATTACTTTTTTACATTTAAATAAATAACATACCTTTGAAGTAATATTTTTTTTTTCTGAAAAAAACAAAACATAATAATAATACGTCATGTTTTTTAAAAAATCTTCCAGTAAATATTTACGCTTTTTGATTTTATTCGATGATCTTGTCGAAGCTGGTCGGAAAATCATTAATTCCACCTCTGCGGATACTATATCTTCTATACCCGAGAAAATGTAATGTAATTATTTCCCGACCAATCCGCGTTATATGAAAAGTTCAGAACATTCAGGTCAAACTCTAACAGGTAAAGGAGAGACTTCAGAGCACAGAAAAGAACTGGAAATAAAGTGAGCTTAGCTTTGGTCTTCTAAAATTTTTTCAGAATTTTTTCCGTTCCCAGTAGCTCATGTACATCTCTATAATCAAGTCAGATATTAATTTAGTTACACTCTGGCATAAAGTTACCTCTCGATCTATTTAATAGACCCTAAATACTGAAACCTTTCAGAAATAAAGCAGAGATCTACTTCACTTAAATTGCATGAGTATCTGCAAAAGGTTTACTTAAAACATATAATGTAAAACAATTTAAAATAGATCGGCTTCTTTTTTATTTAGTTTGTTTCTTATTTTATATAATTTACTATTATTAATTTTATATTTACTACTATAAAATTTTTTTCAAGATTTTCAAGGAATTACTTTAAAAATATCACTCTGGTTTTAAATTGAAATAGTATAACAGTTTCCTAGCTCAGTTTCCAATATAGTTTCCTCTTCCAAAGGTTTACAAAATTTAATGTAAAGAAAAAAAGGATATTAAAGCATTTCTGGGGACTTGTTTTAGACAAAAGCTCCAACGGTTTTACAAACAAATCTATATATACATACATATATAAATAATATAAATAATCCGAATATAACGTCAAGTATATAAGACGCACACATATATACGTACATATGTACGTGTATAAATTATGTGCGATTTAAAAGTAAATAAATAATGAAACCATATACTTAGTTATATGTTATACTAGAATTAATGTTTATTATTAATATTATTACAGACACAATGAAATTCTAAAGAACCTAGATGTTTAAGTCAGCTTTTAAGTAAAAACCTATGTGAGAGTAAAACTAAGCATGAACTAAAATGAAAACCAAAAATATAAATAAATTTAATTAATGTTAAATGTTTTAAAAGGCACGAATGTTTTAATTTAACTACCCAAAAAAAAAAAAAAAACACGAACACAAGAAAAGAAAAACAAATTAAATGCAATTACATAATTAGATGAGAAAACACATTAAGCCAGTATGAAATGGCTGCAAATTATACTTGCAGTTTTTATATGGAAGGCAAACTGAGTTTACGAACACTGCGTACAATTGTTAAAGTTGAATAAGTGGGTGTTTATATGGGAGACATAAGAAAATAACGCATTAAAATGAGTAAACAAATTACGAAAAAAAAATTATGAAAAAGAAAACCCACTTTAAAATGAATTTAATGAATGCAGAGGATAGTAAAAAGTTAGCCAATATGATCTAATTGCTTAGCTAATACAACTAAAAACACCCACACACACAGTTTAGGACACAAGTTTAGGAGAGCAAAAAAATAAATATTATGGTTGTATGTTATTATACATAATTTATTTCTCTTTATATTCATACTAAAACAAAGTAAGTAAATAAGGCATACATAAGGCACATATACTAACGCCCACTGGTGCGCATGTTTATTTAATTGTTTAAAAAATTAAGCAAATTAATTGAGTTTGAACCGAAACTAAATATACAATATTTGAGTTGATTAACATAAACAATAGACTAGAGTTAATACAATTAAATAATAACAGGCGTGTGTGTAAATTAGTTTGATATCTAGTATAATATTTAGTTTTGGAATAAAATTTGAAAGGCTCGCTAGTTTTAGTTTTTAAGAAACCAATAATTTGTATTTAAAATATATTCGAAGTACTGGATTTAATCAAAATTTTTATACGATGAGTTACTTAATTAAAAAACAATTAGTTAATTTTGAGAAATGTGCTAAAACAACGTTATGTTCGGTGATTAACATATATTGAGTACTTCACTTGCTAAAACTGGTCTTAATTGCTAATTTATTGCCTCATTGATGGTGATTTTTATGGTCAGGTAATAGAAAAGTGTCCAATATGATCAGATTAATTAAGCTGCATTGCACTCTGCTTCTTTTCAAGCCAAAATCAATAAAAATAATATTTTCTTCTCACAAAAGAGAGCTGTTAGCTTAGCTTAGGCTCTTAATAAATGCCATTTCAGGACTGCAACAAACAAGGCGTTTTAAGATCTTCACTCCTTATAGGAGTTGTGGTGCCGAAAAATTATTTAGTTTTCTTCTACGTATTTTCGTAATAGACTACAGTCTCTTTGAAATGGGAGATTCATGGCAGAGTGTCAATGACGCAATTTAAGAATTCCAAAATCGGATTTGTTGAAACATCCATTAGTATAATATGTTAACGGCTGCTAACTTAATGTCGGTCTGAATGCGGGTGAGAGAACATTGTCTAGAATATGCCAACTACAATATAATGCATTAAAATGTGAATAATGAGTATGCTGGCGAGCTTAGACTTTCGTTTAGGAAACCGTGACGTGATTATTGACAAGGTTCTCTTGCATTAAGGTTCAAAAAATTGGCACAAGTGATTTAACTACAAAATATATTCGAAACGCATGGGTTATGTATTTTTACAACATCGTTTTTGGTCTGCCTTTAAATTTATATTACTGACACAACGAGTAAACAATTTGCCTATAATACCTAATGTGACCCGCTTATGGTTCCGTATTTCTATTAGTTAAGATTTTTCGAAATATGTCGCAATTTTTTTTCATTATTTTAAACAACGAAAATTATCAAATACACCCAATAAGTTAAAGTAGAGAAAATACATGTGACTAAAAAGCAGAACGTTCTTGTAAAAGTACAAGTGTTACATGTGCTTCATAGCAAATACTTGATCATGTATCACAATTTTCGACTGTGTTAATTTTAGAACAAACTTAAAACAAGTTAGTAAAATATTTAAAGCAACCATACTCTAAAAGAATGCACCAAATACTTTAGTGCACGCAATTACTTTGGTAAATGAATATACATATACTCGTGCATATACATAGTTATATATGTATGTTACGAAAAATACTGCAAAGTTTGCAAGGCATTGAATATATAAAACAATTAAATTGAGTAAATAATAAATTAATGCAAAATTAATATAACTGTTCATTTGTCGATTGTGCGTTATTGAATGCAGTTAACTAACTACATACATATTATATACATACGTACCATATAAGTTGATAACGCGAAATATATAATTTATGCAAAATTGTGAGATATAAATTAATAAGATAAATGCTAAATGATAAAGCTAAAGTAATGAAGGAAAAAAGACAATTAATTAACCTTACGTCAACTGATTGATAAATGGGTCACATAAGAACTCACATACACTGCAAAAATAATAGAACAGAAATAAACCGTAATATTCGTATTTCTAGTGGGAACAGCAGAAAACTTTATGTCAAAATGAAAAAAAAAATAATAATAATAATAACAAAAACAAAAAACCGTAATTATTTCGTAAGTCAAATGACATGGGTATGAAATGGAATAAAAATTATGTAAAAAGTCAAAAGCTTTGTTGTTTTAATCCTGTAGGAAAGTGCTTGCTCAAAAAACTTAGGGTCATAACTAATATCTATAATTTATTATTATTATGGACACAATATCTCTTAGTTAACTTACGTTAAAGAGTAAGATCGTAGCTCGCATATACAGTGTACTTTATAGCCTAAACTACAACCTCAAAGAAGACATCTTGATGGGCACACATAAAGTATTCATAAACAAAAACTACTATCAATGAGGTTTAATGCAAATCCTAGTATTGGAAAGAATTTTCGCTCTTTGGCTTTTCTATGCAGAATTCAACAAGAATTATAAAGAACTCCTATTATTTGCCATTTTTATTTGATGAAGCTCATGAACATAAATTTAATCGGGCGAGCGGTCAACCTACTTTAATCATCTACTAAGTAGAAACATCTATCAATGAGATTGCTTATGGATATGTATGGATGGATGAAATTCTCTTATTATTCAACAGTGAAGGAGTAATATATATTCAGGATATATATATTTAATATAAGGATACATTCAGACGACTTTTTGGTGAGAATATTTTTTCTCTATCATATAGGTGGGTAACACGAAAAACTAGTTTTAAGGTCCAGCAAACCATTTTATGTAATAATAGGCTATAGGGCGTTGTACAACAATTATTAAAAAAACAGTAATGCAGAAATAAAAAATTTTCATAAAGACTTTCGTTGCTTTCGTACTTTCGTACTTAAGAAACGATCAAATTGATGCGACGAACTGAATTTCTGATGTCTGTATATTCGTACAAGCGATATTTAGTAAAACATGAAATATCTTGATCTAGCTTGGTACAAGTGTTCCATGGCAATTTGTAAGGATATTACTTATATGCGGATTGTCCCGTCCAGAAGCTTAGTTTATTTGAAAAACATGATTTTTTATAATTCAATCACAAATTAAGCTAAAATCACAACAGAAAGGGAGAGACAGAGAGATTAATTTGTGGCAAATGATCGTTATGTTCCAAAACTTATTAAGTACTACACTATGTAAACAATAACGTCGGAATCTTTAGATAGCTTTTAGAAGAAATTGCTGATCTTTTTAACCATTTAATCGATATTGAAACAGTTTGAGAATTTATAAAAATGGGTCTTCAATCACATACACTTCCATTACAAAGACATTTTGAATGCTATCAACTTATAGATAAGTCAGTCATCCGTACTGTAATGAAAGTTTGCATAAATAGATGCCTGCATAGTCGGGTCTTGTACTTTAAAAATAGATGAGTATGTTAAACTTGGCACAGTGTGTGTTTTGCTGTCCAACATAGACAAGATAAGCTATTCTCTACCACTGAGCCTCACCACCTTTCTGACTGCCTTAATAATAAATGAACAGATAGCGTGATATCTTAATAAAATAAAACGGGAATGGAAATATTCCTCTAAGATTTTTGTGGTACGGCAACAAATTTGAGCCGTATTGACTGAGTTATGTTATTAGAACAAATTTTAAATTTTTTCCTTTTTTTATTTCCAAAATTGTTGTGTACATTAATTTTTATTTAAATAAAAATTGTAAACGCATTTTCCTCGCAACAACTAGTTCAGCAGCGTTTGTTCTAAAATTTTTCTTTTATGGCGGGACATTGACAAATGATCAAAATTTTTAATATTTTTCATAAAAAAAACTGAAAATTGAAAAATATTACTCAAAAAATCGATATTTCTTTAAGTAGCCGCCATTTTTCAAGAAATGTGCTTTTCAATTATTAACCTTCTCGCCATAATGATATTTGTTCTGATTTAGAATTTACCCTTTGTTTGTTTTCAGATGACTAGAAGATTAGAAATCGTGACAAGATGCACACTCGCTGTTTGCCCCTCTACTCGAACCGCGAAACTTTAAGAAATAAAATTTTTTCTTTAAAAAGTTTTTTTTCAAACTCTTGAAATATTAATAAATAACGGGAAAAAACACATAGTAAAAATATTGATTGTTTTAATGGATCGTTAAAAATGTCCAATTTTCGGGGTACTATACTAAAATACTGCTTTAACCTATTTCTGTCAACTTGGGTGTTATATACTTCTTTAAGTTTACTAAGCTTTCGGAAAACAAATGAAACAATGAAATTTCATACGTAAGTGTAGCTTTTTACAATAACTTATGGATATTCCTTTGCATAACTATGTTATTGACTAAGCCAAAGAGCTTTAAAGTAACTCATATAAGTCAACAAGCTTTGAATGTATCTCGTTAAGTTCATCAAGCTCTGTAATAACCGTAAAGTTCACAGAGCTTTATAACAGTGCTTACAAAACTTAATAGTATAGAGTGCTTAAAAATTTTACTAGCGAGCTTTAAATTAGTATAACAGTTTTTTTCCAAACATCATGAACTTATCTTTTATATTTGAGGCAAATTTTGCTAAAAATTATTAAAATTAAATTATTAAAAATGTCTACGTTACAATTTGCCCACGTATTGCGTACGTTGTGTTGATACTTCGGCAGACAGTATGCTATAAAAGTATTTTATAATTTTTATGAGGAAAGGGTTAGTTGAATTATACACGTATACACATCGAAAGCAAATAGGAATTGCTTGTCGGTTATGCATGTTTTTAATAATTCTCATTTAAAAAATATGTAGTTAAAAAGTCGATTTTCCATTAATTATTAAGCATACTGTAGCCTACTGTATGTATACTGCTTTGTGATTAGAGAATGAAGTCTGTTCAACCATTGCTGAGCTGTCTGTTGTGTTCATGGGAAAGCAAAAAAGATCGCCTCGCTCTCAAGTTCAAGGAGTGAGCATAGCCGATGTATATGTATATAATATAAGTATTCAAAATCACGGAAGCTTCATCCTAACTGACCTTTGAAAAGTAGTCCATGTATATATATTAATATAATCTATTGTACGAGTATACCCTCAGCAGTCTGTTATACAGCTTATTTCTCGAATTCTCCGCTCCTATGTTCTGCTAGCCCGAACAGAAACTATTTAAAAATTTTATCGGTTATATAAGAGTTATTGTTTGTGTGTTCGTTCAGTAGAGGTTGTGACCCGATTTCGATTAAAATTTGTCAACTTTTGTTTGCATTTAAAAGCGACATCAGATTCGTGTACATGACCGCTCTTATTGTCAAGTTAAAGTGGCTAAACTCGCAAAAAAATTTCCAGTAGTTGGTGCCAGACATGGATTTATACAAAACAAATATACAGGGTGCGATATTGTAAAAGGCTATCTTAACGGCAAGGTCGAAGATAGTAAGTTTTCTGTGAATTTTTGTGCGCAATTTCTATTGATCTACTCTTCTTAAAAAAGAGACTGTGTTTTCCCATGCCATAGAGAAAAAAATTAATGCCATGCCCATGCCATCGATGTCACTAATGGGATTAACTTGGTTTGTAAATGAGGAATAATTTCTCTTTCCTCATAAGTTAAGACTCCAAATCGAACAATACAACCGAAAGCAAACCAGTGCACAAAATAATTTGAAGCGAGGAATCGTAAGGTGCTAAAATGTCAAAATGTCGCCACAAAGGCGAGGTCTTCATATACGATTCAGCAATCGATTATGTCGCGGATAACTTCACCGGTGTTTTGAAATATAGAAAGAAAGTGCCACATTGAAATAGGGTTGAATTAACGTGAATAGTAACTAGCATTATTAATAGTAATAAATTACGGAATTTAAAGAAATTTGTAGTTGGCTCAAATAATTTTTTGAAGATCTTTTTATAAATTTGTCAACATAACGAAATGGAATTTAGTGAGACTTCTTCTACTTTTCGTCAGCAAATAGCCCATTGGTCGCAGCGCACTAGTTGTGTATTAAATAAAAGATACTACTTTATTCTTTTATAAATTTAGCATTTCTGTATGTTCTTTATTATTTATTAATTTTTCAGTTTTATAATTTTTCATTGTTGTTTATAATTATTAGCATTAGTATTGACTATTATTTTATGTTTTTTATCATATTTAATTTAAAATTAATATAGTTAAAGTTTACGATAACAATCTGCACCGACTTATACTATATTTGTTTTCGAAAAACTTCTTAGTACATAGTTTAATTAAATCTAATACAATATATCAAGTTTAAACCAGGTGGCAACCAAACAATTTGTATAAATTTTAACTACGCACACATCGTAATCAAATATTTGATTTATATTAATGTATTAATTATATATATATGTATTTACTATTTATAATAATCTGGTATAAAAAATAAGAACACACATTTTTACACATATATATTAATGCATAGAAGCAGACATCATGTTTGTATGTGGTAAATGCAAATATGCCTTTGCAGATATTTTAATTATTTTGATGTTTAGTGGTTGATTTTGATTTTGATTATTGTTTACTTTCGCTTTGATTTGAAGGTTTTTTTCCATTTACTTTTTCCACTTTATTAGTTGTTTTGTATCGAAGTCTTCGTCTTCACATGTCCAATGCTGTTACCTTTTGTATATGACTCTTTGATTTACGTATTTTTTACCTAAACTGTTTGATTAGTTTAATTAGTTTTGGGGGAGAAAAAAATGCGGAACATTTTCTTGACCACTTTTATCAATGTTTTATATTACACAGTGCATATTTGCAAATTCAAATTGTGGTAAATATTCAAAACAAGTAAATTTAAAGGAATACACGTCTTATTACACTTTATTTATTGTATATCTTTATATACGGTTTTTTAATCTGTAAATTTTGATATGACTTAAGCACTTTAGCTATGTGAATAGTACCATGTTATTACCTAATTAATATATATTTTTAATTGAGTTATTCTTTATGTATTTATTTAGTCTGCAATTTTAATACTTGTTTATTTAGATAATTTTTTATTTAGACTAGGGTACAAGGAAATATTTTTACAGCACTGTTACTCTTAACTGTCTAATAATATGTGTGTAAGTATGTACTAATTATAAATAAGACTATAACTATAAATGCATGTTACTCATTTACAACATTTATACTCTTTTATTTTCGGTTTTATTATTATTATTATTGCATTTAATTTTTCATTCATGTGGAAGATAATGGTGAAGTAGTTAATGAGTATCGATTTCCCTTCAAAAACTTGTAGTGAATTTATGTATAAAAAGGTATTATGTCAAAATTAATTGCAAATTAAAAAAATAATAATAATTTTAAGCGAAATAAATAAATCAGCTTACTAGCTGACCACATATATACTAAATATGTATGTATTGTAGAATTCTTCAAATAGTTTGGCTTATGAATATAAGCGCTAATTATGACAGCCAATAGAATAGGACAGAGTTGGAGGCTGAAAGAGCGGGGATTACAAAGCTAAAATATTATCAAAAATAATATAGAGTGGAGAAAGAATTCAAGGCTCTAATAAAAGTTCTATTCGATTTTCGATAAAGAGATAAGCACTTCGATTAGCACAATTTCGGTATTCTACCTTCGATTACAGGTGAAATTAAAATATAAAATTAATATCATAATAGTATTCCAAAATTAATTCTTAAACACACAACTTCTATTTAGTACTCTTTAAGTGTGCTCTTGTACTGAAGTAAATATTTTATTGGAACAGACAACCCTCAACAAGAAAGGAACTATTACCATTGGTTAAGATTTTAATGGTTTCAAAAAAAAGAGAGCGAGCACACGTAGCATATTTACCGAGGGATCTCTCATGTAGCAAAAGGTGAGAATATAATCGAAGTTTAACTGTTTGGTACCTAGGAAAGTGAGTAATTCTCAGAGCTCAATGAGAATTTTGAAGGCCTTCTAGTAGAGGAGTATGTCATTGTCAAACTTACTTGGACTGAACATAATATTGAAATAAGAAGTAAAGAGTTAAAGAACCCAAGTTTTAATTACCTCACCTTTAAAGAAAATGGTGTTAAGTGTTGTATAATAAATGTAATGTAAATAAAAGAAGGAAAATATTCATGCACCAATACTCCTAAATATCCAATGCTGACCAATGACTTTTCGATGTATTAACAATTAAATATATAACTGATAATATTACCCCGCGTCCATTTATGGCCTGTTATTTCGGAGTACAGGAGAAGTTTTAGCCTCTATCAATCAGATTTTAATAATTTTTTCATGTGGTGTTAGATAAACTGTCTAAATCAATAAAATTCAATTAGAAAATTTATTTTAACATTCGGTATAGAATATGTGATTTTCCTAAAGGATTTTTGACTCCAAATTTCTGCTCGTTTTATACGTCGATTTAGCTCGGAATTTGCTGATCCCTCTAATATGGTGTACTCATCCGGAATCCTCCGCATTGTGCTTGCTCAAAAAACTTTGTACCTTTTACCCTCCGTGCTTTACTTTTAACGCACCTAATGCCTGCACGTAGCGCCAGATGCAAGCTGATAAACTTGAAGCCTTTAGATAATTTAAGAACTATCGCTTCATTGTTGCTTATTATTGATATAATATGAAGGGCTTTGTTTATAACTTTAATTATCCGATTAACTCGGCCCGTGAAAGAGTTAACATCCGCCAGAATCTACTTTGGTGTGGTGCTTCTTTATCCAGAGCCCTTGCTTTACGCGGCATTCAGTTAGTTATATTGTTGATTGATATTCTTATTTAAATTGGGCTATGGAAAATTACTAATTTCATAGGAAAAATTATTCTAAATATTTTGAAAGTGAAATCATTTATAGCATGAGCTGTCATTATCAAATGCCACCAAGCAGCAATAATTCAAGAATATTACTCATAATGAAATAACTAATTGTGGAGGTCATTTGCGTTTGCCTCGCGCTAAAAATAAATCAGTTAAATCGATCAATGCGCTTTTAAACGCAACATATACGTTTTCAAACGATATAAATTATTTATGGTAATTGCATAAATCAAGGTAAATTACTGACAAAAAATGCACATAAAATCATTACAATTCTATAATATACATATATGTATATTATAAGTGCATTGACAAAAGCTATATACAACTGGGTATATAATTGCATAATAATAAAATTATCATCATGCGGCCAACAAGCATAGGAAATGCTGGTGTATGTTAATATTTATTTGCATGAATCTACGACACTGTGTGTATGTATGTATGTATGTATGCAAATATTGTACTTGCATTTGTTCAAGTTTCACTATATCATTGCTTTAGCAAGGATTTAGCAATTACATGCAATACATATATATATATATATATATTAATACTTATATTACGAATTTTTTCATTTGCTTGCTTATTTCGGTTTTCGTATAATAATTAAAAATGTTTAGTGATCAGTCATTTCAATGCAATTAATTGCAGTTTTCATTTAACCTAATTTTATGCGTATGTAAATATGTATGTTTACATATTCGTATTGTTCATGAGTGTATTTCACTTTTGTTCAGTTAACTTACATATTTATTTATGAACATGCTCAATGCATATTGCAATTATGCATGTATTGTTGTTGTTGTTAATATGTAAATTTTATGCTTGTGCGCTTGTTTGCGTGCGTGTGTTTGGCAGCTGTATATGTATATGTTTACAATAGGTTTACACGACACACACATGCACATGCGAGCGCCTTCACGCTCACGCTCACGCTCACGCACCTCATTTCAACTATTCAAATATGCATGCGCATGGGTTTCTACATAAATGCAGCTGTGTTTTACGAGTTAAAATAATGCCAGTTTTTCTTTCTGCCGTACAATTATTAGTTACATTCAGGTTTCTTTACAGTTATGTCGCTTTCTGTTTGTGTTACACACATCCAAACACACATTTATCTATTACTATATGAATGCTTGCTTGCTTTTAGCATTTCATTTATTGTTTTATTGTAGTTGCCTTTAGCTTCCTTTACATACACCTTTGTTGTATTTGTTGTTTTTCTTTAACTTATGAGCCAATGCTCTGCTTAAATTTAAATTATGCTACAATATTTCATTATACTGTTATTCGACTTTTATGTTGACGTGTGTGTGTGTGTATGTGTGTGTTTTACTTTAGTAATTTACCTCTTAGTTTACTTTGTTTATCAATGTTTAATTTTACTTTCACATTTGATTTAATAGATTATATCTACTATTACTACCAAGCCTAAGACAATTTATTTCTAAATTAATGCATGTGTATGTATGTGTATGCATGTTTGTATGTACGTAAAATATTTTATTCAGTTTACTTAGTTCAATTGGTCTATGTATGATTTGTGAAATGTTGCTGGCTTTTGTAGTCACAGCTATTTGTAGAGGCTTTAGGCTGCACTGACTTTCTGATCTTACAAATGTTTATAATTGGTGAAATTTGTCTCATACATATATTAGCAATTTAAATTAAATTGTTTTTCTATTATCAAAAGCAAGTGGTAGTTGGTCGTCATAACGATTGCTCTGGGAAACATATCAATAAGTGTACAACAAAAGAAAAAAAATTAAATGAAATAAAATAAGAAATAATTTGCAAAAGCCTCTTAGTTACTGATTGGTTTTGAAATGCCACTCATCAGTGAAGCACCAACATAATCCTTCTTTACTGTAAGCTAAAATTTGTGAAATAACTATTCTGAAATTTTGAACATTTTGATTTGATTGAAAACAGCGCTTTGGTTGATATGGAAAATTATAGTTGAAAGTGTTCTGCTGAATTCACTCGAAGAAAATGAATGGATTTCAGTTGTATTTGTTGAGAGCCCGGCCTTGACAGGGAGGGCAAAACAATGGTGCCTTCTGCTTTCTGTAAAGAAATTTATCCACTCGTGTAATATATCTCTCTTTGAGAGCGAATTCTTTGAAATTTATGACAACACAGTTTTCAAACAGTTTTTGTCAGAATTTTGAATCAACATATTTAATGACTAGCATAACCGCCAACACGTTCTCTTCTCTCAGCAAGTTTAGTGACTCTCGTAATTCCAGCTACGTGTGGACTATTGAGACTTGAAATCAAACATTATGCTTACGATTTGGCATTATGACTTCTCAATTTTAATTATGGAATGTGGAAAAAATTGAGCTCCACGTAGTCTGAGTGTTATTCTAGCTGTCTTCGATTCGCTAAACGTTAGAGTGTAGTGACTTGAATAAACTATAGCAGCTGTTAAAACGGACTGGCAGCACTTGCATTGTGTTTCTCTCATTGGTGAACAAATGTTTCTTTCCGCCGTAGAGCATTTTAATAATTCCTTGATTTCAACTATCGTCCATACATTAAGTTTTCCACAGACAATTATATTTAATGTCATTTCTTTAGTTTTTAAAACCAAACTAAAAACCTTCATATTTTACTTTTTTACAATAATTTATTACTCGAACCATTCAGATTGATAAAAATGGTCTAAAATCTGTAAAACAAATCTCGTAGCATTGGAAAAAGCGGTTATACCACTTAAGTGAGATGCCCACATACGCTCTCGTATCGAGTAAAACTCACTCACTTTGTTGTTATTTTCACATGTAAACTTTTTGAGAAGAGAGCAGCACTCATACAGTGCGAGCAAAGAAATGGCAAATAGAAGTTGACTTCTATTAGCTAAGTAATATGAAAGAGTTAAGTAATCGCCGGCGGTATGTAGTCGATGCACAAGGCCTACATATTTTCGGTTTGTTTATTATCAGTGGATACTTTGGAGTATCACTTTATAGATCTCACATTATATTTCGTATATGGGTCAAAAGGAAAACGGGTCTTACTACGGAAAAATCGATATTAATATATTAATTGAACCAATAGTTTAATTTTCAAAACTTTTCTGCAGTAAATGTAATGTTTTATGTTTAAGCCAGAGCAGTAAATTAAGAGAAGTAAATAAAGTCGCAATACTTTACTGTTTCGCTGTCTCATGAGTTGTGTGTAATTGCGTAACTGCAAAGAGTCAAGCTATTACTTGACTAATTCCAACTTAAAATGCGTGTATGTTTGTGCATGTATGAGTTCGTATGTAATTTTACTTATATAATAACACATTTATTATTTCTTTTCACTCTTAGTAATATATAAACGCTTTTGGTTTATTTTATTTTGTTGTTATTTTTGATACTTTCACACGCTTAGTTCCACTTTTTTGAATGCTGTTCCAGTATATATGTTTTTCTTTTTCTCTTTGTTAGTTTATATGTATGTGTATATATATTTATTTGGCGTAGGGATGATTTACATCGGGATTTCGCATGAGCGTACTATTCTGGCTGCCCGGCATTGTTGTTGCGTTTTGATCATGATTGCTCAGTATCTTCTCGGTTTCCTGCCGGCTGTTGGCCATTATGCGGCGTATTGTTGGTGCGCAGGGTGTACGTCAAAGGCGCGATTCCTGCGCATGTTCATGTCAAACCTGACTGTGCGCATTCATGTGCATTGTTTCGGCCTCAGATGTGGCACTTAATTGTCCGGCTGGATAATACTGCAAAGAGGCACAATTGAGGTACTGTTTGAACATTAATAATAGTAGCGACCACAATGATATCAATATTCAATACGAGCTTTTGTATTAGTGTAAGTGTAAGTATATGTGAGTGTATAGTATTATATAGCGTGTAGGATTTAATTTTTTATCAAATTATCAAAATTTTGAACATGTATTGTACTCTTGGTGATAACTTGTAAAATATAATAGAACGCTATTGCAGAGCTGTGATTCTAGAAGAAAATTCGTAGATATAAAACAGGGTTGAGCAGAGACTTAGCAAGTATTAAAAGGGCATTTCGAAAGTTGAGCAGATTTATATCACACAAAGTAGTATATGCTTCGAATGAATGAACATATATACCAGCATATATGTATTATATATAGGTCCTATGTTTGTGGAAAATCTGCTATGTTACAGTGACAATTGAATCTTTTGTTAGATAGTACTTGGAACTCGCAATTCTTGATATGTGAAAATATTGAAATTTTTATTTCAAGCCACATTTATAAATGCATTTAAAAATATTTCTTCTTTAAAGATATTATTTTTATTTAAAGAATAAAATTTTTATTTTTATAAAAATTTTTAATTTTAGCACCAAAAGAGGTTAAGAAATTTTTTTAATTGAAGCTTGAGTTTATATACTTAATGTAGACTGAACTCTACGTAGTTTTGCACCACACTGAATACAAAAAACCCATCTCATATTGTAATTCTCCTTTGATTGTGGCATACTTTCTGTTAATAGAAATCTAGTATTGCGTATGGCGACTAGCGAGAATATAGTAGCCATTAGTACACAATATATCAAAACTTGCATTATGTATGGCAAGATCAGTAGCCATCTTATGAAACTGTGAGTCAGTCGCTATTTTTGGTATATTACGTATTGTAGAAATGTACAGAGCAGTTGGTTGCAGTATTTTTCGAGTTTGTTTGTTAAATATCTTTGACGGATATGTATGCCATTAATTTTTAAATTATTTAAGCACAGTAAAACTGCCTTAATATTTTTGAGAACGCATTTATGAAATAATATTGACTTTGTTTCATATTTTTTGTATTGCTTAATATTTTTTACCGTATACAACGTTAATTGATGTATTTTTAAAAATGAAATAATATTCATAGAAGTAAAAATTTGAAACTCTAAAGTTTTTAAGTTGACAGTTAGCAAATAACTTTTCTAAATACTTCAAATTGTCTATATTAATTAATTTGTGTAGCTGATATTTAGCGAATTTTAGCGAGTGATTTTAGCGATTTAGGGAGTAGCGAATTTAAGATACAATGAGCGTAATGGTTTTTCATATCCTTCTGTCTCTTTTGCGAATTCCAGCACAAATTTAAGCAGTGCTGCCCAATATTTTAAACACTGCTTCTCAAAATTGTTAACTCAGGGATGGCTGCGTTTTCTAGTATATTGAGTTCAGTAGCCATACGCAAAAAAAATTCTGGGTCTAGTAGACCGGAAACTATACCCTACTCGCGACATATAATAGAGACGTAATTCTAGTAGAAAGAAGGAAATATAAATTTTCTAAATAAAGAAAAACTTAAAAATTTCTTTTTTCAGCTTAGATTTACCAACAACTAATATGCATATATGTTCATTCTTGCCAAACAAAATATTAAAATTGATATCTTTATTTATGGTACGCTACTGCAAGTATACTCTTGATGCCCATAAATACAAAATTATGTTCTTTCTTTCTCTAAAACCTGCCCTCAACTCCAACAAGTGCTCGTATCATGTGTCCTTCCGAACTGTTTGACGCTTACTAATTCCTTTTTATGGTTAGCTTAATCAAGATTTCCAAATTAATAAAACTGAGTACTAACAAATGTATATATACCACAAGCATACTCTACTAATTCTACCAACTGAAGCATTTTGTCGGCGTCCTAGATTTTGCATGAGCAATCAGGAAGCAATCAACACCAACCCAGCTACCAAAAGCTGTTACTCGCATCAAACATATTATGACAAGCCACTAAATACATACGTCATTACAAAATACCTGCTGCTCTAACATGTAATTAGAACTCAAATATGCACCGAAAATTGCCAGCTAGATGGCTTGTTGTCTACGAAAGTTGTATGCACAACGTTGCATTACCACCACAAGTACACTCACTTACTCACGTATAGAGAAAATGAGGCAGATGCGGTGTGCGGCAGACGTCACTGGTGTGTAGTTAACATAAGAGCAACTGATACATCAGACCAAACAAATATGCATGTGGATGCATGTGCGTGCATATATTAACATACATATATATGGTAAATGTATACAGTGCTTGCTGACTGTCAGCCAACTAAGTAGCAGCTATGTTATCTAACCTGCTCGCCTTAGTAAAGCAGACATTATGTGCTGCTCTTGTTGCATTGGTGTAAATTCATATTAATTTCAGAAACATAAAACAGTTCGCTTTATAAGGGACCTTGTGCCCAACACACACGTAAAGCACAGCAGAGCAGAGCAGAGAGAATATGTGCAGAATTTTAAGTCAGCTACAGTTCAGTGGCAACTGCTGCACGGCGTTGTGGTTGCCAACACACATATGTACGCACGTATGTACACACATGTGCTTTGTAGTAGACCAGTGTGGTCATCCAGCGACAGATATGCCCGTGTCAGTCATTAGTTGAACGTTTCGTCCGGCACAGCTGACGACGACCTGATCGCTGTTACGCGCCTGCAAGGCTGGTATTAATGAACGCGATGATTATTCAGCCATGCGGAGTACGAAAGCAAACAAGTGCACGGGTTACAAGTGCAAACACATAGTCGCAGCACACACATGCATGCAGCAGTGCCTTCGGGGAAACTTTTGCTGCAGGCTGGCGAATAGCTGAACCCACACACATACACACACATACGTCGTAATATGTGCGCGGCGTTGTGCATGGCTTAGGCTTAACTCATTCTCATAGAGTATTCTCCGCACCGCCAAAGACATATTGTATAAGTATGTGTGCGTGGGCTTAAATAGCTGGTCCACTGCTGTTGGTTGCTGATTTGTTTCTATTTGTCTGTTGGTTGCTCAGCTGCCTGTCAGCCGTGCGGCCGGATGTACGGCGCTAGACGGTCAGGCACCCACAGCAGGCAAACGAGCAGTCGAACAAATTCTGCCAACAGACAAATGAACGCTCCGTGTATTCCATATTCGTATCTCCCTAAGGGCGACTGATTAAATGCCCACTGCTTTGTTCGTCGGGCATATTGTGTGTGTGTGTGTGTGTGTATGTGTGTGTGTTATGCTTTTGCATGTTTATGCATATTAAGCTCAGCAGTGGAGTTTAGCTGAACGCACAAATAACGTTAACGCATTCGCCAGTGGAAATGTGCAGATGGACAGTACACAGCTACACATATCTCCATCGCACATACACTTATGTATGTATATGTGTGGATATTGTTCGTTAGCTGCCTGGTTATTATAGTCATAGCGCAGCGAAAGCCTGATATATTGCATAGTTCCATCGGTTTTATCTGTCCATATTCGATTGCCGCTACTGCAATTGCTATGGTACGGATGCACACTACCTGAATTGCTTTATACTTGCTTTATAACTGTTCTAACGGTTGTTCTCACGAGTTTTGTGTACAACAATGATATGTGGGAGTATTTCCCCCACTTATGTTTGATGTTCCGCCTATACTCTTAATTACGTAAGTTTGAAAATGTTCTTCTCCAATAATGAGGACCCACTATACTAAATACAGTTATTTCCAAAAACTTTTAAATATTTATTAGACGTTACGTAGAAGCAGTTTTGTATATGACAAAAGTCCATTGAGTGGTTAATGGACGTTAATAAAGACACCCTATACAGCTTCGTCGAGTGGTGTTGATATATTATAAGTACAATTGGGTTACGCTATATATCGTTAGAAAGATAAGATAATGCCAGCAATGAGAAAATACGCCAAATTTTAGAGGTTTTTTTTTTCGAGAAAGGCGAAAACAGAAGCCAGGCGGCCGAAAATGCATATAGTGTTTACGGTCCTGATACTGTAACAACCGTTCATGCACAATTTCGGTGCCGTTGTTTCGGCGATTTAATGGACTCTAAAAGTCAAATATCTAGTCCGACCGTCATGTAAGCACTGTTTCGATTGCCCAGGAGCTACGCAAAACCGTTTGGAACCCTTTAAATAAGGCTGGATATGAAAAGACACTCAATGTATGGGTGCCCCACCAGCTAACGTAAATAGTTTCATGTACACTTTCACCTGCGAATAACTACTGAATCGCAATAAAATCAATAATTCTGAGGGAAGCAATCGCCCAAAAGTGGTCAGCTTTGAATTGAATAGAATTGGAGAGGAGTCGTGTTCCACCAGGACAACGCCAGGACACACGCATCGCTTGTGACTCGCCAGAAGCTCCGGGAGCATGGTTGGACCGTTCTTATGCATCTAGTGTATAGTCCGGACCTGGCACCAAGTGATTACTATCCATTGGATTTTGCTGGTGAAAAATTCGTCTCAAGAGAAGCTTGTGAAAATCGACTGTCCAAGCTTTTTATCAATAGGGTCGGGGACTTCTTTGAAAGTGGTATTATGAAATCAACATCAAAATGGTAAAAAGTTATGGAACAAAACGGTGCATATTTGACCAAAATTGGATAGTTCTAACTATGATAAATAAAACCTTCAATTTAACGCAAAAATAGTGGATTCTTTTTACTATTTCCTATACAATATGAATTCAGTATTTCTGCTGATACGAAAAAAGTACTTGATGTGTGCTATCCGGGCTCTGCGCCAGAAGAGGCAAGTGCTTTGCTAAATTCCGTAAAGCCATATGATGCCGATAACGATAAACTCATTGGAAGTGCCAATGGTATATTACAGACACAAAGTGTCAAAATATGCACAAAGCGATCTTGAATGACCACGAAATGAAATAGGGCGAGATAATTGACACTCTAAAGATGTCAAAGGACATATAATGGACATCGTTGGGTCTCACCCGAGCTCACAATAGACCAAGAACTATAACGAATTGATGGTTCGGAACAGTGTTTGGAGCTTTTCGATCGTAATAAACACATATGATGACGAAGAAAGTGCTGTTGAGTTTAGAATTGCCTCCGATCGCATTTTCCTGATTTGGTTCACAGTATTTATTACGGTATTATAGTACGGTATTTATTGTATTGGTATTTAACGGAAAGTATCAAGCATCGGATAAACACTTCTTCAGCGTATCAGCTTGTTTATGAATTTCGTAATCGTTTCATCGATTTCGTTTCGAAATCGCATTTGTTGGTCCAAAATACTTAATCCATTTTAAATTTGTATTTAAATGTGTGTAGTGTGAGGTGTGTTTTTGACGACCAATAAAATACATTTTAACTTACCCCAACACGCCCATTATCATATTCTCTGCTCGCCTGAATAGTCAATTTCGCTTTAGAATGCATGGCATCTGTTAGGGAATTCCTTTGATGTGAGCCACCACTGGACGCTGAATTCAGCATGGAAGTGTTCGCTTTTTGTGCGGATGCTTTACTGCGAAAGCAAAACTCAATGATAGCCACAAAGACAGCCACCAAGAGGCCACCAATCAATATATAAAATATACCAGCCACATTACTCAATGACAATTCACTGCGGGATGTCTCCTGATTGTCCTTGCTGAGGTTGCATTCAGTTTTGTCATACCACCACTTATTGCGCAATTTGATCAATTCACCATTCTCCTTCAGCGATAGCACAGCCAAATTAATCGGATCTCTGTGCGGTGGCGATGGGCAAATGCGCGTATGTATATTATGTGTGTGTGTGTGTAGTGTTCGAGCAAATAAATTTGTGCGGGATACATTTGTATGCCGAAAGTTGTCCAATAGTTATTTAAATAGTTTGGTTTGGTTTGGTTTCGGATTTATGAGGTTAGTGGATCGTGTGGTTTGCAAAAGTTTGTCGTTGCATAAGGTTAGTGAGTTCAAAAGCATTGGAGCATTGGTAGTTTAGTTGGTTGATTTTGTGTGTGTGTGTGTTTGTGTGCGTGCGTGAGTGCATGTGCAATGGTTTTTAACGGGTATGCCCGTTAAGTTGTTGATTTTTTGGTTGTGCCAAACAGCATGTGGTATTTTAATGTTGTTGTTAATGGTTGCATATCCATATCATTCCATTTGGCGGCATGAAAAGAAAAATAAAAAGTAGAAAATAGCATAATGAATAACTAGAATAACCAAGCAGACAACAATTAATTGCATTGAAAACGGGTAGCAGTCGGGGAAAAAATGCCGTGCATGGAAAGATGAGAAATTTCATTGAAAGTTCGGAAGCCTAAAAGTAGGCCTGAGTATATAACGTGTGCGCGGCTACCCATATATGTAGCAGTATGTTTTAATATGTACTTTCAACCAACCATAACCGATATACATATATACCAAGTAATGAACTTTATATGTATGCACATGTATGTAAAAAGCGAAATTTTTAATAAAGAAATTCCACTGGCATACATTATACAACATTTTGCTTGACTGCACAGCTGACTGCTTTGGTTCCTGTTGCTGTTGGCAGCAGTCAGCCTTTGATGTTGCCACCAGCCATTCAGCGAAGCATGCATTGGGCTGTGGCAAGAAAAGACGCGCTTGTTAGCTGTACACTGTAATGTATATATATGTATATATGTGTGCCAATGCAGGTTGGAAACATTTCGTACACGTAGTAGGCATATAAGTTGCATGAAGAATTATGTAAAGTTATTTCCCAAAATTATGGAAGAACGGCAAGCACAAATTTATAAAATTTTTTCGTTCAAAATATTTCAGTAGTACTCCGATTCAAGTAAAGAAATTTAAGTGCATATATTTATAAATTGTATGAAAACTCTTTGCTTTATAGAGGATATATGTGCATAACTTATCCAGGTTTTGTTCATTTTGCGTTTTGATCCTTATACTGTTCGTTGTTATTATATTGTGAAAAGTGTTTTGTCAAGACACATCGTAAGCAAAACAACACAGCAAATAGAATTTAATAACCCTTTGTTGAGCAAGCACAAGTAGCATTAAATTATTGACAATCCAGAGAGAGCAATATCTACAAATACTTGCCGAGATTTAGTTCTATCCGCGTGAGCTCATCAGGATCGATTTGGTACCCGATATTTATCAAGTTCTATATGACTCGGAAAAATATAGTAGAAGCACTAAGGGAAGTTGTTGTTTCTTCATGTATATGTTTGTTTATATATACGTACATGAGAAAGTTTTCCCATATATTATAAGGATTCTCAAATAACTTGACGATTAGAGTTTGATTATTGATTTTGTATTTGTATTTTTTCCTGTATTTTTCCTAACATTCAGTATTTTATTTATTTCTCATAGATCTTGTCATGTTAGATTTATAGTCAATATTTCATAATACAATGGGCGTCTGTCGCCACGGAAGTATTTTCTAGCATCCAAACTTTTCAATGTATCTGGCATATATATATGTATATTTAACAGTATCTTATACAAGTTCTTATTCAACTGACCATCGTTCGACTACGTTCGGCATGTGTTCAAGCCCACCCCTTTGTGCTTACTAGTTTTAAAGCAGAAGTATGGAAGCTTAATAGTGTCCACTGTCTAAACAGTTCAAAAAATAGTTAGTCAGTTCAAAATATCATGCTACAATAGTTCATTAAGTTGTTATTGCTTTCAGAATTGGTAGTTCGTTTTATTGCAATGAAATTTAGTAAAATATTGAAGTTTTGCTTATTACTAAAGTCGGGGACATCAAAACTTATAGGCCTCACTGCATCTTTAATATTACATCTTATCCGCAATTACTATTTGTTTCGCTGCTTTAAGGTAAAATACAGGAGCCCGTTCTATTGCCGAAATTAATTATTGTAGCTCTTTTATGTGTGAATTAACTTGCGTCATAGCAGCCTTTTAACTCTGACTTCCGTGGCCTCCGTGACTATACTAGAAATCCATTTTGTTATTGAGAGAATGTTTGATATTTGAGAAAATCGCTTAGAAATTTGTGGCTTTAATTCTCACCCTTTTTGTCTTATATCCCCACCTGAGGAAAAATAAGAAAATCTTGTCTTGGAGTTAGCTAAATCAAGGTATGGATACTGGAGCGTGAAGAATGGTTCGAATATGAAGCTTCTCTCTCTCTCTCTCTCCCTCTCTCTTTCAATATATGGCATTATTGATCCCCAAATTTTACTTCAAGGTGTCTATTTCGCCTATTTTGCATGGGAGTCTTGTAGGAGTAAGATAATTGCAAAGAGATGGAATATAGAATATTATAAACCATAGATATGAAAGTAATTATGAAAAATATTGATTCCCTACGAAAGGTAATAAATATTCGTAGATGAATATTGACAAATTTTTTAATTTTCAATTTTTTTCGAAATTATTCACAATTTTCAATCTTCGCTTTATACTACCCAAGTAATTGTAGTTCCGCAAAAGTCTGCCGTACCTGAGAATATGTATGAACTGAGAACTGCGGAGGTTCGGTAACATAGAGCTTTTAAAACACGACGCACTCACGAAAGTCGTACATTTAACGCCATCTCTATTAGCACGTCTCTTTTTTCTAGTACCACATTATCATAGTTGTTTCGCAAGTAACACAAGCGCCTACAAATTGCTTATATGATACGTTTAAATTAATAATCTGCACACTTAAGTATTGAAATATTCTCAAATTGCTTGCTGGCTAGCGCATTTCGCCAATACTATCTCAACCTACCGCTTAGTTATATAACTGAAATTTGCTTTTATTTATATGAATTTATACGCTCGCATACTCACCTCAAAGGCGATCCAATCGGTGTTGCTATGCCAAATCCTTTCGTATCCAGATTACGTCCGACTTTCATCGTATCGCAGGGTTCTCTGGCATTCACATACTCATTCTTGGGCGATTCCATCAGCAGTGCATATTTGCCCTTTGATGTGCGCACTCGACGTATGCCTTCATCGTATGTGCTCACAAAGACATGCTTCCGCGAATTCATATACTCCCACATCTTGTTATGTAAGCCGATTTGGGAACGCTGAATATACAGAAACAAAACAGCACAACAAATGATTTACATACATAATAAATTTGTATACACATATGTATGTATATATCTAAAGCGATTCATTATAAATACATTATATGCATTATAGAACATCCATTTGTATGTATGTATGTACACCAATTTAAATATTTAAGGAAGGCCATATATGTTTATATGTGTGAATGTGCGCCTATTAATCTTACACAACGAAATGCCCGCACTCCCACACCTTGAATATGCACGAGGATGTGCGCTCTCCTTCTCACATACAATACATTACACTAGATACATACATACATATATACACATAGTTTGGCTTATGCCCGTGCACGTAGCAGCGGGTTGCTGAAAATTGCTTTCGCGACGCCATTGCTTTTGCCAAAAAGAGCTGTTGGGATAAAGAGTTTCGGAGTGAATCTTAAAAAGTTTTGCTTGGCCAAATAGCGAGCGCCCTATGGGAGATTGCAAATATTAATAAAAAGCTAAAAGAATTTGTAGAATTTTATTAAATCGTGCAATAATTGTGTGCGTCAGCCGGTGAAATTTACCGTTACCTTTATGGGTACCTACGCTATAGGCGCATACATTAATAGTGACCTTCGTGTAAGGGAGCGAATTCAATTAAATTAATAAATTCTTCCCTGCCATGAAATATACGAAATCTTTCCGAATAGTTTCCATTGCTCAGGTGCAAAGTCGTTTGTGTCTAAGTATGTGGTTTTACCACAGGTGAATATTCAAAGAGAATATTCGTAGAAAATTTAAGACTATAAGTAGCTTAAGGCTCGATATATAATCTAATTTTTGAATGTTTGAATTAAGATATTTTCTCTCAACTTTATTAGATGCATAGAAGAAGAAGATAGAAAGTCCGAATTTTTTAGAAAATTCAATTGAACATTAAATTTTCGCATCTTCTAAATATATATTAATTCAAAACAATCAATATTTTATAAAGTCTGCCTGGAAATTAGAATGTAACTTCAAACCAGGACATTCAGTAGCTTTTTCTGTCAGTTCAGTTTTAGTCAGCTTTCAAATTTGAAATTTTTCAAATCCATTTATTCTTTTGGAATTTGCTAATAAAAGGGGTTTATAAATGAGTTCATCATTTGAAGTCATCGCCACGAATCATTTTCCCATATCTTTCAAGTATTTATTCATTGTTGTTTTAAATCTTTATCTAAATTAGGGATCAGCTTACCTAAAATAGAAAAATTTTACATAAATTGTTCAAAGTTTTCGGCGTAGTAATATGCGCTCTTAAAAATCAAAATTGACGACTTTATGCCGATGGGATGTAAATATGTTGGATGATTACTGTTGGTTACTGAAATGTCATATTACTGCTGATATTCACAGAAAAATCACACCAAGACGTACTTTTATAGCAATAAGTAAAAGATATCATTAAAAATATTTCTTTATTAAAGTTTGTACTTGATATTTTTTTAATAAAAATATAATAATTGATTTTTTCCTAAAAATTTGAAAGTAAACTTTTTTTTTATTCTTTGTAGAAAAACCTGATACGATAGAGTAGATATGTAGGTATTTTTGTGTTCGAAATACTGAAAATTAATTAAATTTATTTTTCTCCAATTTTTGGTTTATCGACCAGTTATATTGGAGTTATTGCGAAGAGTCCCGAGATGTTTAAAGCAAACTAAATGTATCAGACAAAAATTGTCCCCTTTATAAGAACTCGTTTATGTTTTTGCTAGAATCCAATATATTCACTGAGTTATTTTTAGGACGTTTGTTAAATTCCTTAGACCTACCAATAACATGGGGTGATCCTACAATACTGGAATCAAGGTATATAGGCCGATAACAATTAAATGTAGTTTTTTTTTGCAGTCCAAAATTTCTACTAAGTTAGAAATGGCTGAGGGTGAGTAATTTCTCAGGCTTTATAGTTTTCAAATGATACACGTATGTTTGACATTTATGTTCAGTACACTTTGACATCCTTACAAGACTTATATCCACTTACAGATGAACCATGACTAAAAGTTAGAGAAATTTATTTCAGAGGCTCGCATTCTATTCTGCTAACTTACACCCATATATTTGTTGTGAAATCACCTTTATCGCTTGGAAATATTTCCGGTTTAGCGTGTGTCTAAACAAACAAAAGTCTCGTATTTGGAGCGTAAACAATCCTGAAGAAACTCTACAGGCTCTCTTGCTTCCAAGAAAAATTTGCTGTCTGGTGTGGTCTGCATGCGGCATACATACTTTTTTTTTTTTTTTTATAAATTAAGGATGTAGTTAACGTTACCATTAAAGGTAAGTGCTACAGGTAAACCTATCTAGAAATGGAAATGTAAAATGGATAACTATTATTAATTGATTTGAGTCCTTAGTCAGCTTTTACGGGAGCGTGTTTCGTGGCGGTGTCAACGGTCCTTGGTAGTATGGTGGCAATATGATGGTGTTCATTAAACACAGTCGCTGTGGCCATATGATGGAAGATCCATACAAAAAACTCTTGAAATTAGTGAACTAATAAAATAAAATGTTGACGGTTTCATTGTCTTTTTGTGTAATTTTTGTATGCAAAGCAAGAAGTGCACTTCGGCCCATTCTAAGAGACATAGTGTACCAGTTTTCATTGAGATAAAAATTAGGTCAAAATTGAGATTAAAATTATCAAATTAAAATTATCAGGTATGTAATATTCATATGTTATTTATACGCTGGTAATATTAATACATAATCGTTAAAAAAACCAGCCAATTTCAGGAGATTCCAAAGCAAGTAAAGCAACTCATTTTAACCTCATACATACTACAAATTACTAGCTGCATATGTTGCGAATGAAATGGTGGATTGAATTTGACATTTTCGCTGGAATGATTTAGGTTGTTATGGGCACATATTGCATGCATCTATATGTATATACCAACGCACATTGTATTGATGTCTTTGCGTTCAACTATTGTAGGAAAAAATATAATTCTGTGTAACGTCATTGCTCTGACGAGTTTCAGCAAAAAGCTGTTGACTACTGAATGACGTGCTGTGCAATTATTTTTGACAGTCTCACTGTTGCAACTGTAACCAAGAGCGTCATTGCGAGTGCACCAATTTTTCCATGTACGTTGAGCACCGCATGCACTGCCATAAATAGTAAGTTTCTTTTGTATTGTATGTATGTAAAAGTATGGTATGTAGGCTTAAAGCTCAGCCCGGATCCGGAATATTAAGAGGATAACCGATGCGGGCTTTCCTGCTCAGCAAGCATAATTTTTTGGTAACAGCAAATCCTTTGGATTATAGTGTGTTGAAAAGTGATGCAAGAAAAAAAGTTTTGCTTCTCTTAAAGGGTTTTAATAACACTAAATTCTTAGAACTTCAAAAATCTGTTCAAAACGTCAAAATATGATGCGTCAATTCAACTAATTGAAAGTACCCACATATTGTTTCTAGATTCCCTCTAATATTTCGCACTTTCCACTTTTCAATACTTCGATGCCCTCAATATCTGCAGCCTAACTTCCACATCATATGTGCGCCTTTCATTCAAATATGACTGACATGGGTACAATTCTCCTCTATATGTATGCTATCCGCTCGGTCCTTTCGAATTCATTCACCACTCTCGCCTGCCTGTCTATCTGCGCTTGTCTGGCATTGTCATTTGTACTGGCAACGTGGCTCAGCACGCTTTCGGCGAGTTGTGTTTTTCATATTTTTTCTTTAGACCGATATTGATTTCAGGCGATTACACTCCATGACAGCGTAAATCAATCAAAGAAAAATTTTATTACAGAAATTTCCAAAGTGAATTGATGCAAGATTGACTGAGCTGAAAATGTTTGACAACTTGAGCAGATATTTGAATTTTTATTCATTAAAAACTCAGTTTCCATGAAAATACAAACCCACCCCCTCCGCGCATGCACAGGGCGTACTGTTGTCATATGCAAGCAGATTCGAAAGAAACACATGATTCATGTGGGGAAATCACAGCACAAATTGCTCAAATATGTCGAAATATCAAAGCCAAGTGTAGCAAAAACCGGTCGTACATGCACATATATCGATCAAATTAAATTTTACAAGCTCTGCATGTAAAAATATGTATATGCATATACTACATATATCTACGAAAATGTCCATTAATGTTCATGTGACTATGTATTCAGTGCATGCATAAGCCCTTAATGTATTCCAATGCGCACTAGCAGGAAAACCATGAGATATACATGCATATATACGCACATGAATCATACATTAATTTGTTTGTGTGTGTAGTTACAGTTTTAAAAGTGCAATTTTTGGAAATTATGAAGTGAATTTAAAAGTTACTCGAGTTTGCTTCGGCTTCAATCAACAGCCAATTATAGCAAACATTTTAAATTTAATTTTCAATAATACTTTTGTAAATACATAGAAATGCATGGGATGAAGGATTCTTTATTTTTCTATGTAATCTTTATCAACGTAATCTACAATGCCAAAAATAGTGATTACCCATATGTTTTGTTCAACGAATTTTTCGTTTTGCGATGGAAAATTTTAGTGCTTCTCTACAGAATCCTTCAATGGTTTATACATCTTTATGAAACACATTTTCTGGTGAAATATATCCGGAGTCAATAAAGTTTTTGATTACATACCAGAAAGTAATTTGGAAAATGCTTTCATGTATATTTGCCAAGAATTTTAAATAGAAGCAAGTAAAAGTAATTTTGTTGGAGTCGGCGCTTGACGCCAAACTCAATACCTGGATGCTACAATATCCAAAGCCAACAAAGCTTTGATGTTGTGCCAAGGCCTAGCAGGCAAGTCCTGGAGATGTAAGCCTGGTATATTTTGAAAGATGTGCACCATTAACCTTGGGCCTTTAGATTCTTTTTTACATCGGTCGGAAAGCAGTTAACGGCACTGCAAAGGTTGACATGTGTATTCGCTACTGGAGCCATGTGCACGCATGCAATTGCAGCTCTGGAGGAATTCTGTAGCTCATACCGCTTCATACATTTGTCAAGCTGACGACGAAACCTACCATTCTGAGTATGAAGTCAGCAGGATATAGAAAAAACAAGGTAATAACAGTCCAAAAGTCAGCCACAGTAACACTTTTTCCAGAGACACCGGTTCTCCAGTTCTCCGGGCATATTCCAAGTTGAGTTCTTTTGTATATATACATAAGCATGTGTGCAGATATAAGGTTACAACGAAACTCTTACAAGGAAAAAAACAGTTATATTTTGATAGTGATAGTTAAACAGCAAAATGTTACTAGAATGCGAAGAAAAGATTAACAGTATAGCAACTAGGAATTATCTGCATATCGTATATCTCCCTGGATATAAAGTCGTGGAGGGGAACGAGATGAATGACCAAATTAAGGCAAGCTAATAGGGTTAAGTACTAGCTGCAAGGAGAGAACTTTGTCGAGCGAAGTTCTTTCTCGGGAATGCAACCCAAAAAAGCATAGTTTGCACACTTTGAGTGTAGTTTCTACGAAACATTTATGAATGTTATCGATGCTAAAGGAGTCTCAATTGAGTTTCCTGCTTTAATGTTCCATTTATTGTAACGACTTGTATTAATATTTCTATAATTTCATTCGTTTTATAAAACTTTTCATTTGATTGTGGTAGAATCTCGAGATTTATATAAATAATAAAGTTTACTACCAAATAGATGACGTCAGTGAGTTGTTTCTTCTAGGCTATTATGTTCTGAAATATATCTTTAGTATTCCTTTTGTTGTTACTGAGCCATTTGATATGAATTATAAAGCACTCAGGCCAAAGATATACCAAAGACATCTACCATATTACACTTGTACTTACACGGAAAAAGTCCCAAGTGGAGCCATGTAAGAGCGTACCATACTGCACTTCCGTTTGCATAGCTAAGTCTTCAGGTGAATTGATTGGTGTCACCATCCGCTCGACGGTGAGAAATGCTGCCAAATTTGCTGTATACGATGAAATTAGAATGAGCGTGAAAAACCACCAAGCGGCGCCAACTATGCGACCGGAGATGGAACGCGGTGATATGTCGCATCCCTGTTGCATAAAAGCGGCCAAGGCAAACCAAAATGAATTCAAAATGCTAAACTCGTTGACCGCCACATTGCCGGATGAGCCGAGGCCAACGCTTCCGGCCACACCACCAGCACTCACTACGCCAATATTTGCCGGGCTGGCCGTGGCACTAGACGCACCGGTCATTGGACCGGGCACAGGTACACCGCCGATGATGCCAGGTGGCTGTTGATTAGCCATTTGATCGTGATGTGCATGCGAATCTGCCGGGTAAAAGAGAAAACATGAAGTATGACAAGATGTGGGCAAGTAATAATGGAAAATGATGGAATGATAAAGCAAGCTTGTATGTACATATGTGTGTACCATATTTAGACCATGTATCAAAAGAATCACAAATGTGTGAATGTTTCTTCCAGTGTGTCTGTGTATTTGTGTGTATGCCGGTATTATCAGTAAATTGTAGGTATTTGCATGCAACTTGAAAATGACAAGCGTTCATTCACATTGTTTATTCACATTCGTGTGTGTGTGTGGGTGTGTGTGTTTTTGGTCATTGTGTCTGCTTCATTGATCATACTCATACATATGTAGATATGTGTGTATAATAGGTCTGCGAAAGTTGTGCATGCGCTAACGAAAAGGCCGTCTGCAACTATTAAATTGGACGCCTGTGAATGCCGCATAGAGTCAGGCGCTGCCAGGCACATGCCACATACCAAGCCTACTCGGAGGACTACGTGCACTGAATGCCATACGTGCCAAGGAATGTTTGCCCTCACACATTCACTTCGTTTTTATATCTGCCGGAATTTTCACCATTTATTTCGTATCATCATTCTTTATCTGCTATTCTTGTTTTTTTTTTGTTTTTTTTGGGGGTCCTCTCATATGATGTTTCCTTCTTTTTTGGCTGCTGTGCTGCTCTGGGGCATGCTGGTATTCCGTTTTTAGTTTTTATCTACTAAACCCCAAACACATAACAAATATTTACATGTCTTTGTTTTAGTTCACAGGCCTGTTGGGAATATTGTGGCTTGGAAGTTTGTTTACTTTTGAGCTTCAAGTGTGAATTTCTTCATCGAATTTTCGAAGCTTGAGCTACCTTAATCGCAAGCATCAACTTTTTATATCAAACACTTGTCTGTTTCGGAAGAGCTAATAGATTTTGGTATAAATATTTTCAGTCCAGAAATATACGCGAAGGTTTAAAATTTATTACCGAGGCATAAATCGGATCAGAAAAATATGTTAGCTCGGTTTTGGCGGTCTCTAAATCAGATATCCTTTGGACTAAATGTGCAAGAAATGTATTTATTAGCATTAGAATAAATTCATTATCTATGCTGTGGCTAGCAACCGATATCATGGCAGCAATTTAGATGAGAAATTAATGCAGAACAAAAGTCAGTGCCTACTTTTTCCTTTCATATTAACGAATAGAATTGTAGCTCGGTTTGAAAGCATACGCCTGTCAATTTGTCGACAACTCTGAATAAGGGCAACTTCTTCCAAAATGAAACGCTCTCTTAGAGTACAGTTATGTGTTCGATACAAGATGTAGAGATTTGTGAGTCCACAAAAACCAGATATTATTCAAAAGTCAGAAACTCTTGGACGAACCTGTTATAACGTTTATTTGTTTCGTATGGTTTGTTAGAAAAAACTTGTATCGAAATGGTTGAAATGAAAAGATGATACCTATTAAGCAAATTTGTTAGTAATTTCATTTATGAAAATCGGTTTAGGAAAATCGGAATTTTGAATCTGGAGTATGGAAGGTTATTATTCAGCCCAATACGACCCAAAGCGGATGTTCTTGCTAAATTCAGTACTGGTATCCAAGCCTTCTACATCATTCTCTTTCATCCATTACTCTCTTGTACGAAGTTTGTCTGCAAACTGAAAATTGAAGGAGAAGGAAATTGCTTGAGAACTTTCTGAGAACCGTTAAAATACATCGCACCCAGGCATGAAATTTCCTAGAGGACCTAAGAGAATATTTATATGTACAATCTGTGACGGATGCGGCTGTTGGCGAAATGTTGGCGAAGTGGATGTCGCCTTGCTGCCAGACCAAATCACATATATATCTGTAAGTGTCGAATTCCCTTATTCCGAAATTCCGTTAGCAGCTTAGTTATTTTGGTTGGGTATTTTTATACGTTTGACGAAAATTCCTCTATATACTTATACATAAACCCATACAAGCATACACATATAAATATGCACAAGTTTTCAGCAATTAAATTAAGGCGCAGCAGACGTCTAATAGTTGTGTAGTTGTCCTGCTGTAGCTTTCGGCCCCACAGCAACAAGGAACTAATATGCAAGTTCGGCAACTCGTTGGCATTTGCATGACGAGAGGTCTGTACACATACACGCATAGAGACATATACATCATATACATGTTCATGTGTGTTTGTTGGCAATGTTGCACATGTGTTGGTGATGGTACATTTCGAATGACTCCTTGACTGCCCGCCGCCCAACGTGGCACGTCACTGTAATTTGTGACTTTGATGTGGAGCAAGATTAGAACGAGTGAATTAAATGAACGCATCCTAATTGAAGGGATTTGTGATTTGTGGCCAGGATTGCTGCTAAATTGCCAATCGAATTGGCAGCACACACATATATAAATTATATACTTGTATGTGTGTAAGCATGCTGCTAGAAGTATTTTGAGTGCTCTGGTGTGGTCTGGTAAAATCAAAGGACTGCTTCGAGGAGAAATTGATTGGCAAACGTTGAAAGTGGGTAAATAAACTTTGGGAAATTTAAGCCGAAGTATTAAGCTTATTATTAAGGCAGTGTTTAAATTTCAGGAATTTAATTAATTTAATTTTCGCCAAAGAGAATTTGAGTTAAGTAAAGTCTTTAACAGCGTTATTTAAAATGTGCCTATTTTGATGAAAACTATAATAGTCTAAGACTGAATACTTTCTCAAGTTACTAAAATTAGTTGCAACAAACTTTTGGCCAGTCTTGGAAAATTATAAAAAAAAGAGGAAGAGAGGCAGGAAATTTATATAAATTTTGCTTTAAATTTCTTCCGCTTTTGTTTGTTGTGTTTTTTTTTTCTAAATATTTTGGTTGTTCATTTAAATGCTATCTTTGCGTATACTAAACACTTTTTAAATTTATGACAAATCCGTTTACAAATATTATGCAGCACTTACCTGTCTGATACTGCACAATGCGCCACTCGTACGGCGAAAAGCGGGAAACAAAGAAGAGCACAATGCTTACTCCAATGTAGCTGAAGATGACACTCATCTGTTGAAATACATAGCAGGAAAGCGACAGGAAGCAGCCACGAAGAAACAGGTAATAGCGTGAAAAGAGAAAAATTCAGTTTTCGTTGCTAGAGTCTTTTATTTTATGGAAATAATATTTAAGAAAGTGGTTTTCAATCATGTAAGTATAAAAGTATAAAGCTTCATGATCAAAAAGTACTTGTTCATTCTGATAATGGTGGTTGAGTCCTAAACGGATATATAAATAGTGGTAAATGAAGTACTGGAGGTACTTAAAAAAAAAATACATATTTACGTTACTAGTAGTTAGGCTGTTTAAAAGAAAATAAAAATTTCTATATAATTGAGGATTTAAAAAAAAAAATACGCAACTAATTTTTCAATATAAAACTTATAAAATTTCTTGAAAATTTCCACATACTACATGAGATTTGAATTTATAATTTCATGAGTCCATTTTTTAAACTTCACTTTTTCCTTATTTAAAAACAAAAGAAAGAAACATATTTGGTAGCTAATATTTCATATAGCAATAGTCATATATAGTAGTAATATAATCTATGTTTCCCGAATATATTGAAATAAACCACAAATCTTATATCCCAAATACTCTCATTAATTATTAGTACAAACGATATATTCCCGTATCTATTAAATTTGGCTTTTTGCTTAGACTCTACTGAGAGTTCGAGGACCAGTATGAAAGTAAGTGCCACTTCTATAATTTCGTTTTTTTAACTAATAGTGGCTGTAGAGATCGAGTTTAATACTTAGCTCGAAACTTGACAATCGTAGTTTATCATCAGGCAGAGATAAGTGTCAACTGGACATGATCTTCATCTGAAAAATGCTATTTCTTTCAAGTGGACAGCTGAATGGTAGTAAAAACGCCACTTCCTTCGAAGTAATCAATATACATTAAACGTCAAGTTTAGTACGTCAAGTGCTGCGATTATACAGGCCAGTAAAATAAGGAAGAGCACAATGGAGTGGACTGAAGTGTGGTTACCAAAATGCTCTGCATAGCGACTTTACATGCTACAGCTAGTGTTGGAATACAATTAGTATGCAATGAAAAAGATATATATATATACAATACTAAACATGACTGAGACATAAGTTAAATCTGAAGTCAAGGCTTTAACAGCAGTGTTGGGAGAATCTCACCATGTGTTCAATATTTAGAGAATAATGGTAAATTTTGACTTAAAGTTTCCATATTAAATATTACGTATTCAATATTTTTTATATTTTTATATGCAATATTTTTTTTTCGCTTAAATATGTGGAACTTTATGCCCGAAAACAGCGCACAAGTGTTTCTGCGGGGAGTTCTTCTTCTTTACTTTAATATGAAGTAAACCTCAGCTCTCAGCCCTCAGACGAAAGTCATCGCATTCAGGTGGAAATTTATGGTGAACATGCTCTAGCTGAGCGAACGTTCCAAAAGTAGTTTGTGGTTTGCACGAATTAAAAGTGGTGTTTTTAGTGTGGTGGCTTGGAAGACGAAGAACGTTCTGTGCGGCCAAAAAAGATGAAAGATTTGAAGATGAGGAACTGAAAGCTTGATGAATATTACTCGATAAAGATTTTTGCCAAACACCAGAAGAGTTCGCAGGATCTTTCAAAACGTTTAAAGACAGCCGGATACATTCAAAAGCAACAAAAGTATGGAAATTGGGAGCCATATGAAGCCAAGAGACTTTGAGAGATGATTTTGCATGTCAGAAATGAAAAATGTTGAAATAATCCATTAAACCTAAACACATAAAACGGTAACCCTAAAAACAAAAAAACATATGTGAAACCAGCCAAATAAACTGCAAATCCGAATATCGTTGGCGCCAAGGTAATGCTCTGTGGTGTTGGTGTGTTTGGTGTGATCAGAAGGGCGTGCTGTATTATGAATTTCTATAAGCGGGTGAAACCATTAATGTGGAACTGTCGTTAGCGTTAACAACTCATTAAGTTGAAAAAAGCGATTACCGAAAAATCCCCGAAATTGTCTACTAGGTACGAAGCAACAATTTACCATTATGACAACGGTCGGCCTCATATTGTAAGACCAGTTAAAAATTATTTGGAAAACAGCGGCAGGGAAGTTTTGCCTCACCCGCCTAATAGCTCAAAACTTGTTCCTTCTGACTACCATTTGTTCATATGTTTCGGGTCGATGTAGAACGCTCTCACTAAAATACGATTCACATCAGAACGGAGTACCAAAATTGGCTTGATTCATTCCCTGCGGCAGGTCGGTGCAGTACTTTTGGGATTGGAACACAAATTGCCAAAAGGATAAGAAAATGTTAAAGCTTCAGATGTTCAATACTTTGAGTAATACTATTCAACAAGTTTTTCTTAAATAAAAGTTAAAATTTTAAAAGGAAAAAACCGCGCGAATATAGTTATATTCCCAATAAAACAATGAATACGCTGCGAAATACATGAATTTGGTTTCAAAATGCTTCCGTGTCAACCGTAGTCTTTAGATCTGGAGTTTAGCCACCTACTGAGAAAGGATCGTGGCTGGATAAAGAATAACCACAAAGAAGTTGTCACCGATAATGAAGCCTATTTTGAATTAAAGGATCAGACGTATTACCAAAATGGCATCGAAAAGTTGGAAGACAGTAATTTTGTTGACTAACGAAATCGTTTTTTCCAGAAAAAATCAAATTTTCTCTAAAACGATATGAACTTTCTGGTATTTAGAATGAAATCCACCAGCTTGCAAACAAATATTTCTACTTCGTTACTGACTACATAATTCAACCGACAATTTGTTACAGAACAAAATATTTGATTTTATTTCGCTTTCTGTATAATTCTTTTGCACTGTGCTTCTTCCTTTGCCCGAGGCTGAGGTCTAATTTGATTTGTGACGCACAAAATAAATTTCTTTTCTTAACTGATTATGTATTTCACTTTCATTTTCTCTTAGCTTGTTAGCTTTGCTGTCATTTGATTTTCGTTATTATTAAAGTGACACGCTTTTTATTAGCTTCACAACTTTTGGCATTTGCGAAACTTTACAAATGAACAGAGCCACACGGAGGCATGTGTGTGCAAGTGGGCCAGCCTGAAAGTATGCAAACAAGCGCAAGTGTATATAGGTTATACTTATATGTATGTATGCAATTGCATGCCTCTCTTTTGGGCGTGCTTGTTTGTGCAAGGATTTTAATTTAATGCAAAGCTTCTCGCACATACATACATGTACGCATGTGTTTGCGTTCATTTCGTATTTAAATATGCGAGAAAGTTTAAGGGGGTTCGACTGAAGCGTTGTAAATTTTTGGATAAAAACGAGGTAACTGAAGGGTCGAATTTTCCGGATATGAAATTTTTTTCAGAAATAATTTTTTTTTTCATAAAAAAACTCCACTGCTTATGGACTTTGGAATATTTTACACCATCGAAGCTGATCATTAAGTTGCATTCAATTAGTTTCAGACAAATTTTTTCTATGTAAAGAGTAAGTAGTACTCTTTCAAAATAAGAAACTACAAATAATTATGAAATTTTAAGGCTGAACCAGACTTTGCAATAAGGCTTCGATTCCCAAATATGTGAAAACTATTCTAAAGTGTTTATAATTCCACAATAATTAAAAATATATATTCCATGAAAAATATATCGAAAAGTTAAAGTGTCAATAACCAAGAAAATACCCAAAAGTACCCAAAATATGAGTCTTAAAACCTTGTAGCTAGTTTTCCTTTTGCATTAACCATAAAATATTAATTACATTCTAACCGCAATAAATAAAGAAAATTTCAAAAACTTAAATTTATTCGAAAACCACTTTTTTTTTATCTCTAATAAGAGTATTAAATTTAACTCTTATGGTTATACCCCTAACATTGACGACATAAGTATACTGAGTATGTACACTCATATACGCCTTTTTAACTTGCGAGCAGAGAGAGCAGGGATATTTAAATTGTTGCATTAATGCGCGTGTAATCTGCTAACAGTGCTTTGGCGGCTTTTGATTTTGCCTAGTCTGACAGGCAAACTTTTCACTTTTCACCTTTCGCGACGTCACAAGCGAACAACAAAAACACGTAAACATTTGTACAAGCAATAAAATAAAATACGTGAAATAACAAAAATAAAGTAGCAAAAATTTGCTATAATCTCAGTTTGGCAACTGCGATTAGCCTGAAAACGTGTAATCTGTCGTTGTGCATTTTTAGGCGTTGAGTCCGTGATTTTTGTATTCGAAATCCCATGAGTTGTGATTGCGACTTGCTCAATGCTTTCCAGCTTACAGCAAATTGTATATTACATATATATATATATATGTAATATATATGTATATATATTTATTTATTTTCAAGTTTCTATACGCTCGCAACATGTTGCAGAAAGTATAATAGTTGTATAATAGTTACATAGTTTAGATTAGATAATAGCAACAGTTAGATATATATTTATATATATATACGTGATCAAGATGGCTAGACGAGTTGAACTCCGAGTGACTGTCCGTCCGTCCGTCTGTCCGTGCAAGCAATAACTTGAGGTTGGTATTGCAGAATCGGACTACTGCCACGCCCACAAACTGTTGTTACGAGAAAAAGTGTAAAATGTTAAAATTAAGATACAAAACTGTAATTTGATACAGCCACACCTGAAAGTATTGCTCCGGCTTTGTACCTTGCGAAATGCGAGAGTATAAAAAGTTCGGTTATACCCGTATTTAGCCCTGCCTTCTCCATTTATATGTTTGTTGGTGTGTTAATATTCCGCTAGTTACAATAATCAACAGTCAAGTACAAAAGTATGTGTACAAATGCATATCCATACCCCCTTTGTAGTCCCACTTAGCTACTTTAAACATTTAAATTCGCGCTTGGAAATGGAATTTAATTTGCGTTATTGCGCAAAAACGTTCTAGTTTGCTGCATACACACAGACGCGCATAACCAAATTATTTTATTTTACGTTTGTTTTTTTTATATAAAATGTGTACTAGTATGTGTATGCAAGTTTACTATGCGTATATATAAAAGTCGCTAGTGGGTACCTAATTCGCCTGCTATCAAGCTAACAATTTCATTTTACTAATGCAATTCGAAATACTTTGGCCTCATTTTTTAACGCATGCACACACTTAAACAAACACACTTACACATACCTCTACGTTCAGCGGCATACATATATTTGCAAAATTTTATATGCTTGCATGTATCCGCATACTGCTATATACATACATATGTACACATATATACAGTAGCACACACACAATGTGTGTAGCTGTATTGGCGCGACGTGTGAATTGCTCATACCTAGAATAGGAAAGTTTGCTGTGCCCCTAAAAGCATGCTACGAACGGATTCGAATATGTGTTCATAACTGAACTGGGTATGTGTGCGTGTTCATTCGTTTTTGGTTATGGCTTTATGGATTACTACTTCTCGTATGAGTAATTTGGTGTGTATGCAATTGTAATGAAAATTTATGGCAGCAAGTTCTTTATGCCACACATTTCAAATGCCACTTAAAATTTTAATACCTTCATGTGTACGTTCATCGAGTTTATTAAGGTTTTAATACTCACATTTCATATTCATTTTTATTTTTATTTTTTCTTTTTTTTCTTTTTGTTATTTCTGCCAATTTCATTTCTTTATTTACTCAATTTAATTGGTACCATACATAAGCAATTTTGTTCCACTTTAGTTTTAAATTTCTTCCACTATTAAAATGTTTTCACTTGAGAATTGCTAAAATTGATATTTGTATGTATGAAAAAAGATTTCTTATCTAAAATCGTCGGTTATATAAATTTGTGTTTGTTTTCATCGGAAAGAGGTATATAAGTTAGACTTATTAGTTTCATATCTTCATTTTATATACACTCTACATATGTAAGTTTCTAGCGAATTCGTTTCTGCATATATTCAAATGCTCCGTTATTTTGGTTTCTTCTGCTCTTCAGACGATATTTAATTTAACTACGTATAGAAAAACTCACAAATTGGAATAAAAATATACACGGCAGCTCTCGGTCTATAAAACATTTCACCACAGCGATATAGAATATAAGCAAAGTTAACTTTTAAACATTAATACAGAAAATTAATGTCAAGCAATAAGATCACGTTACGAATATATTGTGAACTAATAGAAAACCATATTTAATCCAGTGAAAGAGCAGCAAGTGACTTTTAAAGTAATAGTTGCACTTTCAAAGTCTCCAGCGCATGCTTAGTATGAGAAATATGAATCTGAAATCTAGTTAACTGAGTGATCTGTTCGAAGAAACTCTGTCATACATTTTAAAAAACACAGCATATGTAATGCAGCTATCGGTTTTTTTAAAATTGATGACACAATTTTTCACTCATTACTGATTCATAAATTAAATTTAGTTGGTTCTGAACCTTCTCTTCAACAATGGATCTCAATGAGATCATAATCTCTACCCATGACAGATCCCAAAGTGTAATGTTAGTAAACTTTCATGATAATTGATGTTTACTCATTGATGCTCAGTGTATATGGCCTTACTTTTTTTGAAATAAAAAAGAATATAAAAATCTTACTAAAAGCTATTTAATCATAGCTTATGATACAAACGAACTTAGTCAATGGGTTGGGTGTGAAATTTACATCATGCATCTGAATATTCAAAAATTTATATAATTACATATATTCTTTTATTACCAAAATTTGCATTACATATATTTACATATATTCAAAACTCGACAGTCTCGACACTATCCTAGCGGCGTAAAGTAAAACAAAAACAATTTTCTGTACGTTATGCGAACTGTACGACCCTTCTTCAGTAACCTTAACCAATCTTATCTGATTTTTTCTTACCTTAATTTACCTGCTTTGATCTTACTTTATCTTATCTTGTCTTACCTTATCACATCTTGACTTTTCTTATTATTTTATCTTATCTGATTTTATCTTAACTTATATCATTGTTTCTGATATTATCTTACCATATAAATCTTAGCCAATATTATCTTACCTTATCTTGCCTTATCTTATCTTATGTTATCTCATTGTAACTTATTTCATCTTGTCTTGTCTTACCTCACCTTATCTTAACTCATATCATTGTTTACCACGCTATCTTATCATATCTTTTCGTATCTTATCTATATCTTGCTTTATCTTATATTATCTTCCCCTATTATCTTATTATTTCTTACTTCATCTTTACCTAATTTTACTTTATTGCATCGACATAGCAACACTGGATTATGTTACTATGAAAGAATCTGTTGACTTCGACAATGTTAGCCAGTTTCGTTTGAGTATATCCCAAGGTCTTTCTTTTTCCTTTGGGCTTATATTGCAGCTTTCGCTTGTCGCTCGCCTTTGTTAAATAATGTAAATGAGAAGCATAGCATTTTCGGACAACTGTCTACTGTTTATTTAAGTCTAATGGAATTTGTTCCTAAAATATTAATATCCATGTGGCATGCCTTTTTTGCCTTCAAATATTCTGCAGTCTTGCTGCTAAACTCCTCGAATATGCAAAGCTGCAACTCATTAGTATGCAGGAGTGGCCACGTAACGGCGCAATGCCGAAGTCGACGACATGCTGCTGTTATATGGGACATTTTAATTTCGCACAAAATTACTTAGCACACTTACTAAGAAATGCAATAAAAAATCTGCGAACACTATTTGAGTTTGCAGACAGATTTGGTAAATCTTTACAGCAATTTGCCCACTCACTGGAGTGCGAATGAATTTTTTGCGCTCAACAAAGGAATCCTTTTGCACTGCACACTGCAGCAATGCAAAGCTAAAGCTTTTCAAACAGTTTTCTTCGAGCGTATTTACTTAGTCTAATGTCACTATTTGTGAGTGAGGGTTTCGAAAAAGTTTGATGAACTCAGTTGGAAGCAACAAAATAAAGTAAAATCAAATAAAAGAGAAACTATTAGAATGCATAAGTGGCAACGGAAATAAACTGTGACGCAGTTGGCGCTGAAGTTGAGAGTACAAATACAGGCATACCATTGAATAGAAGTCGTATAGGAAGAGTGTGGGTAGAGCCAAATTGCAAGAGTTTCACCGCCTTCTTGAAGTTTATGATAGTTAATGGCTTACGGGTGGAATTGGCTGGTTGAACGAACGCTTTGCCATATTTAGCATATAACTTAAATTTTCTAACAACACAACTTTTCTCACTGGTTTACTGCATTGAACTTTATAAGCTTTCTACATTTTGGCCAAATAGAAAACTTGCCGAATAACCAAAATGAGGGAACGAACAAACCATAAGCATCGATGTCGTGGTTATTTTCCTTCCTCTTCCTGTTATTATTGCAGCTGCGAATGCTACTGTTTCTATGCACACTTGCCGTTGTTTAATGTTGATGGGGTGGAAAAACTTTAAATTTCACAGAATGCAAAGTTTAACCATACATACAAATGTATACACGACAATACCCAAGCCACATACAGAACGATGCCAACGACAAGGGCTAAAATACTGCAAAAGGGATATCAAATCATGTAGAAATAAGTTTATTTTTTTTTTTTATAAAGTTTTCTCATTTACATGCAACACAATTTATGGTACATTAATTTTTTACAAAAATGTTCGAAAAATGTTCCACAAACCATGCTTGTGATTTTGGCCAGCGGAAATTGAAAGAATAACAGAGAGTTCATGCATGTGCCTGCAAGGGTATCGCAGCAAACAATTGGTTATAGCGGTTGTTACAGTTATAACTGACTACAGAGGATGGCCACTGTAAGGAGGTAGGATGAAAGGATTGCAGCCACAAAATGAACTGCGAAAGTCATGTTTATTCCGAGCGGAAAACTGCATGGTGTGATTTAAATGATTGACACATTGTTCTGCAAATCTGCCGAATATTAAAGATTTATTCATATATTTTACTCTTTTGTTGAAAAAAATCTTGGGAATAAACAGAAAAACCAGTATTCTCATTCATATTGGGTCTTTAACTATCTTCGTGCAGTTTGCCAATAGTTGCGAAGGCGTAACTTGATCCATTCCATTCCATTGTGCCAGTATACCGAACAGGCGTTGGAAAGCTACTGTCCTTATGCGTCTTTCTCAGTATATGTCATTCATTTGAGGCGTAAATAATAAATTATTTTTTTCACCAAAATATATTATACATTTGTAGAAGCCTATATATACTTTGCTTCGTGTAATTTATACTAGAAAAATATAAATAAATACAAATATCTTACAGCTAATATAAATAATAAATATTTATGTCGAAATGAATAAGAAGGTCACCGAAGAAAAGCTGTAAGCTACGAAATCAAATCTCCTCAGACGTCTGGACAAAAATATCTGGACTGTATATAGATAAAACATAAAGCACTTAGTTTTTGACCAAATATGTCAATAAATCCAGTACGTTCAAACCAACAATTCTAAATATATTTTGATTGATTTGTAAGAACTCTTTGTTAATATATGTTCAAAAAAAAAAAAACGGGAATTTTCGTTTTTTGAAAAAAATATTTATTCATTCGCCTACATTAATGTTGTTCAAACACAATAGCCATCGAATGAAGGGACTAATTTCAGCTCGTATTTAAGAGTCTTTGATGATTCTTGATTCTTCTGGTAGCGTAATATAAAGCAAGCTTCTTCAGACACAAAAAATTAAAAAGGTACGAAACAAATTTTTTAATGTGTTATTTATTAAAATGAAGCACTTATTTTCGAATTGGCATACAACAATCTTTAAAAATATGCAATTGTTGCTGGAAGAACATTTAATGGTTTCAACGCTGCTTGTAATATATCAATTTCTTTGGCTTTCGGTCCTCTAAAATAAAGTAGATTTACTAATTTTATTTGTAAAAAAACGCTGCGAAACATTTTAGGAAATAGGTTAACTAAGTCAGTGGTGATGAGTGTTTAAAAAAACAAGACTAAGAAATAGCTTTTGATGGATACAATTACATTCCCGAAACAATCCAAAACAATAATAACGAAGTCAAGAAATGTTTTCTAGATAGATTTGCCAATTGGATTGTGTAATTGACGATAGGTGGCGCTACCACATAGTAAAATTTATCGATTATATCAATAAAATTTAGAATAGATACTGTTTGTTCGTAATTTAGTTCTTGATTGAAATAAAGTAGGCATCTCTTTCTTAGTTCATTGACCTATTTTACAAGGAGAAATTACTTGCTCGTAGTTTATGGACAAATTAAGAATAAGCTCGAAATTAAGATAGTGAGTATATAATATGAGAATGAGTTGCAACTAAATACAACATGAATGTTGTATGAGAGAAAATTCTAAAGTCAGATAGATTAAGTTGTTGTAATTAACGCTTTATTGAAAAGGAAAGTAAAGGAAATTTTACGTAATGAAAGAAAGCTCTTATTGAGAACATATACTTTTTTTAAATTTCAATTTTTGAAAACGCTATTATAAATGTGCGTTTGCTTGATAAAATTCTGATTTCCATAAAAACAAAATCGACAGCCTTGTGACAATAATCGTTATACGTTTTTGGCACTATTGCAACCCTAGTAGCTATGAAACCAACATTTAGGCCAACACACGTATACTTACCCAAATTTCCTGCGATAATGGATCCATGAAGCTGAATACACCAGGCGTCTGCTTCACTGGTTTCTTAATCATTATTGAAATGCCCAACGACATGAATGGCTTGCTGAAATCGATGACACGCTCCCGTTCGGCGGTTATGGTCATGGCAGCGATTGCAATATCCGCTTCCTGTGTGGCCAAATATGCACAATAAATTGCCACGCCAATGGTAGGCACATCAATGGAGTTGTTTTATTTCGTTTGCGGTTGTAGGCGCGTCGCGAAATTCGATATGCAATAAAATCGTCCAACGATGGTCAAAGATAATCGTTGCCGAGACATAAAGCCACCAGTCAGCGTTTAAAATGTGTTGTGTGTCGTACAAAAACAGCGTGCGCGAACAGAAATTGGAGGGAGAAAGAAATATAAAGAAAATATTTTGAATGCATTGCGGAAGAGAAGTGTGTATACAATTGGAATAAATTCGTGTGCAATCAATATGGCAGTGAACACGAGCGCGCCCTCTTACTTACCCGTCGTACCAGTTCACCGACCATGCCATCCCAGCCACCGCGGACTGTGGGATTCTCCGAGCCGTATGTGCCATCCTTGACCAGTCGTAATTCATCTGCATGGCAGTTGTAGTGTCAGATTGCCGGTAAATGGTGGCAAGCAAGAGGAGACAAAGAATTATACAAGGCAGAAAGATGAAAATATATTCTAAAGCTTCAGTGGAACCAGTAGATATACGAAATATTTATTATTTAAGGCGAAGAACAAAGCAAAGAATGTTTTTTTAGTATTTCCAGTATTTAAAGAACTATTAAATAAGTTTGTCCGTCATCTTCTCTATTTCTATTACTTGACTTGGTTTAAGTAAGGAAGCTTATAGGAGCACATATTTATAGTGCAAATTTCCGTGTACTCATATGAGATCACATAAATAATTGTAATAAAGTCCACGCCTACGAAGGCGATCCAAGGGGTACTTCTTTACCAGCCACTGTAGAATTGCCGAATTGAGCTGATAGTCTTGTTTCGACCGTGTCTGGACGCGGGCGTGTTTGTGAATTTTAGAAGAATGGAAAAAGAGTAATATCGGTCGGTGGTTTGATTCTTGTGTTTGTTTTGGAAGAGAAGCAAAGTGAGCTTGAATGAAGTGTATAGCGTGACTATTATCCTTCAAAGGCAAGGGCAAGGTCTAGTCAGAAATTCGTTTAACGAAAATTGGTTTCAACGTGGTCACAAATTGTTTCATAGTGAGCCACGCACAGGTGTCACGAAAAGCACTACAATAAAAGAAAACGTGTTAAAAGTCTATGATTCTGTATTGACAGATCGCCGATTGAAGACGCTGGAGACAGCTGTGGCAGTAGATATCTAAGAAGACCGCGTAGGTTATATTTTATATTAAATATGAAATGAAAAAGTTGTTGTTGAAAAGTATGCATGAGAAAGTTGTCGACGCGTTGGGTATTGCGCTTGCTCTCTCCGTACAACGAGCGCAACAGTGAGATCGCCTCATCTGGGCAGTGTTGACGCGCTCTGGAGGTCTTTCTGCTTTCGTTTTTTAGACCGTCGACGAAACATGGATCCATTAGTGTCCACCAGAGACCAAAGAGCAGTCTTCAAAGTGGACTCAAGCGCTCGAGCGTCGGCCGCCCTTATACTTAAACTTGTTGAAGTTCACATGCAAGAGTTTGGGTTTAGAGAATTTCTATGATAGCGCGGTAAAACTTTTGAGTTCTCGATAGGCAATTGTTGAATTCTAATATCTATATATGTATATCTATATCTGAGTTAATCCGCTATTTATATTTGTAATTATGCACAATATTGAATTGATAGGGCATTCATCATACTGTCATGCCTTGAAATCCACTTACAGGGTTTAGTTCCCTTACGTCTAGAAAAGTATGCTCGGGCAATGATTTCCATAGCAATAGAGGAAAGTAAAACCATAAATGTTCATAATTATACTAATCGGGGTGTACATATTATACTGATCACCATGGATCTGCTGGAAGTAACTGCCATCCTTCACAATTAAATTTTCTCCAACTGTTATATTTTCCAAAAGCGTTGGCTTTCAAATGCCATAAAGCAATTATAGTTAAGCTTTTATGGAATGAAATGAGCAAGGAACTTATCGTGAGCACAATGAAAATATTTATGTTCCTTAACTTAAATATAATACCAACGGTAAGTGAATCAATAAAATTTTGATTGCAAATCTACTATTATGCACACAAACACGTGTATGCGTACACATATTGTAGATCTTTGCGAACGTATGCACTTTTCATGCATCGCCAAATATACTTGAATACTCACAATTGATGCCCAACTTCTTGGCCAATAAATCGGCTAAATCCTTGCAGTAACCCTCAAAGCGGTCATTGCCATCCAATTGCTCACCAATGCCGGGGCGCTTCAACATCATGTACGGCTCCTCAAGCAGCGTGGTAACGATGTATGTGCGATTCTTTTCGATTTCCACATGTGGCCGTAGACGCACGTACTTGGCGGAGAGCGGTTGAAGGCCAGCATCGTCGCTCCACTCAGCCACTTTCACCATGGCACTGTTGACAGTCATTTCGACAACGTGTAGCGTGTAGTTCACCCTCCGACCGTCGTCGTTAAATTTAATGTCACCGGTGAGACCTTCGATTTCCACCTGTCGGCGAATGAGCGAGTAGGTATGTAGCACAGCACATAAAACAGAGAGGAAGTAGAAGAAGAAGAAGAGATGAGGGAAGGCATATAATGAGTTTTCAACTAGAACAAAGTAAGAATAGCTATGGTTGGTTGTGTGACCTTTGTGCACATCAATGTGTGTGTATGTGTGTGGGTGTGGAAGTACTGCAGTTGAGTCCTTTTCACATAGACTCATGTACACACTTATACATATATATAAGAACGCGTATATATGACGCAGTAGCATGGTATGTCAGCACATTTTGTTGATAACGGTTTAATGATGCAGAGTGTAATGGTTGATTTAAATTGCGCAGCTGCAGAAGATTTAATTGCATCGACGACGTGACGTATTCGTAATATTCGTAATATTCGTTTGTAAAAGTTTCGTGTAGCAAGCGCTTGTTATATAATCTTATACATGACGACATGTGCCCATGAAAATGTGATATCCAATTAAATGTTGTTTTTGTTGCCAATTATTCGCAGCTTACTCATTACACGATGACTTGACGGTGTGTTTCCTTCAACAAGTACTGCCGTTGTGCACACACGTACTGCACATACCACAAACGTTTGTAAGCATCACTGTGTTTTATTGGCTTTATACGGTGCTTTTGCTGAAAGCCAATGAATGTATGGAGTGTGCGTTGCATGAACGATTTTCCACTGACGTGCTACTAATTTTGGCTCATTATTCAGGTACATATCAGCGCAGTAATAAGCAATTGCAATAAGTAATGCCATTTTTATCAAGCAGATAGGCAATTTACGAAAGACAAAAGTAATGAATTTAACGATGCGCACCTAATTGAGGGCATATCCAGCGTGCCATATGCAATATAATATAACTGGCGCTTTTGCGTCTTGTTGGGGATCAATTAAACAATGAATGTTTTTTTACCAAGTAAGGCTTTGTTATAGAATTACGAACTTCAAATTATCAGGATGAAATTTTATTTTCTAAGATCGGTCTTTCTCTTGGCCAGTCTGTCTCTCTGTTCGTACAAATGGTAAATTTTATATGGACACGTAAAGTGCTATAACTCTGTAACCGATCGAAATACAAAATTTACTCTTTTGAAACATGGTCGTGGTGCCACTTTCATTTACTTTGATGCGCATATCTCACAAATCGTCGGAATCTCTCAACCAAACTCATTGGAGTTATTACTCTTCACAGTGCCATGTCGACATTTTTAAATGGCCAATGATGGCAAAAAGCAGTACTACCAAAGTGTTATAACTCACTAATCAAAGATGTCGGAAATGTTTAATGCGAACGAATGATAAAACACTCAGTTGTTTTGACCGAAACTTCGCTTATAGCCTTCTGATAGTGTCCTCTTAGCAATTTCTGATATTCGGCACCCCTAGACTCATTTTCCCTAAAATGCCATTTTCATTTTGGTTACTTTATATGACTTTATAAGGGATACTATAAGCTGCTGTAGATATTTATAAATAAATTTAAGTAAATACGTGTATGTATTTAACTTCTAATATTACAAAACATTCCTTTAAAAATTTAATTAATCGATATGTACTCTTCCAAGTCTTCATATGCCGAATAGAAGGTTCTCCGCCTCTCCAGCTCATGTGTTAAAATATTCGAGTTCTCAATGAGAATATTTTGTTCAGTATAATATGATATCGTATCAAATATGGTTGCCACAATATATACCTCCCTTAAGTTAGCCCTATACCTATACAGTATAGCAGTCACCATTCGAAATATAGTTAAACAATTCAATAAATATATTCTACCTAACACACTACGATTTGGTACAAAAAAGAGGAATATTCACATATGCCTTAATCTAGACTCTACATAGTAATTATTCCATTCTGCGTGTACCCTAACAACTCGATTTGATTCGATTTCACTTAGTAGAGCCAGTAGAGCTTAGTGTTGCCAAAAATGAAGAAAGTCGGTTAATATCTCTTCTTTTTGTGACAATCATTTTACTGTAAAATAGTTCGCTTATCTTAATGCAACATAAGTATATATGTTATGACATACGTCAATTCGATACCAAAAATGCATGTGAGCGGTGCAAAATTTGTAAATTTTTTGTTTTCATTTAAATCTTCTTAGACAGCTACTTATACATTTAATCATATAATAAATTGAATATGTTTATGTTAAAAAAACATCAACTCAACAAGCGACCTGATTCATCAAAAAATTCTAATCTAAGGAAAATGCATTCCTCATTGTTATCGGAGAATTTAGACTGAAATATTTTATTTATTATTAATTATTGATTAATTATTCTAAGCTCTTTTACGCTCTTTTTAAATTATGCTCCATCCAAGAAGGTAAAAAGTTGAACCTTCATATTCATATATAGAGTTAGAAAAGTTACATTTCAAGTGGCTTCAAAATGAGCTTAAAGACTATTTAAAATTAGCTCAAAAAACTATTTAATTTAGTAATTAAACTGCAAAGAGCAATATGTCATACACCATCTCTATCGTCTCAAATAAGAGATATTCATCACTACATCGCTTGGAAGTATTAGTTTTAAATGCAAAACTTTAGTAATTTCTTTATCCTTGAATTTACAATTTCTGCGAGTGGCAAAGGCCACGAGGGGTTGGGATAATTTAGGCGTATTTTACTAACACACAGCAGTGGTTCAGTCAATAACCACGATTACAACAGAGCCAATGTATTAAATGTACATTTGTGTTCATGCTATTGTTATAGCTGGTGAGTTAGTGTCGCATTGGAGTACTTCTCTTGTTCTACCGCACTACTGCTGGTATTGGCTACTTAATTCGTTATGTGATATATTGCCCGTTATAACATATGGAGTTGAGTCGTTTCAGGCTTTTAACATTTATATGCTTAAGACAAGAAATTGTTTGAGAACAGTAAAAACTGTGAGCGTTGCCTAGAAATTTAATCGGTTAAAAAATTAAACTTTCACCAGGTATGATTTTCACAGTTTCAATAACGTTGTTCTCATATACATATCTATATTTACATTAAGAAAAAGAAAAGAAAAAAAAGAGTTCATCACCCTTGAACCCTTGTTTATTTTTTTGCAATGTGACCCTCCTAAGTGTTTTTGTATGTACATAAAGTTATGCTTTCAGAGAAAGTCCCATGTCGCCATTATTTTCAATTCACTAAGTTCATACAAATTTGTACCCAGTACCCAACCCATGTCTTCCAGTATTGTAGGTGCACATATATGCTTATACCTCCACACCAACACGCATCATTCTCCGACAACACCACAACACAAGCTGTGTTCCACTTGTCATTCCACTCGCTTACCTTTCTCAAATAGCGCGAAATTTTATCACCATGTTCCCATGGGTTCACCCAACCTTTCGATGTGTTGCAGTCAAGTGCTCGCGGCGTGTTGCCACCGCCGCCGCCACTACTGCCACCACCGCTACCAATGCCAGTGCCACCGCCTCCACCACCGCCACCACCGCTGCCACCAATTCCACTGCCAATGCCGCCAGCTGCCATACCCATTGTACCGTTAATGGATGTGGAGGCCGCAGCCATTAGTGTTTGCTGACCCCGTCGCTGGATGTTGTTGCGGAATTGATCGGGTTTCTTGCGCAGTATTTTGTTGAAGGCTTCGACCAGCACGAAAACAGCATCGTACATGAGGGCAGCCTGTGCCTGTGGGGGATGTGAGAATGATTGGGAAAATAAAGGTAAGCATACAGAATTGTTGTCTTGTTTTTGTATGTGATGGTAATATTGTTGTTGTTGTTATAGCGATAGGTTGATAGAGCGGAAACGGAAGGATTTGCTAACTTATAATGAGCACATTACTTTACGCTTTTGTTTTGTCGGACAACAAGGGTGTAAATACATAAGTATGTCGGAGAGTTAGCACATGAGTACTTGGTTGTGAGTCTGCTGGCATCACATGCACATTATTTCGAAATAATTTTAAATGTAAGCTATATATACATATATGTACAGAGATATTTATATTAATTTTTGTTTTATTTTATTTATTTGTATTATACGTGGAAACATATTTGTATATTTAGAATCAAACTAAGTGTTTATGTTTGTACTTATTTGTGTTGTGTGGTAGAAATTGCAATGCCTTGATCGTTTAAAGCTGCATGTTTTTGCTTGGTTTGTGCGTCTAGTGACTGATGAATTTTTACATATATTTTTTGAAAAAAACTAATTTTGGATATTACAGATTAATACAATATTACTAAAATGTTAAAAAATTTAAAGGAACTTACACTATACAAAAAAAATTCAGCAATCATGTGCTTTCTGAAATAATAGATAATAATGAAAGGGTTCACAGTCATCTTGAACCATACACAAGCATTAAAAATTCTACAAAAATAATGTGTTTATGGTGGAAACAAATGGGACCATCCAATATCGATGACAAAAAACAAATACAAAATCCTGCTTCCATCTCCATCGGAACGCCTTGGTCAAAGTTTTCATAACCGATTGCAGACGAACTGTGCGTTGATAAAACCCGATATATTATGCTTAGGGAAATTTAGTCTTCTTAAAGGGGACAATTAAGCGACAACTGACCTCATAGAAAGAATAGCTATGATAGCTTTTCATAGCTATAATAGCTCAAAATTAAATTACATACCAGCTAGTATGAAAAACCTGTATAATGATATAAAAAAGAACACACTCTTTGGCAAATTTACTTTCAGTGCTCAATATAGCTGACATTCATTGTGAGGCAGCGACTATTACTATCTCCTCGATACTGCATTTTTACTACATTGGGTTTTTCTTCAAGAAAAGATTTTAGACTCTTTGATTACCTCTGCAATATCGCTATATTTTTGCCAGCGAACATTTTTTTGATTGCTGAGAACTGAAAATTCGAGGAATATGGAAGGAATCCGATTCGGATCCGAGGAATATGGAGCTGCAGAACTCATTTGAATCCCAATTCATGCAATTATGCATTGTCTTTATTGACATTTTGGCACATAGTTTATCTCGATGAAAGAGCTCTCTTTTATTTCTTCGATTTTAGATGTTCTATTTGCACTATATAATATCGATTATTCCCTTTTCAAGATAGTTGTCGAAAATTATACCATGCGAATGCCAAGATGTAGAGCTCTAACTTTGTCAGCTGACTATTGACGAGCTGATTCGGTTCATAGCGTGTAATGCGCTCGGGTGACTATCGCCTGCGTGCCGAAGTGTAACGATGGAGTCATGTTTCATGTTAAACAGTTCTGCTCATAGCATAATTAACTTGTTAATGTTTTTAGTTGATTGCATACCCAAATATTATTGAATGATATTAGTGTATATTAAGATTGTTGAAAAGCTCCATTAACCTCATTTTATGGCAATCCAAGGTCGGCTTAAAAAAATTTGAGTTTCAATTATACATGAAACTTCTTCTCTTGCAATTTTTTTTTCCGAATTACCAAAATTTATGTCATTCAAAGATCATTTATTTGAGCAATACCTCAAGAACTAATTTCGAAATATATACACGAGTCCTGTGAAGTCTTGGCCTAACTACAAAATATATGAAGTAAATTGCTAAATTGTAACTTTTGTAGAAACTGTGTGAACTGCCAGTCTGGTATACTATTTTTTACCATTTTAGAAGTTTTTTTTTAGGGTGCAGTTGTTTATAGAACTAATTACAGTTAAATAAATATATTCAATAAATTGAAGTAATCCAAATTTTTATTTAATAATGTTTTCACTTTGTTAACAAGTAAAATTAGCGTAAATTTAAATTATCATAAATTCATTATCGTATAAATTTAATAAGTCAATAATTTAAAAGCAAAATGTATACAAAGCAAATGACACCACATTACCGCATAAACTGAAATAATTATTTTCCGCAAAATTGCGTCAAATATATGAACAGAAATTTAAGAGAGTTATGTACATAACAAAGCCTATTCAAACAGCTCAATTTGAGTTATGAAATTCTCGATTTATATTAAAATCCCCATTTCATTGAATTGCTTTCCGCAAATGCTTTTATTATTATGCCTTGTGGAGTGAGAATAATATGCGAATCAAATGCGATTTAAATACCGTTAAGTGGAGACGGCAGACGAAACACGCACGGAAAATTTGACACTTCTCATATATTTTGTGTTGTTGTGCTTGTTGTGCTTGTTGTCTACAACTTACACCCTTTTTAACAATTTTACATTAGGAGCACATGTACAACGCGGTGTGTGTGTGTGTGTGTACGCGGATGCAGGCCAAGCTATCAGTGTGTCGTATCGACATTATCGCCACATTTACCCTGCCAAAACGTACAAATAACAAAATAATAATAAGAGTACAAGGAAGATGACAGGAATAAACAATGCACACAAAAAATGTTGAGAGCAAATACAAACAATGAAAGTACAAGTTACACACACACACACACACACTCTGTTTTGTCTTATGTACTTGTTGGTAGGCATGTGTACAAAAAATCATAACGGTAAATGGTAAACATGAATGGGTGGGTTGGCTGAGCTGACTGTGTCACATGATATGCGTTATGAATACAAGCATGTTGTCAAGAAGTTGTGTATTTATTGGCGCTTCGTATTTACATGTGCGTATAGATACATGTTTGTAGAGTTTCCTGAACTTACTGAAGCGAACTAGTTCTGTATTTATGCGATTTTGGAAAGTTGGTTATGAAAAAGTGCATAGTAAAGTCGATGAAACTGGAAAAAATTCTTGAAAATTGAACAGGTATTGAAAATAGTGCTTGAGTATTTACGATACGATACGATACGATACGAAATAGTGCTTGAGTCTAACGTATCTGCTTTGTATTGGTATGCTTCAGAACAAATTCTAATAACTGGCATTTCATGTTAAGCAGTTAGAATAGTCTAGGGATTTCGAAAAATCTAATCCTTTTTTAGGTTAAAGCATACTGCAGGACCATAAATTTTTTACTCAATAGGTAGATAAATTAGGTAGGTAAATTTTCGCTGTCCAATCGGCAGTAGTATCGAAGCGTTTTGGTCAGTCAGCTTCAGCACGTAAAATTTTAAATCTATTTTTCTCTGCACTGCATTTTTCAAATCGGCCGACAATGGTGCTCGGAGTTTATCGTACGTATTCACATGAAATTGACTGTAACTTCGCAGTAACATAATTTAGTAAACTACATGCGACTTTTTGTTATTATGGTAATTATTTTTTTTAAATAATTTGCGACCAATTTTGTTGTCTTGAAATGGAGCCCTTTATTTACAAGTCCGAAAATTTATTATTATTATTTTGCAGGCAATTTATGTAAAGTTAAAAAATACGCATTTTAACAGAAAGTCTTATGTAGATTAAGATACCATTTTCTAGTTTATCTCAGGTGCTTGTCGAGTTCCAAGAATCGTTGTGTCCGCAGAGGCTTTCTCGAAAAAAAAAAGTTATTCCAAAGGTTGGCCCAATAATTGTCATTTTGTTACAAAATATCAATATAATTTTTTTTTGATACAAGACTGAAAGACAGAAATTCATTTATTAGAACCTTCAAGACTGGTAATAGAAAATTCTATGGAAAAGTCTGGTTGGGCAGGCCAGTTGGACCAGTTGTGAACTAGTTCATTATTAGTTGATTTCACTGGGGGGTTGTTATAATCATATTTCCGTTAAGTATGCATGCATTTGAGTCATGTTTGGTTACAAATGTACAAACAAATAAACATGTATGTTTGTGTGTACGTATTTGTGTACATATGTTAACAGCAACTACTGCATGAAATGCCTGTGGTTAAACGAGTCAATCGCATTGTTTTGCATGCTTGTACAGTTGTAAGCGTACAAAAGCACGTATAAGAATGTCTTAATGCCATACTGGTGTAAATATTTTTAAATAGATATATATATATATATATTTGTATTGCTTACGCACCGATATTGACTCTCTGCCGGCGCCAATCGATGTTGCCGGATCCAAACGTTTCCAGCTGTCAAAGAAATCACGTACGAACCGACGATTAGTGTCAACAATACGAAATCCGGTTATGTTGATGGCACCAAATTCGATGATTTCACTCTCCCAACGATCGTCCATTACCTGAAATGGATCAAATCAATGCCGGCATATGAATCGGCAATGCAAAAACAAAAACGAAAAACAAAAAAAAAAAAATTCTCGCTCGAGTCTACAAATCGGATAAATGTTTGCCACAAGTATTTCCCGAATCAGCATGACTTTTGGCATTGTGCTAAGTGAAAATTGGCACGTAGCACCAGATTCAATGGTAACACGTACCAACATGGATAATTGGTTATTAATGTGGTTGCAAACATTGAAACCGCTGAACAAACCGAAAAAGCCACATAAATCGCTTTGCGGGCGCCCGCACAAATAAAACCGTGCCATGAAAACAGACACAACTACATATGTACAACATACATAGCGCACCCAAGGAATGAACAAAAGCCAACTTTTGCTTTCACTGCTTTCACTGCTTTCACTGCTTGCATTTTGTGTTAGTCAGCATATTTGTTTACATTCACCTTTGCTCATTTGTGGCTTGGCAGTCATGCAAAACGATTTATTTACTTGGCTCTAATGCAGCAGCGTGCCATCGCAGCTATATTTGTGCAAGTGTGTATACACATACAAAGGCATTCATAAAAAATCATACATATTTTACTACCAATAGGGTTTAAGCTCGTAGCTATATGTATGTGGGTATGTAAGAGTTGCTCATACCAAACCGCTTAGCAAATAGTGATATGTCCTTCTTCCGAGTGATATATCGCGCACATGTTGAATGAGTATCTGTTTGGCCATTTCCGTTGGGCAATCAAGCACAATGTATTTGTTGGTGAAACGTCCCAAATCCTCGAGCGTGTGCAGGAAGTCGATGGCCATTGTTACATTTGCAATACGCTTTACCATTTCCACTTGAAATGATTCGTTGCCGGGCTTGAGGCCTTGGTAAATCTGTTGCAATCGCAAGAGTCCTGCAAGAGAAGAGTTGGTAAATTTACTCAATTTGTTTGTATGTTTAGTTGCATGTGGCTATAATGACATTGTCTCACTGAGAGATAAAAGAGGTTGAGAGGATTTGTTCACTATATTTGAAATTCGTACTTGGAAAAGTAGGTAAGGGTTAATGAGTATTAGTTGCAGCAAAATGCGTTTTAGTTATGACTGTTGCCTTAGTTTACAGTTTTCTGAAATTTGTATTGAAAACGGTTCACAAATCAAATTTTTATTATTGCTTTATTAATTTTTAGTTAGTTATTGTATATAATTAGCATTCTTTGAGGTAAAAAAAATCACAGGTAATTCCAAACATAGATAATCCCAGCGCTGTAAAATGGTTGTGTTAAAGTTTAACTGCCCGCTTTGGGATTAAGTCTTTCTGCTAGTTGCTTCTTGGTAAGCTTCTTTAAACTGCAAACAAATACAGCAACACTTTGGCAATAAAAAAATAAACTACTTTGGAAGCGATTGTGCATCAAAAATAGACTTTTCGCAATAGCCAGTATGGTTTAATACCGCGAAATGCAGTGATCATCAAACTTACACATTGATGAAATTAATTTGTGAGCATCTGTACAGGGAAAGGGATACACAATACTACTTTTCAGATATCAAATCATGTCAAGAACTTGTTTATTTCCAGCAAGTTTAAACCCAACACTGGCAATATAACAATATCCTGTTTCCTTACAAAAAAAAAATAAAAATCTGCAAAAATATTTTGCGGACTTTTGATTTAAGCATACTTAATATTTGTAAATAAGTACAAAAAAAAGAGAAAGGGAACTAAACATTATAAATTTTTTTAGAAAATGTAAACATAACCAACACTAATGTGACTTATTTTGTTTTTAGGCATTTGTACTTATATGCTTAGTGATACCGTTTCTCATCCTGCAATCGCTTTCTAGCTCTAATAAGATTACAAGTATGTATTAAATAAGCATATACGCAGGGTAAGCTCTGACAATGTATATCAAGTTTTGCGCTGCCAATCACTGCATTAGTACACACAGTTACATACTGTACTATAAGAACTTCAATATACAAAATCTTCAGTTAAAAAGGCTCCTTCGAGTCACATATAATAAATTTATTGTTTGGAAAGGACCAAAAACAATACATAACTTAATTATTAAGAATTATGAAATTAAGAGGTTTTTCCTTTCCCTCATTACCTAATAAAAGTCATCAGCACATATCAATGTATACACCTATTACGAGTGGAGTCCGAATATTTCTCAAGGGTAAGCAATATCCGATCTGGTTATGCACAACATATTTGGCATTAGATTTTCTGGCTATAAACCTTTTATTTGAAAATCATTCACTACTGTTCATATGTAAACACATAAATACCAAATAATGACGAAAGCACTTTATATAATTTTAAGTATAATGCTGCTGCTATTAAATCTGCATTTCACTCATATATATATATGTATCATCGATTTTTTTGATGCTGATCCAATTTCAATGCAGTCACATTGAGCAACGAATAGATAAATAAAATAGAAGGGAAAGCAAAAAGCAATAAAAGGTCCACATCAAATCGCACTGTCAATCGCATATTTATCACAAATCCCGTACTGGCGAATCATATTTTGTCGAATCATCTTTTTCAGTGTGCTCACATATTTCTAACGTCATTAAATTTGATGCACACAAATGTCAATAACACAATAGAATATAGCAAAATGTAATATGTATACAGTATACAAGCAAATATGCCACACACACACACCCACGCGCACGCACGCACATAAGCAACAAAATATAACGAGTTATCAGTGATAGCGTATGAAAAGATTTCATAAAATGGGATTTGCGAAATAAGAAGAAATAAAATAAAATAAAGTGAAATAATATAAAATAAAATGAGCATACGTGCGCATATGAATGTGCTGTGTACACCCTTGCGTATACGCAACCAGCTGAAGCTGATGAGCAAATTAATAACACGCTTTCACGTTTTTTCCATACACATGCCTCTACGTACTGAAGTGGTTCAGGTGAGCACAAAATTTATAATTTTCGCTTTGTGTTGTGGTGATACAAGTGCAGAGGGTGTAGCAAGGTGTTCCACTAAATCCCATTTGATTCCCATTCAAGTGCTGATTGACACATATGCTGTATGCTGAGGCATGCACACATATGTACAATTATCGGGCATGAATTCAAAGTCAAAAGTCAAGGGAAAACAAATGAGCAGGTGGAAAGGAGAAAAAGTTGTGCAGAGTAGTATAATAACAAGCACAAGTCTTGCCCCTGGCTGTTTGAAAATTGTTGCCCGTAAATCTGATGGCTTAATCGATAAGAACTTACACTTCGCATATTATTAGATTATGCTTTAAGGTCATGTAAGATACTTTTATTCAGCAGACTGATGTCCCTTAAATAAAAATATTTTACTTATAAGAAAAGGCATGACAAAACATAAAGGCAATTGAGTTTTTTGCGTACTATAACATAGTCCTCTAGTAAAATATTTTTGTGAAATTTGTGTTAAGTTGTTATGAAAATACACTCATTATACTTAATACGTATTCAAAATTATACTCAAATAAATCCGCTTATGGCGAGAAATATAAATTGTGCTATATTTTCAAAAGTTAAAAAAAAAAGCTATAAAAACTTGTGTGTAACGTGCATAGCATATATCTCTCACAAACAATTCTAAAAACATCCAAACTGATAAAAATACTAAATTAAAGAACATATATGAAAAATATCCCTCTAAAACGTCACCAATAACGAATTGTATGGATTAGTTAAGAGCACTAGCTAAGGGTGCCCCTCTTTGACTCAGACTTGTTAGTTTGTTTTTGAATGCGTGACGTTTGAATTGCCTCACATTCGAATGCGAAATGTCGTACGCACACAACTGTATGTAACCGGATGCAACTGTATGTCTGCATGAGAGTTTTTGTTGTCTGTTTGTCAATGCGTATAAATACGAAAAGCCGACTGGGACTTAACTATAAATTGCGGCTTACATTGAAATGGATATTGGTGTAAAAAACAGCAAGAAAATGTGTCACCGAAAAACCGGAGGCAATAGAACGCTAACGTATGTTGTTGTTGTAACAGTGACATAAAATACATTCACACTTTCGTATATTAAGGGGATATATAATAAACACATGTATGCATTTTGTTGTAACTCAAAAACGAATTGACGAGCTCGACGTCACAACCATAGCCAAATCGTCAGCCTACACATTTGGTTGCGCAAATCTGTGCAATCGATTGTTGATACGTAACGTTATTGTATTGGTAACATAAGAAATTTGATGACGAATTTGCTTTTTGTAAGCTACCGACTGTCACTCAGTTTTGCCAGCCTCTCGGGCATGAAATGACAAAAACTACATGTAGGCAATCGTTGAAGTGTACATGGCTAATACTAGTATGTCCAACTCGTATAATTTGTTAGTTACCTATTGAGGTGGAGTTGTGGAGTTCTTAATCAATCATTCAACTACACAAATGTTTCATATTTTGTCGTCTGGAAGCATTTGCAACTTAGAAATAGACATATACATAGCTCAAGTATTTTTAGTAGTTTAAGAATCCTGCATTCTTCCCGAAAAAAAAAGATTGATTTAAACTACAGCCTGCACAAAATACTAGCTCCTAGTGTAATCATATCTACATATACACTGTTGGCTAAAAGGAGGGCAATTGATATTATATAACGATATGTCATCAGTTAAGTGCTTAATGATACATATAATACAAAAATTGCTTTAGTTAAACACTATATAAACTAAACAAACCGAAACTCAGGTTTAATTTTTAATTTAGCAAATTGCATATTTACTTGAGCAAATTAAAGTAAAGAACATTCAATATGTGATACAAATCTAAATATGATCTATTTTATGATTCATGCCAGAGTAACAAAACCAGCTCCATGCCATAATTAAGTGGGTTTTTACAAACGATATTCAGTTTTTCGATTATTTACCAAAAAAATACGTTTCTTCGATAGTTTCTGAGCATGTAATCCAACTTCCAGAAAACCTCATGACGCATATGCTAAGAGTTCGGTTTACGTTGCGCTTTTTGGAGCACTTTACACATCCTATCAATTTTTCAGACTTTCGTATGCTGTGAAAAGTTAAATTTTGCTTTACGCTAATTCAATTGCTTTCTTTTATCATTGTATAGGGTTTTGACCGTTGTCTGCAAGTGAAACCACTGAACAGGTTTCGAGCCACATTGTGTAGAAACTCCAGACTATTCAACAAAATTCCTTCTACACAATTCTCCACCAACAATTTTGACTATATTTTTATATAATATATACGTATATTTTTTACCGTGTGGATCACTTTTCTTTATCACAACTTAAAATAACATAACTTCAAGTAACATTGAGCTTTTTGGCTAAACCCGCTTGTATCCTTTTAACAAATGAATTGGTAATAGCTGAGAAAAATTGTTCACCATCTGAACAGATCCATTCTCTATCCACTCAATGAATGAAGCTCCTTTAAAACTTGCTGAATACATATCTACTCTAAGTTAATAAATCACCAAAAATTATAAAAATTTGTTTGGCGAAAATAGTACTCATCGTCTTGAAAGGGTTAAAGCTTAACTAACACGTTATCCCTCCCTCCCAATATTCTCCCACCTTTCACAATTTGTATCACTTACAAGCTTTCCTTTAAACGACCTGCATGCTATAATGTTTAAGACACTCCATGCCAGACATACTTTACTTGGGATTGAGCTTCAAGGAAACCTTTTCCAATTAGCTCCCACTTTTCTTTTATGAAAACTTAAACGTAAAAAGTTCGCAACCTCAAAAAGTTTTTCGTTAACCAATTCAAAAATCAGTCTGCACAGACATAAAATCCTAATTAACTTTTTAATGTGCTCACTGTAATTTGGGGAATTCGTAAGTACGAGAAGTATAAACGCGCAGCTAAAGCTCTCGGTTGCATATTGTCCTTCTGCACTACATTTTCAAGATTTTTAATGTCAAGATGTTCGACTATGAGTGCATGCTGCTTTCGATAGTTCCATTGTAATTGACTTCTGTAAGCAGTTGTTTTTTCCCTTCAATGTTTGTTTGCATCTGTTTTGTCTTTATAAAAGCAATTCGTTTATATATTTTTTGCTCAATTTTTACTTTAATCTTTCCTTTCTCGGTCGATGGCAAATTGCAAATGGAAATTTTTGCTGCTCGACCAATTCGTTTTCATTCGTGTTCATTCTTTTTTTGCTTCCGTCTTTTCGATCAACCAAAGCAGCGATTTATTCGATTTATTCAATGTAGCTCCGATTATGTGGCTGTTGGTTCCATAGCAGCCATTGTGGCACTCATCTCAAACCCATTTTGCGAATTGTGCTTCAATGGTTGCAGTAACAATAACAATAATATCAACTGTTAAACAGCCATGCAGACATAGCAAAAGCACCCTAACACACACACTTGTACAAACATGTATAAACAAACACATATGGATCTCATTCTTTCCGTTGGTAATCCCAAAACACTTAAAAGCTGCTATCTCTGACTGCTACCAATAGCCAGCGCAATTCTATTGCTTAACCCAGCGTCCTGCATTCGGTTGTCTTCATGCGCTATGCTGTGTCCGCCGTCGTCGAAACTTATTCTCTCATGTTTTGCTAAATTTTTTTCGCTTTACTCTATTTGGCTCAGTTTTGCCATTGTTGTCTACTCAATATACAACAACAATCATTATTGTTGTTCTTTTATTTCCCATTTGATTGTACAAAATCTGTCGGTCTGTTGTTTGTCTAAGCCTGCTGCTGCTCAGTTGCTATGCGCTGCTTATGGCGACCTACACTCCTTAAAGCTCTTGTTGTCTTTGTTGTTGTTGTTGTTGTTGTTGTTGTCTTTGTTGTTTTCGTATTTGTGCTTTGTTGTTGTTTGTTGCTGTTTGAGTGTTGATGGTTGTGTAGTGTTGAGGCTGCAACTGTTGTCAATGTTGTTATTCATGTTGATGCATTTTGTGGCACTCCCAGTGCTGGTGGTGTTGCTTCAATTATTCTGTTGCTCTTGCCACAATTTCTCCTATTCCTGTTCGCTTCAAGTGCTGCAACTCTCGGCTCTTGTTGCTGTTCTACGATGTGCTTGATGAAATTTATGTTGACTGTACAGATTTGTTTTCCCCATTGCCCTTCACTGCTCCAGTGAACTTTATTCGATCTATTGCTGCTTCTGTGCCATAACAATTCTATGTACTTTTCTTCAATGATTTCTCTACTTTTATGTTTACATACTTACTAAAAGCCAAATCTTTTAAGACCATGGCCATTGAGATGCTTTCAGTCCTAAAACAGCAAAAATTAAAAAACAAATTCTAAGAAAACTGTGTAAGCAACCAAAGAGTGAAAACTACGGGGATATTAGTAGACTCTTTTTTTTAATTTCTACTGTGTAGAGTGCTCCATTAAGCATCAGTTCGCCTCTTATTTGTACTTACAGATTAATATTAACACATTTTCATAATAACATTGAAGAAACAATTACATAACTTCATGTTGAAGTTCGACTTAAGGCCACAACCATTTTTATACAAGCTCATATTTCCTGCTAAGAAAATTTGGATTTCTAATTCTTCTTCATTACAAAATTTTAAGGTTAGTAATTACCTGGAGTACCTATAGCGCTTGCAGGTTTTAATACAGATATTAGCTATCTTTATTATTTTCACATTAAATACTTATTTACCTGGAAAAACTCTCAGCATTAGCAGCTCCTCTCTCTCTGTTAGCTAAAGTTGAGAATAGTTGCACTAATATTTTCGAAATTGTAGATCGGCACTCAAGGTGGGCTCTTGCCTCTTTGTCTGAGTCGAAAAAAGAATTTTACAGCTTTGAAAATGATACAAGAACTTCTGTTGCTAACATTATCACTTCTCACTGTAAGACCGTTTTTCACTCATATTGCGAATTGACAGAGACAACGTTCTGTTGCAAGAGCTTAAAGAGCGAATAACCTCAAAATACTCAATTGTTAATTCCAACATAATGTTAGATAAATAATAATGAAGTGTCAATTTTGGAAAAATAATTCCACAGATATCTTTTCTTGCACTTTTTGTTATCGATTTCTTGAAAACTTTAATAGTTTTATTTTCACTTCGCTGTTGGCTATCTGGGTATTATTTTTATATATGGATAGCGCTGATTTATCAGCTGTTATTGGAATATTAATTAATTTCATTACTGCTTACAAAGGCATTAAATTGATGTACATTTTACTATAAAGCAAATAATGATTTTGGAATTTTTTAGAAATAAAAGAGGAAGAATAAAGCTCGTGTGAAATAGTAGAAGAATTACTACACTCAGCATAGTGTTAAATAGTCAAGAATAAGTAAAAAAATCTTTCGAGGTATCCAATAGATATGAATATACTGCATAGATAATGCAAGATTCAATTTTAGACAGATAATCGATTGATATTATCCAGAGGAATGTTGATCTGAACCTAGCAGAAATGGATGAAGCTTTTGTAATATTGAGCAATCTATCTGGAAATTTTTAAATCTCTCGCGGATTTGCTGAAGGTCTTTTATATTATATGCCACATAAATACAGTGTGAAAGCAGAGAAGGTACACTTTTTTAACATCTTAGATTAACTTAAAGCAAACGTACTAACACACAGGAAGGGTTTATAAGCTAAAGTATGTTATTGTGTTATAGAATCTCAGTATTTGAATTTCATTGCATAGTATTCAGATCAAATCAAAGTTATTGATGTGTCTTTGCCATCAAATCTTATTATTAATTAGTGTTAAGATTACTTTTAGTTCAAATATTGCACTTCAAATATAAAAACTTTTACTATTTGTATCACCGCTTATCATCTAAACTCTGTATTTCTTCTAATTGCTTGATTTTCAATCATAATTTATACAGAAGAAAAGTTCTGCGACTAAATTGCGAGCAACTACTACTCTACTACCGGGAGCGGAATTGAGCAAAATCCTCTATGGATGTCATCTAGAATACAGTAGACCTAATCAGTTTATCTTCCTTTCGAAACTCCTATAAGTACACAGAATAAACGCTAAGTATGCTACAGCTGCCCTTACAAATCATGAAAATTGTTTTCACCAAATTAGAACCATATGGTGTATAAGTCCTCTATATGCAGTAAAGTTATTACGGCCGTCAAAAAAATACTCCTTTATGGAAGCAAATACTGTTAAACAGTCGGAATAAAAGGCAAGCGTATATATACGCCTATTAATATGTATGGATGTATACATACGTATTAAGGTACCAGTAGTGGCGCCATCGACCGCTTGATGTAAGTATTTATATTGACCTACTTAAGTGGCATGACTGTGTAGAAACAAAAGCACACATATGTAGGCTTATCGTATTCAATTAAAATGGACAAACGACAAATGACAGTATGGAATTTCAGCACTCGCACTATGTTCGCCACAACGCACATAACGGCAATAAGTGACATAATACCCAGTGATTAATACTTTCAGCCAGAAGTGGTGTTATTCCACAAGCTGCTGCCTCTTGCAACCTATTAAGCTTTCAATTAGCGAAGCCTTGCTTTGCTTTCGTTAAATGTAATATGAAGTCAATAATTTTAAGGAGAGCAAAGTTAAGTCTTAAGAAAATGGAAAATGGAAAACCAAAATTTTCTAATTTTTATCTAAATGTTAAATTTACTAAACTAATTTAAAACACAATTGTGTGGATTTTAATTAAGTTCTAATAATTTAAACGTTTCAATATGCTTATCAATGTCTTCGAAGCACATTCTACTATTAAAGTTAATGTACTAATTGAATTTAATATGATTTAAGATATTGACACAGCATTTCCGCACATTGGTTCAAGCACACTCAGCTACCGCAGTGGTGCAAAATTGTGGAAAAATTATTTCTTTAAATTGTCAGAAAATGTTTGGGGAGTGAACTCCTTTGTTCCGATATTTTCATAGATACCGATACCGATTAAAATTTTTCTGTTTCACAAAAGTAGCCTAAAGCTATAAAGGTAGACATATATCTTAATTGCAACAGCTTTCTCAATATACGAGAAAAACGTTGGTTAAGAGATAATTTTTTAAACAGGTTCTTGAGAATATGTACACATCAAGTAAAATTAAAAGGTTTGTTCCACATGGGTTTATGAAAAACATAGCGCTGTTTTTAAAAGGAGAAATTATCAAGTCTTCCGATTGTCTAAAATTTATTACAGTACAAAAGTGATACCTCTATGCCTACTAGAACATAATGAAGATGTTTTGTAGTTAGATTAAAAGTTAAGGACGAAAAAATTAAAATTCCGTAAAATGTATTTGGATGGTCATAAAAAGAAGTTGATCGATATAGTTGATATTCTAAAGGTATCAAGGGACACTGTTGGACATGACCTTCCTGAAAATTTGGTTATGCAATAGTTTTGTGAAAAGTGGTTGCTGTGCGAGTTTACAGTCAACCAAATCATACTGTAGGAAAAAAAATTTTTAAATATGGCGAAATTGCTTAAATTGGTCTTCGAATTGCTTACGAACCTACCATATTCTATGGATCTGGATTTCAGTAAGTTTTTTCTTTACTCAAATATAAGAGAATCCTTATTAGAAAGAAATGACCGAGGCCGGATACTGAGGCAAAAATTCGGATGATCGCTATAAACGGTGTGTTGCCCTAAATCGCTTTTAAACTATACTACTAAATTAATACATGGAATAATTAAAAAGAATTACAACAAAAAAATGTGTCTTATGTTAAAACAGTGCGAACTTTTCAGCCTATCTGCTATGTCCATGAAATTTATATTTAATAAAGCTACCTAATGAAAATCCCATCCACAAACAGCGGGTGTAACTTTGATTTCTGTCTCGCTTGCGGATACGAATTGAAAATATAAAATGGTAAATACTAAAGTTCAACTATCTTATTTGACTTTCATTTGAAGTGTTTTCTCTCCCCTTTCTTTGATATTATTATAATTCAATTGGTTGTTGAATGTGTTGTTGTTTTATTTTCATTGTACAGACATACATAATAGTGCCACATTTAAATTGAACAGCAGTCAAAGCTGGATATTGAATGAAGCAAACCGGTTGAGATGAGAATTTGAGAGGTATGTAAACTAATACTTTATATTGTGTATGTATGCCGATGTGGTAGATTCGGCCAAAATTAGTAGTCGGCCAAAAGTTGCAGCGCCCTCATCTATATATATAACCATATTTGTCGTTGTATTGTAACATCAACTGATTGACAATTTCAAAGTAGGAAAACAGCACTATTTGCCCGTAGCAAATAAAAGCGAAAAAGCAAAATAATGGCTCAGCATTGGTGAGTAATTCATACAAAAAGTGACACAACCCTTAAAACAAATATCGGTTGGTAAACAAAGGAAAGTAGTTCATGACAAGTAATCATAACTTTTCTCGGTGGCTCATTCATATTTGCAATACTTTCAATATTTTTTTTCTTGTGCTTTGGCGTTCTGTTCTATATTTACCCATTTGTACATTTGAACGAATTTATTATGTAGGTGCATGTTGTATTTAAGATATATTTATGTTTAAGTCCTTTCATTTGTTATTTAAAAAAATTTAGACATCCAAGTCATCCATCCGTACTGCAAAAAGCAGCGTTATAATTACGAGTATGTCTTCAGTTAATAATCTCCTAATAATCCTAATAATCCTAATAGTGAACGTGTTGGTTCACTATTGTATATACTTAATATAACTAATTTCGAATATTTCATCTTTGTTATTACACAGATTCAATTTTAGTTGAATCTTAAAGCCTTACAGCTTTACTGTCTTTGAGTGTTTTCATCAGGTGATTACGAACTCATGTCATAACTCAACATAACCGAATCTACCATCAGCAAGTTTGGAGTATTATCATCATCTTTATTATCATCAGCTCCTTGTGTGCTTTGGCCTGCTGTGTATTTCACCTCCAGACATCTTGGTCATTGCGGTTTCTTTTAAATTTTTTATGCCAAGCTTCTTCATGTCTTTCCCGAGTTCATCAATCCATCTTGAGCGCGGTCTTCCCTTTGTTTTAGTGGTAAAAGCTGTGGCCTCTACAATTTTCTTCAGCATTCACTTGTTGTCCCTTCCCGTTACATGGCAAAGCCATCATAGTCGCTGCACTTTGATAAAACTTGTAACATTTTCAGCTTTTATAAGTTGGTCTATCTCATGGTTCCACCTTATGCACTCGTCATTACCTTTTACTGCATCAAATATTTTTCTTAGGATCTTCCTTTCTAAAATTTATAGATATGTTGGTAACTTATGCAGATTAGGGCAAGTGTTGAGCAATATGTTTAGTTCTCCGATATCAGCAAGTCATGATAGTATCATGAAAGTATATAATGTCACTCGTTACTCGTAATGTTAATCGTTACCTCGCAACTTAGGTCTTCCTTATTTCTACGAGAGCATAGCAGTCCAGTTTCGGCGAACATTGTTACTCTTCATGTATTTCTGATATGCGGTGATCTTCTTTTCAAAATTTTAAAGATGAAGATGAAGATAACGAAAACGATAAAAACAAAGGCAAAAATAAAGACAAGGCTAAAGACAAAGCTAAAGATAAAGATAAAGATAGGGATAAAGATAAAGATAAAGCTAAAAATAAAGATAAAAGTTGAAATCATTTTTAACAAAAATATTATAAAATATAAACCTCTATGGCTTTAACTTTCGATGCAGCAATGATTGGTGTCTTTTCAAAGTAGCTCTTTATACAAGTAACATTGTCGAAGATACCAAATTTTGTACTTAGTTGGTCGCTTTCTTAAAAAAAATATTTTCTTTCATAATTTCATCTTTCAGGAACTTTGGATCGTCACCTTTGAATGAAAAATGAGTTACATACTTAACGCTTTCGCAAAAAATAAATAAATATAAGCAAACCGGCTTAAATGTAATAAAGTAAATTGGGTCTTCTGCTACCCCAAAGGCATATATTTAATTTTTTGTTTTCTTATATCACAACGGAAATGTGAACAAAATTTATTGTGCTAAATGAATTGTAATTGATGGTGTGAAAAATAATTTCCGGCATTGATACTCGTGCCACACAGGAGACTACATCGAGTGCAAATGTGGCAATAAGCGTTGTAGACAATGCAAACGGAAAACGCTGCGGCAACAACCATAAAAGACATAAATAATTGTACAACAAAAGAAGCCACCAACTATGCGGTTGAAAACACGCGGCTATACAACCATTGGCGCCAAAAACTTACCAACCAGCCCAAATATCAGCACATATGTGTCAATGCATGTATATACATATAGTACTATAGAAATTTTATATGCACATGTAAAGGCTGAAAGTTAACTGTGTGGGTGGACAGAATATTGGAGACGCTCCTTACATACATTCTCGTATAGAAAATGCAAAATAAACGCTCTTTTGTGGGTGAATTCCTATAGATACCACACACACGTACACAAACACATACTCGCACACACACATAGGGCGCCAACAAAAGCATATCGGCATACATAACACACGTGATAGCAATACAATCAACAGCCGATGAAAAGTTGCAGGCGTTTCCCTTTTTTTCGTATTGAATAAAAAAAATCAAAAATTCTTACGTGAGAACAGTGGAGGGGCGGGGTATCGGCCGAAATTCGTGGAATTCTTATACAACGTGCATGCGGATACATATACATATGTGTGGATGTATGTAGCGCTGAGTTATGCTAACAGGAAAGTAGTCAATTGGGGCTGTTGTGACGCAGGCACGAACGGAAAGAGTGTCAACATCACTGCCATCGTCGTCGTTGTGCAAATCAGTTTTAAATGAGCTTTCACGCGCACAGATAATTGTGCATAAATGCCTTCCGTTGCGGCGTTGCTCTCACACGAACACACAAATGCATAATCATATTTACACACACATGCATACATACACACATATGCATATGTATTGTATGTGTGTGTGTGCGTGCGTATGCCTGGCTGAGTGCCTTTAACGAAGCGACGTGCGTGAACAACAACATTTTTATAATGTGAAAAATTATTGCTTTATCACACTTAGCTCTTTCACTGCCTTACCCCACAACTATGTTTATCCACTATGCTCGACTGTAGTTAAATCGGCGGGCGGTGTTGCTGTTGAGCATGTGCAGCAGTGTGTAGTTTATTGGTTGAAAGTTGGTCGGGCTGCTGTGTGTGTTTGTTTGCTGTTTGCTTTCAATTGCTTTCAGGTTTAAATTTGCTTTGTGGGCATGTATGTGTTTGTGTGTGTGTGTTTATGGTAGCGGAGCGAAAGCTTACGGTGCTTTCAACAACACTTCATGCGTTTCATTTATAAACGAAGCTAATATTGCATTATTATGCTCTGTTAGTTCAGCGCACGTTTTGCACTTTTCGCATTTTTCAGTTAAGAATTTTCAAGATTTCTTTCTTGTTGTTAACTTTTTGGCATAAAGCGTTAATACATATTTAATACGCATAAGTGCTTTAAATGCGTTTCCACTTATGCCAGATTGAGTCTGGATGGGAGTCGTTAAAGAACTTTAGATTTTATTTTTTGATTTATGACCTCGATTGCATTTATGGCGACTAAATTATTGAAAATGAGAAAGCTTAAACTGAACCGTGTGGGAATATTGCTGAATATTGGCCAAAAGCCTGAACAAAAGCGAGTCGAGTGAAAAAGCGAACTACAACAAGAAAGCGCCCTTTATTTAGTTAGTATATTAATATTCACTAATTAATATTAGCACGGGAGAAAGCATTATGCAATCCTTTTAAATGGCTTTCCTCTACTGAAACTAGTGAAAATAATCAATTAACTCATTCTGTATATAAGAAGAACACGCCTTTTAGATACCATTAAGTGGTCAGATATAGCGCATTTTTTAGATTCATATCAAAATTTGAAAATCAAACTTAGATCAAACCAAACTAAAAACTTTTCATAATCAACCACTTTTATTTTCATCTTCTTTCACGGACTTTCATCAAAGAATATAGGGCTTTTTATCAGTTTTAGTGAACTCATGGATAAAAAATTATTTATGAAAAAAAGAAAAAAACGTAATTTCATTTAAAAAACAGAATATTCTAATTAAAGTTAAGTTATTTCTTAGGAATAATTCCCGGTTGAATACAATTATTCTCAATAACGTCTCCTATTAGTTAGTCTCTTTTGATCATTTTAGCCTTTAGGTAGCTTTTCAGCCTTTCAGGTTGTAGCTTGTGGTTACCCACATGGAACGAGCAGTATACCAGCATCTATAAATCTATATATTTTTATTAACTTAATTTATTTTATTGACTTTATATATTTATATTTTTAATACTTTTACAATTTAGTTACCCCTTTCGCTGTTTGGAAAAATACTGAGTCATTATGTTATCAATAATTCATTTATGCTGGCTAGCAGCTTTGTAAGATGCTAAAACGTCTTCCTTTGAAAATGCAATGAACAACTGGGCATTAGAAATTGCTACAGAAAACCAAACTGTCTAACTTGCATGTAGCCCCAACATCGTTAAATAGGGCCAAACCTTTCAGTGGGCAAGCAATTAAATTTCGTATCATCGACATAAGATTTGCCGAGGTCGATGTAGTCGAGGTTTTGTGTATTTTGGCATACTAAACGCTGCTTCTTCATTTTACTAATGCCCGGTGATTCTTTAGCTGGGCGATTCGGGCGATTCGGAATGTGAGGAATGTTTTTTACATTTCTAGGCTGTTGAAAAGACTACTGTCAAAAGATCTGTCGCACTAGTCAAATTTGTTAAGTCACATTTCTCTCACATTGCCCAAACTCCAATTACTTAAAGCTACGAGCCATGCATTAGTATTTGGATGAATTATTTTTATGCAAAGTTATAATTTTCTCTTTCTTTTCCGTTGATAACATCATGACAAACTTTACATATTTACAGAATTCACTTTAATACAAGAAATGCCAAAATATAATCGCGCGGTGATCAAATTTTTGAAAAGTAATGGTATGTTTTGAACTATCAGATATGAAATTTGGAAGTGTTATTTATAGTTAGTTACAAAATTTGGAAAAACTAGAGTACATAACACTTAAATTGAGTCTCAATTAATGTAATAATATGGAATTAATGCATTTTCAAAAACATGTTCTAGAGATCCGTTTCAAAAAGTGAATTCAAAATTAATGTAATTAATTTCATTTAATTATGATAACTCCTAAATAGAATTTAAAAAATATTGTTTTTTTTTGTTTTTTTGACTTTTGTCAGTCGTCGGTTTAAAACTAAAGCATCTTTCAATATATTTCGTAGCGAGTATTAATTGTTATGATTTTATAAAAAAATTGCAAAATTCAGAAAATATATTTTATAGAGTGCAATTACACGGAAAAAAATTTGTTAGTCAAAACATCAAGTGTTACTAGTAAACTTAAGATAAGTCAGCAGTCACAATTCAAGATACGAAATTTTCGAAAAATTCAATTGAAGCTTATAACTTAACAGCCGTAATATTAATCAAGCAAAGTAGGTCTGCGGACAAATGACACCGAATACTATGTTATGAGCTTTGATTGGTGAGTATTGGTTTCTGAATATAACGGTCGTCGGATCGTGGACTGTACGAGTAATATGTAAACCCATGCCAAAAGTTCATTTAACTACCTGATTTAAAAATTTAAAATAGAAGAAATTTAGAACTAAATAATTACTTAAGGAAAACATCGCCACTTAATTTTTCGACCAATTCGAGAACTATTTAATTAAAAAAATAAAATTAAACAACACATTAATTTAAAGTTTGTTAAATTGTTCTCCAACAACCAGCTGTTTTATTTTCTTTCCTTTCTATAGGAATACATAACTTTAGAATGTGTATAACCACTGCAACTTAATAAATCATCTAGCAAATTATTTTCTATCTTTTTGCCATTTTCTTTGCAGACTTGCAAACTTGCAACATCATAAATAAACGAAACCAACACCATATATTTTGTATAAAATTTCATAAATGGAAAATTCAAGCTATCTGGTATTTATGGCATTTCAGCATACAAGGAAACCGACATGCAATACGAGTCGAGTTGTGCACTCGAAACGCTTGTGCGTGCAAAGTAATAACAAATACGCTCAAGCGAAGATACATTAAGCGAATGCATGCTATGACACCCTATATTAAGATGTCTAAATATTTTATACATTATACATTTCATACATACCCTGAATATAAGAAAGTTTTGCTATGGAAGTTACTATTACAATTTACTATGTAGTTATAGTCTCTTCTAAGGGCAACTGTACATAATATAACTAGTTTAGTTAACGGCTAAGTTATTTGAGTTTATGTTAGCAGCGGAGCAAACATTAATGCCTAGGTGATATGTTCGTAAAAAGCGCGATGGTTTACCCTTTATTAAGTGTTTTATATTTTAGTAACTGGAACACTTTAATATATTCTACTATATTATATAGTATATTTAATATATACTATAATATATTCTTGAAATGTTGACCAGCATTTTTGTGATGTAATGTCTCTCTTTTAAGCAGACTCCAAGGGTTACACTCAAATTTTTATGACGCTAAAATGGTCTGTAGTGGCATAGCATTAATTGTTTTGAAGCGGCAGTCCAAAGTTTACTCTCCAAATAAAATCCTTCTGGACGAATATTATTTGTTGGACAATTATTATTTTTTCATTACAATTTAAAAAAATTATAATTAGACTCCATAAAATATAAAAAATTATTTTCTATTTTTTATTTATTAGTAATAAGAAATGACCAATCCAACGACCGATCTCACTTTCATTGCGCTTAAAAATGTTCCACACAAAGAGAGCGTATTTCTAGTTAAGTTTAAACAGCACTTAGAGAATATAAGAAACATCGTATCAGGTATTAACTAAATCTATTTTAGAGGCTTAGTAAAATATAGTCTATTATATTTACATGTTTATTTTCCGACTAAGTAAATTTGCTGAGAAACTAACTAAAATGAATCTAACCATAGAGACCAATTATTTGGCTTCTATACTGATTAAATTTCAATTATATACAACAACTTGAATTTCTTTCAAGTTAGAAAGAATAGTTTCTTCAAAATTGTATAAGATGCTAATATTTTTTACTCAAATAAGTAAGTTCATTGTTACACCATTAATTTGTGCATAGAGAATTTAACAAAATTTACAAATGCATGCCCGCGCTTTCAGTTGTTCAATTTAGACTAGTGGATAAATAATTTGTAATTTCGTGAATTCAACTACTTGTGAAAATGGAAATAAAACCAAGGTGGGTGTAGTAAGCTGCACAAGGTTGCCTTTACGTACACTTAGTGGTGTAAAACGGAAATTTAATACGCTCATCTGCTAGAGCTGAAACGTCGTAAATTTCGAAAAATAAAATGTGAACACTTCACAGCATACAGAAATGAAGGTTAGGGCGCTAGCAGAAATACTTATGTGGGTAGTGCGGCGATAATAGTGCTACTTGTAAAGAAGAAATAAAAAGTCCATAAAATGACGCACATAAAAATGTAATGTGAGAGCGCTAACATCACGCAAACCCACACACACACACACACACACACACACTCATCATACACATAGTACACGCGGGGAGGGTACTTTTGTATGATTCCTTTTTTTTTTTTTTTTTGTTTCATATATTATCCAACACAACATTAAACATGCACCAACGTGCAGCAATGAGAAGTTTCATGTTAATGCCAGCGGCCAGCTCAAGGAGCTGCAGACACGTTTATGTTGCCAACAAAAACACGTTGTACATATGTATGCATGCCTTAGCTTTCACCAATCGTGCTGAAAGCGTAGATGTATATATATATATATATATATATATGTATGTGTGTGTGTGTATGCGCTGCGGCTAGCATGTTTTGCCTGCTATTTCAACGCTTTTGCTGTGGCATTTGCGCTTGTTCCTGCACTCAGTAGGCGTGAAGCAGTTTGCGCGACGTTGAAATTGGTGAGAGTGTTCAAACTTCATGCACCATTGCCATCAACATTAAACACAAACACACACATACACACACGCACACACACACACACGCATTTACACGTGCATTTAAAAATATTCCCGTTAAAAATACGGCATATAAGGAAATGGCAACTATGTATGCGAATTGTAAAACCCTTTCGTTTGCCAAATGGCTCCAGCTCAACTCTGCTATGTATTTGTGTTTGGGTTTGTGTAAATACTTCCACGCGGGCGCACAACTAGTTCGATGCTGGCAACATTGAAAATTGCAAAGCTGCGCACTGAGCGCACAGCTGACTTCGGCACGGTAGGAGTTACTAAACGCGCTGCTTCACACCAAAATTGTCACACTATATTATAATGCAAATTGATATGAAATTACAAGTGCACTTAGAGGCATTCAAGCGCGAGGATGCCACGCTGTTTTCGAATGCGACTCGAATGCGATTCGAATGCACCGACTCGTTTGGTGCATTGGCATATAATTGTAACTAAAAAAAAAAAAACAAAATAAAAAATGTGTTAAATTTTATAAGAATTTAAGTCCACAAGTAATTAACAATAAATATAATTAAGTACAAGTTAATGTCCAATTTTCAGTGCTAAAATGATATTAGTAATAATAATAATATTAATGAGATACAAATGGTCAGTTGCACTGACGGTCGCGCCTACGTAACCGGAAGGGATTTATATGCGGCCAAGTACTGCCAAATCGGCAGCATTCCGCAGAATTATTTAGGAAATGCTCTCTGCCGCTACAACAATTATAATAACATAGAGAACTTGGTGTCCGTTGTTTGGTGGAGCTTGTGGTCCTAACTGTGTTCTGCGAAGGGTAGTCACGTACAAGTTTTAGGGCATCTCGAATAGCTGATGGCTTTCATGAGAAGCTTTCCATCTTGACCGGAGTTTGCATACAAGGGCTTATTGCATTCGGCTACGGTGGCAAGTGCATGGGGCAATTGCTTTTCAGTGATGTGAGGCACCATATAAAAACATAACTGATTCTGCAGCTAACTATTAAATATTTCTGCAGCCATGATTGGATTGAAAAATTCAAACACATCGGATCGGATTACATTGGGATTAAAATCTTAATATATGCGAAACCCTGCCCTTCGTTAAGAACTTGATCTAGATGGTCTAACTTCTGCGCCTGATTTCCTACCACCCATAAAACTTCGCAAATATCACAAAATATTGATTTTGTGTACTTGAAGTACATTCTGGTTTTAGCTAAAGAAAGGTGCGCTTTTTGGGTACACGAATGAGGTATAAATTAGAAATGGATTTAGAAAAGTATAAATTTGTTTTAACTTAACCACTTTTGCTTTTGTAAAATTTAATTTCAATATTATTATATATATTTGCAAATAACTATGAAAATACCTGCATTAAATTTTATTTTAAATTTACGCCGAGCTACCTCTCCGTGCATATTATGATGTCATAAGCGGACAGGATTCGTATTTGGCATACGCAGAACCGCCATATGTGTCTGGCTGCGGCATAGCGGTGGAATATGTGCGTAGATATATATTGTTTTCATGATACTCAGGAAACAGTATAAAACTTTCACGCTTGACAGTTGACACATACAGTAAGCCAAGCAGCAAACTATACAACTAAGCAGTCAACCAGTCAGCTGGCTAGCGAGCAAAAGCAAGCGAGCGAATGAGAAACAGAATTCTAAAAGAAATGAGGTTGGAATTTCCGCTTGCATTCATTCGAAGAAAGAATGACTGCGCATTGTAGTGGTAGTGAATGCAGGTTGAATTATATAGCAGTGCTCATAAAAAACACACCTACCCACTTATACAAAAACACATGCGCACATACACATACACATACACATATCTAAACATATATACATATATATAAGTAAAATGTGTAAAGGACAAGTATACCAGCATGCAAATAAGTCACATGCAGTTGTGCGCAGTCAACGAGCTAGAGCCGCGGGTGGAAATAGACAAATAGTCGGATGTGAACGGTTGAGCGCATAGTTGGCATAAAATGCCCGCATCGTAGCTGCAAAAACACGCTTTGTAGAATTCTTTGCCGCTTTTTCACTTTTCTATTTGAGGTGTGCAAAGTGTTTGGTTGCGGGAAATGTGTGTGTCTCTGCTTACATACATGCACACATATATACTGCAACAGATGTGTTTGTATAAGCTGTAAAGTAATTACTGAGAAAATTAGATTTTGTTTATTTTTTCATAGTAACTCTAATAATATTTTCTTGCAAAATAATGATTTTATAATTTACTCGAGCCAGTGATGACTTGAAATTGTTTGATTTAAATGCACCGAGAAGCTATATTAGGTTTGAATTGCTCCAGGTTTTATTTAAAATTTTTCTAGAAAATTTATAAGAGCAAAATTTAAATAAGTAGATCCCATACGCTATTACGTATAATGATTTTCGCTATCCTAGCAGACTTTATGCCGAATATGTCGGTACTGTGTGAGTTACCTTCACAAAATTCCATGAAAACATGTCCCCTAATATACTTGAATAATTTAAAGAGTTAATGTGACCAGTGCAGATCTCCCTATATCCCAAAAATGCCCGATATAAGAATTCCCGACTTTCCATCTGACTTTAAATCGTTAATGTCGGTCAATATGTATGATATTTTAATGAAATTAAGTGGATATATTTTCTTAAACACAATGTGGTTTCGTGCTAAATATGATTGAAATAGGACTAGATCATGGTCTAAGCCGCTTATTTCTCATGTAATGATTTCATTTTCTCTGGTAGACTTTTTCCTCACGTATCAAATATTTTTAATTAAGTCACTTTGGTTGATTTTATACCGCATATATCACTTTTAAGTTAATTTGGTAGATTTCAATATAAATATATCTGACACGAAACAAAATATAGCAACGAAAGTACATTAGTGCCTGCACATGGCCTGTAATATAAGTTAATAAGATACTAAATATGATTGCAATCCATTGAAAATTTCTTCGAATAATGAATGTTGAATTCTTCCGCAAGATTTTTTAATATAAAGTTATGCCAGCACCTGAAAGCATTTCCCCGCCTCTGATCCTTGCACATTGCGAGAGTATAAAATGTTCGGTTACATTCGAACTTAGCCTTTCTTACTTGGTTATATTAAAATCGTATCCTTTGGTTGACTTTATATCGCTTATATCCCAATGGAGGAAGTCTCAACAAAATTAAGCGAGAATATTTCGATTAGTATTATGTTAATTGGTAGTAAAAATTATGGCACTAATGCTGTGTTCCCTAAACTTACAGATTCAACCGATTTATATTGTCCGAATGTTTGCGTGCTGCGAACTACTCAAATCATATTTTATAGATGCGAGGAGGTTTTACAACTCTTTTTTATTGACTCAACATCATTGATCATTGCTGACTTAAGGGGTCAGCTAAGTAATGCAATAATACCAAAATTTTTCCTAAAACAACGTCGAGTAGTGGTCAAAATATATTATAAATTCAACCGCCATCATTCACCAGATTTGAAATCGCAGTAAATCACAACTTTATAAATGTTTTAAAAAAAGCAACTAACTGTATTTTCAGGTCAATAATTATTCACAGTTTTTAGCATCATACCCTTAGCAATAAATCTTAGCTAAGATTGCATTCATATAAAATAAAATATTCTTACATTTTGCATACAGGGGTTATTTATAAAGTTTAATCGTGAAATAAATTAATTAAATTTACAATTTTTACTCGATTTGCTTTAATTTAATGTATTTAAAACTCTAGTCATAGATATTTGTAGAGTGTGTGCCATTGTTTGTGGTCGTGATTGTAGGCGTAAACCACAGCACAGAAATGTATTGTGTGACACTTATACGACCATTAAATGTATTCAAACCGATGAACTCACATACATATATATACACACGCAATTATGTATACAGCGCTTGAATGTGTCATGTGCTCGAGTGTAATAAAAAGTAACAGCACAACTTTTCTGACATGAAATTCTCCACTATTAAACTGTACATTGTAGTGCAAACTATAACATTCCACATTTCCGATATGCTCGAACAGCAAAAGAGGGGGGGGAAAAATAAGGAGAAGAAAATAATAATAATAACACGTATATTCACAATGGTAATAGTGGTAACTACAATTTTCTACATTTCAAGCACTTTGTTGTCGAGTATAGAGGTTGGGAAGTTTGCATAAGTTAATATATATTCAATAGTGTACATATATATGTTATGGTATGTGTGTATTTATACGAAAGATTGCGCAGCAAATTTTACTCGCTACATTTATATACATTCATTGTGGATATATATGTATATATATGTGTTGGTGCAAAAATTTGCCTGCTGGCTTCTACATCAATTCCATAAACCCACATACCCGAAATTTAGCCTATAAATTATGCTGTAAATTTCATTGGCATGAATTGTAGAAAGCTTAGACCTACTAGTTGCCAAATAAGTACACATAAATATACATATATGAAGATGTCTGTGAACTATGTATGTGTCGGTGCAAAACACTGCAAGCTATGCTGTATTGTCTTTGCCACAAATAATGGTTGACTGTGATTCATAAATGCCTTAGCATACCGAGGCAGGCAGGCACAATCATACATACATACAAAAGACATATATGTAGATGTATAAGTTCTTATGCATATTTTAGTTAGAGCATATAGTATATGAACAATAAATACACTTGTTTGCGTAGGCAGACAGAAAATTGAGATCTTACTACCCAAAGCTGCGAAACTTGGCTTAACCTCTATATTCAAACGTTTGTGTGCGTGTATGTGTGTGTAAATTATTCTAGTAAAAAATTATATCCAAATTTTAGTTTTGGCTTACAACAGCGTACTGCATTATTTCAGTCTACCAGTCTAGCATATCTGATATATTTCTGTTAATTTGAAACTTGCAACATGCAATTTTTGTGAAATATCTAAGAGTGTTTACTTGCTGCAGGCATGCAAAAACCATTTCTAATTTCGTTTTCTATTTGTGTTTGTTATTTACTCATATACAAATATATTTTCATTTTAAAACAATTCGTATTTTAAATAAACTTGCTTTTTTATTATATATTATATTAAAATACGTAAATAATAACTTTTGGTAGTAACTAAGAAACTTGGCAACATTGCAGAAAAATTCGAAATTTGTATCGTTTGCATACGAACGAACTTAACTTAAATAACTCTATCTTAGCAGCTAGAATATTTGTAGGCAAAAAATCATTTCTCTTGTTATTAAAACAAGATTATTAAGGGGATAGGCCAGTATAAGATTTTCAAGAAATCGAATTTTTTTTTGGTTCAAAGTACATTTTAGAGCCCTACGTTATTTTTTTCATCACGTTATTCAATTGGTAGATTATTGAAAAAAAAGATGAAATTCCCTGTTCAATTTACTGGAGTGTCGGAGCATTTGGATCAGTTAGCTTTTGCACGTTAAATGTTACTCACATTTTTCTTGAAACTGCAGTTTTCAAAACGTGTGACAATGCTACTTGAAGACTATCTTAATTATCCTGCTTATTTTATTAAATTAAATTTATTAGAGCTGTAAATATACGTATTTAACTAGCTAGTCTTATATATATTAAATTCTCATTGGCTACTACATTGAGAAAGGTGATTTCAAAGATTTGTTAGTAGTCAGCAATAGTCGTCCTTTTGGAAAAAATCTTCTGTTTAATAAAGCTGAAAAGAGAGGAATTCGATTACATTTTTCTTACTGCGTTAATAAATTGTCAAAATTAGCCCTTTTAAGTGCCATATCTTGGCCTAACCCCTTAGTGTAATGGCCATAAGTTTCTCCGTGTAGTAGTAATTTGCTATATCAGAATCATAGGAGTTACTGCAGCTATGCTAATGCGACTTTAAAGTATTTATTAGCTGAAAAAAGTTGCTAAAACATATGGGATCGATTAGCTGTTTGGGCTGGCTAACAGACAGAGCTATAGAGAATTTTACAAGATAATAATTAGATCAATAGCGGCTACTATTGGCATATCCGATTATATGAAGAATGAGAAATTTTACTCAGAAATGGACATTCAGATCATATTTGATATTAAAAAGCAACGCTTTTCTTATCTGCTGAATTGAAATCGCAGTGCATATAGTGCATATTTATTCGATAAATCAGAGAATGAAAGATCGACTGTGAGATACGAAGATACTTTAACACTTTGGAAATCTACAATAATGAAAAAAAAAAACCATATCATTATCGAGCAGAAACCAACTTGTGTAGCATTTTTGCATATCAACCAGCTTTCACTTCAGATATTAAAAATACGCTTAGCACACAAAGTGAGGTTATAAGAAAAACTGACAACTATAAAACTGAAGTACATTTATACTTCATTGCTTATATGAAGTACAAGCAATTTATTTCTGCTGTTCTGTACAACAACCATATTTATTTTATGTACATACTCGTATCTATAAATGTGCACTTATGTGATGTACTTCTGAAACAAACAGCAATTCCATTGATTGCTTTTGCCACCATTATGGCGCTAACGACCAACCCGAAGGCAATTTAGGTTGCGGTCAAATTTTTGCTTTTCAAAATTTCTTAAAACACACCCTCAAATGGTGTAAATATTAGACTGTTGTATAATATTGTATTCAAACTTCTATATACCTACAATATATACCGGAATATATACATACAATGTGCGCAATATTTTACGTCCATTTTCATTTTCTGCGTTCAAGTGGCTGTTGGCATGTATGACAAATGATTTCGAAGTGAATTTCTTCTTACTTGCCAAACATTTATTTATTTTATTAATTAAAAAATTCTTGTTCAAATAGTCAAATTTTTGTTTATTTTAAATGCAAGTCAAATAAGATTTGTGGACGATTTAATTTTGTTGATGATATTCTTTAGAATTTTAGAATAAGAAATTTTAGAATTTAGCATAATAAATTTGTAATGAAATGAAAATAGTTCGGCAGCAATTCTTTAAATCAATTGATGCTGGCAACTAATTATGTATTTACGTGGTTTTATTTATGAGCGGATAAAATAAGATACGTATGTTGACAGTGGTCACAAAGAAAAATTGTAATTATGAGAATGTGAAGGGAAAATAACTTAAAAATATAATTGGGCATTTGATTTTTCTGTGTATGAAATTTCAATCACTACTGGGGCTTATGTGTAACAGACAAACAGTGTTTGCTTTGTTCAACGCAGTGTTCACATTATCTTTATTTAAAGCTCGTTTTTAGCTTTTGCATGAACTAATTAAATTCGCTTTCTGATTGTTAATAAATTAAGAAAATGTAATCGATTTATTATAAATCAAGGAATAAATTAAGAAGAAAAGCTTTCGGCTGAAAATTTCAAGTATGATAATGCAAAAACGCCTGTGTGTCAGCGCCATCTGTCTATCACTAAACACAACTTATCAGACGATACTTTTTACTTTTAAAGTGTAATTTTACCACTTTATAATTTCAATATTACATTGTAATGGGAATGTATTTTATATGTATGTATATATTCAAAGAAAGCTCCGAATAAAAGCTTTCTGTCTGAACTATTCTAATATGAATCCATAATTTGGCTCCATATGGAAGTTCTTTAATTTTCCTTTAGTCAATTAATTCAACTCTTTATATATTTTTCGAAGTATGATTGCCTTTTTTTATTAAGCTATTTTAGCATAAACTAAGTATTTTACGTTGTACTGTGAATATACTTTAAGGTCAGCTATTTTGCTTTAAATTTAATGTTTTATTTGCATTCTTAAAGTGATCCGATTTAGGTCGATTATGCAACATTTTGTTTGATAACTTTTTACCATTTGAAGGTAAAAGGTATTATGAAGCCACTCTCATAGACACCCTCGTCCCTGTTGGTAAAAAATCGGGACAGTAAATTTTCACAAACTTTTCTTGGGACGAATTTTTCATCAGCAAAATCATTTAGCATAGAATAGGAGCAGATAGTAAACATTTGGCGCCAAGTTCAGACTATAAGGTGGATGCATAAGACATCCCAAGAAAGCTTCCGTAGTTTCTGAAGAGTCAGTTTTGATGTTTGTGGGCCGGCGTTGCCATGATGGAATATAATTACATTCTTTTAGTCAAAACTACTTCCTTCCTTGAAGGCTTCCAGAAGGCTTCCAGTCGAAACAGTGCTTACATGACGATCAGACTCGAGGATTTTCAGTTTTTTATCGATATTTTCGACAACTGGCGTCTATCCAGAGCATCAAGCAAACATAGAACTGTGGGAAAAGTTCGAAATCCTACCTTTATAACGCCATATAGCTTAACGCGATCGCACTTATATAACGTATAGATATGTGATATAGGTAAAATGTATATAAAGACAATGTCTATGATGATCTATAATGTCTATGGTATCTATGATGTCAGACTATGTCTATAGACTTAGGTATATATATAGACAAAAAATATGAATATTTAATGGATTTATTTTTACTAAACTTAATATATTAAGTTTTAAAATAAAATATTTTTTTTTGACATAATCTAAATTTTAAAATTTGCGCTGTAGAAAAATAATTATTCAGCATATGGAGAAAATTTGACATATTAATTTCTTTGTGTTTCGTAAACGAGTTATCATCGTTGCCTTAAAAATATTGTATATTGAGTGATTCTTTGAGAAATAATGTTTGCTGTTTTCACCCAATCTCTCATTTATGCTAGCTTTGAAGATATTCATTAAGTCAAGTAAGTTATGAAACTCCCTCTTTTATTAAATTGTTGATATACTTATAGCGTTTAATAAAAAAAAGCGGTTAAATTTGGTAATACCACATTTAAAGGAATTAAAGATATATATTTATTAAAAATTTTCAGAAAACTGTGCATGGTATCATATTCTATTTCTTATATTATTGCAAGCTAAATTGTATTACTAATTCGTATTTTCACTCTCAAATTTTGTAGAAGTGGCTCTAAAATGACTTCATGCTTGGCAAAAGCCAACTGGAATGTTTTATTTGAAATGTGAGATTGTTGAGTTTAAATTTAGGTACATTTTTTAGGATACTGTGAAAAAATTCTTTTTAGAGTGAATGTTCACTCTGTCAAATTACCACTTTTTTTTTTGTTTCCCTCTGATCCACTGCTCTTGTAGTACAAAATGGCTAACCTTAAACTTAATATATATAAAAACATAAAAAAAAAAGTTTGGAACTGAAATCCAAAATATGTAGGGCCTAAAAAGAAATAGGCAAAGAGTGGCAATAGAAGTTTAGGGTAATGTGCTGCATAATAACTTTGCGGCACAAATTGAGAGCCCTAAGCTTTTACGCAACAGTGCTTGGTTACGTTAATACATCGGTTATATTTTTTCCGAAATAAGACTCAAAACGAAAACACAGAGTTAGAGCATGGAATGTATAATTTGAAATCAATTAGTGAAAATTATATCTGGTATATTTTGGCCTTTATTTCTAATTCTCTTCAATGGAAATTTTAATAATTGCTGTACCTACAACTGAAGTGGAAAATTGTTAATCAGTTAAACAGCTAATGAAGCGGCGGACCTCGTTATTGCATAAAAAATTCAGCGTTGCCAATGAACTGTTCTATTTATTGATTTAATATATCTAATGTATTGCCTTGCACAAGATTACATAAACTTTAATCTAGACTTTAGAAAAAAGTGCCTCCTTTTAGCAAAAAAATGGAATTCGGTCTAGTGTTCTAATTTGGGGTGGGCGTATGAGTAATATTTTCTTAACAAACGGCAGGCACGAAATTCAACAGATTTGCATTATTTTAGTTGTAAGCAATAAAAGTATACGCAATTTATCGTCCCAATGCAGATACTTGTGCTCTCGCGGAAAAATATTTTTATTCATTGAACAATATGTATGTATGTATGGCATTTATGTACAACACAGCGCTCCATTATGGAGCCTTGGTTTAATGTTTACTCAACAATAAATTTTCATTTACATTAATACATAAATTTAGCAATGCACAAGCAAATTTATATTTGCTGTAGTAACAGACTTGACAGATTACTATCTATCATAAATACACAGCTTACGCATTTGGTATGAACAAATTGAGTGAACGCTGTCAGTGGGTTAACGGCTTGTGAAAATTTATTTCTCACTTGCCACTTGCCGAACTGGTAATATATCAAAAATAGTCGTACATATTTAAGCAGATTTTGTATACATTTTTTTTTTTGATTATTGCACATCTCTATAATATTTTTAGTTAACTTTCGTACTTACCATCATGGGAGTCGTAGAGATAAATTATTTTACGCCATCCATAAAACTGTATTGTATCGATAATCGCCTGATGATAATCCGGGCGCATACTTATGGCATAGTCGAGGAAGCCGGATGAGGGCGTCAGCACCTAGGAGTCGCGTGGATTGGAAAAAAAGAAACAGAAGCAAATTGTGGTGTGAATTGAAGTCGTGATTGTGGCAAGTGTCGAATGTGCGCAAAAAAGGCAATTGTTGGCGCATAAAAGTTGTGACAGCATAGTGACTAAACGAAGTAGTCGTGGGGGGCAGTTGTGCATTTGCTTGAAACTACATCACATACACTATAATATGTAATTTTTTTGCAGTTATTTTATACGTGTTTATGATTCTTTTTTCTTGTGAAAAAAAACTCGTTTTTTTTATTTGTTATGTGCGGCTCGTTGCTTTGCCTTTGTCAAATGATTTATGTTGATTGTAATGACAGTGGTTTAGTGCCGCCTATTTCAGTGCTCGAAATGTGGTGTGAACTGCGCTGCTATGAAATATCAAATATTATGGAATTAGCTAATGAAAATATCAGCTAACTTTCAGTGAGAGACGAATAGCTCTGAATAAGATTTCGCCGACAAAAACTTATTTCACAAGCAAAGCTGTAGTTGTGTAGATTTGCAGAGCACTCATCACAAATTTTCATTCAATTCATTTCAACCAATCTCTGTGTGTAGTGAAGTTCACAGCGCTCTGTTAGCAAATATGTTATGCAAAGGGACTACCAACAGCTGGACTAAAGCCCCGTCACACCACTACAAAGAGGCGCCACAAACCACCACTCCACTTCTGCAGCGTATTTAAAGCGAAGTGTAGCCGTTGGTGTTGACGTACTTGTTCAACTGAGATTTTCGACACGACGGCATATTATATGCTCTTTAAGCATGTTGCTGGTTCGTTGGGTTTCGGGCACTTCGGCATGGCTATTTCCTATATGGGGTGTTGTTGGTTTGTTTGTATAAAACGAAATGAAAGCTGAATTTATTATGATTTGTGTGCTGCGTACAGTTTTGGACATTTATAACTTTATTAAGCATTTCATAAATATGCGGAAACGGCTTATTGTTGCTGTAGGCCTATGTACTCGGCACTTTGTTCATTACAATATAGTTGCTGGCACATTTGTGTGCTGTTATCTTTCAAGGCAGACAGCGTGAACTCCAACAAATGGGCACATCTTTATTGTTTTAGTTAAAATCTGCTTTATTACCACTGAGGCGTATGATTAACATTTAATAAATATATGATTAAATAAAATTTATGGGTATAACATAAATTTCATGTTATAAAACAATACATTGCAAGATAATTTGCAATCCGCGAAGTGTAGTGAGTAGACTTTTTTTGTTTTTGATTTTTATTTGTAACTTGAGCTTGTACAGCTCTTGTAGCTTGTAAAGAGAGTTCAGTTCGACTTTAGTGCAACAGTTTTACCGACATTCGGAAAAACATTTATACTTCAATTTGACTGCTTTAAATAAACTTACTTTTTAAATAAAAACCTTTTGTTTAAAATATTGGAGGCATAATACTTAGCGTAAAATTTACACCTCATAAAGCTTCCAAAAAGCTAGTTGAAATCTTCAAATTTAAAGGAAGTGGGTTCTCCAAAGGAGTGCTTTCCATTTTCTTCACTCTGATGTTGGCGGATGGGCAATTAAATAAAAATACATACAGATTGAAAATAGAGTTGCTAACTTTATCAGGTTGGCACTGGAAAAGTACAAATTTACTGAATCGCACGCAGCGTGGAAGGAGATCCAAATTTTAACTGATTATAACTGGGGTATGTTACCAGTCAGCATTGATATCTGATCAACACTGATATTAAAGATCCGAAGCATTTACCATAAAGCCAACCCGACTAACAGGCAATGAGTATATTAATATAAAAGCTGCTGAGAAGAATGTGAGGCCGGATATAAGATAATACTTGTATGAAATTTTAAAGCGAAATAAGTCAAATGTATTACGGAAATTGTGTACTTCAGATAGATTTCATAAATTTTCTTATATAACTCAGAAATATATAATTTCTTAGAAAGAATGCTCTGAAGGTAATATAGGTTTTCATTTATGCTCAGCATACTATGACAAACTTGGAGAGTACTTCCGAAACTTAGTGATGACCTACACCTAGTCGAAGCGTAGCCAACCAAAGCAGACGCTTTTATAGTGCGAACTTTCATGAAGAGACACTCCAGGCTTTATTGCCTTCAGAAAAACTTATTTTCAGCTGTGTTTTTTTACACCGAAAGCCATTAGGGTATATACCAGTGGTAGGCACAAGAAGAACTGCGACTGTGTAAGTGAGTACGAAAGAAAAGACACCGATTGGGAACTATGTAACCTTAGATTTTGAGAAATTTTCATTTTGTCGTGAAACAAGCATTTCCGTACCTCTTTATGCATCCTTAAATCATATTTTCATTTTCAATTCATCTAAGAAACTCATAAAATGTATATGATTAAAAGGAATGTATTTAACCCTGAAAATTTTAACTTTATTGTATTTAAATTGCCTAAAACACAAAACGTAATTCATAAGAACAAAAAGAATTCATAATCTAATTAAGAACTTGGCGCAGGACACATTTGCCTTAGCGGCCCGATTATGCGCGATGTTATTTCGTCGCTGTACACTGGTATATACATTCTTAAAACTGAAGATGGAGCCCATGTTACCGTCAGTATTAAGAGTCTAATTTTGGACTTAAAAAAGTGGTGCTAGATGGGACTATTACGATTGTTCCGGTGACTATATACCCAAAATTCTGCACAAGCGCCAAATGGTATAAGATTTTTTGATTAATTTGATGAAATTACTGTCTCACTTTGGCAACAAATAAAATATTTTATGAATTCTATTCGTGGTGAGTTTTGTCGGTATGTTTACTGAAGCCGAAACTATTTGATGTACAGTTAAATAAGCTTTTCGTATGATACCATTTTGTGTTTCTTGGAATAGCCGTATTTCGTGAGCATTGAAATCGCCCGATTTTGCTTTATATTATATAAAAAATTAATTAATTAAATACGAAAAAAGGGGGAAAAAGATGTGATAGGAAATTTTGTATTTCACTAAAAGTAATGAAAATTGTTCATAATTGTTGTTTCGTATTTAATAAATTAAAGTTTGTCTTTAAAAGTTAATTCCTATACTCCGAAATGCATGAAATGAATTTTAGTGTGAAAATTCTTGCTATCGATTGCTTTTCATTTATTTTAAATTGTATAGAGATCGTTTTGTGAGCTTAAACGAGTGAGAAACTGATTTTAAATCTAAATCGTAAAGCTTTTGTTATAGTGGCACTTGTTATCTCAACGCAATGAGTGGAAAATTCGGGTTTGTAGTTTATGTTTGCCTACATATACCCCAAAAAAAATGTATGCAACGGTACAGATATACATGTATAAATATTTGTATTATATTGCGAATTTCTCTGGCAGTACTTTCTACCCCACTCAGCCACTCGAGTAACTGCACACTTAACACATTTCGGTTGCGACAATATGCCGCAAAAACTCGGCATATAAAATTGCAACATATACGAAATCCGCAACACAAAGCAACGCGAAAAGTGAAAAACGACACAAAACAAAAAAAAACAAAACAATGGCAGCAAGTCAAGTGCGTTGGAAAAATGGCACAACGGCAGCTGCAGTGGTTGACTATCGATATTTTCATGAAAATTCCACTTTTATTATTTATCTGTGTGCATACAACACATATACACATATGCATATATATACACATATATATATGTGTGTGTGTATGTGAGTACGTGTTAGTGTTTGTTTGAGTGTTAAAAAAGTTAGTTTTGCACAATGCTGTCACACTTTTTGCCTTTTCAAATATTCGCGCTCGCACATACTTTTTTTGCCTTGAATATTTGCCTTTTTGCATTGTTTATGCGTTTATGTGTTTTTGCATATTTTTAATTTTTTATAGGTTTTCTCTACTTTTTGTTTACTTTATATTAAATAACCAGTTTGAAATTTTGGCTTACTTTCTCTGGAAACCACGGTGTCACGAATGGCATTTGAAACGTATTGCTGTACGAGTGCAATGTATCAAATGAATCCGGTGATACAGCGCCCAACATGGAATAAACGCCACGCGAAAATTGATTGCATACTGTGAGGCGCGCAAGCGTGCATACGAAATAGTGTTGACGCGAATGTCGAGGCACGTTGTGTTGAAGTGTTGCCGCATTAAATATCACCATAGAAGAAAGACAGAAGCAAATAATTAAAATTTGTTTATGTATTGTAATATAAGTGTGTGTCTGTGTATATGTGAATGTTGTGACGGATATTGCGTAAATGCATGTGAATGGGGATTTTGCTGTTCAAATCTGGAAAATGTGCATAATTAATCAGCACCACGGTGACAGCAGCAGCAGCTCGCTTGCGGCAATCAGCCGGCAAATGACACACATTCGCCTTATTGCGTGCCACAGCCGCAGTTGCCGCACAAGGCCACCATGCAGCAGTCGCCTGCGCCACTCGAATGTATATTGAACATTGATAAGTGTGTTTTCGTGTGTGTGTGTGTGTGTGTGTGTGTGTAATTTTCGCCTTGACGTACTTAAGCGTGACAATTTAAATGCATCCGCCGTATTGATGACATCCACGTATGCTTGCAGCTCGAAACGGCGTGACGATACGTTCAGATTGTGATTGAGCATTGCGTATTTAAACGCTGATTGCACCTCATCGGTGCCCTGCTCAAATATGGCACCTGCAAAGTTGAGAAAAAGAAAATTATATATTTTTAGTTAATAAATACTTAATTCTTAAGGCATATAAACAATTGATACTTATTAGTTTACTTTGTTTGTTCTAACACTAGTAGTTTTTAGTTGCAGTGCATATTTATAAATGTTTTAAATTATCAACAAATATAAAAATATTATTGATGCATTGATTTCACACCAGCATATGCAAATAAAATAGCTAAAAATAATTTTTAAGTAGAAATTCCTGCTGTATGAATAAAGTTGGGGGCCAGCATAATGTTGCCATGTCTTCTAGATATGTTATGGCCCACAATTGGAAGGTTTTAAGCTTCAGAGAGGTTTCAGAGTTTCTGATGGATTTTACGACGAACTTCGGCACAGCATAAATTCACTTGAGGGAAGGATTTTGCCTACCAAGAGGAAGCACCGTTATGCGATTAAGCCAGTCGTTACTAAAATATATACAGGATTCTCTTTTCAAGTAATAAAATATTTAGAAAGTAGAAATTTAGAAAGAAAAGAGGCTGTTTGTTCTCGTTATGTATGTCTGCCGACAATAATAACTACAAAAAAAAAAAAAAATTATGAATAAGTAGTATACACTATAGGAAGTGGAAATTTCATGCCTGGACAAGAGCTTAAGCCACAAATTACAAATCGATATGCAATATTTGTCTTGGAGTACCAACGTTAGCTTGAATACAATCAAATTTCTTCGGAACCGTACCAGCACAAATGTTCCAACCCGTTCACGAAGGCCTTCAAGCGGCAGTAACGCACGAAAACATTTGCGAAAATTCGTGATCTTCTGTTGCTTGAGAGTAAATTCAAAGGTGCAGTTTGAATATCGATCTAAAGAACCGAAAAATTTGATTCAAAGGACAATCTGGCACTGATGAAACGCAATAAGAACGAGTTCGATGAGAGTCGTCCACAGTGACCGAAAGCATGAGATTCGCACTGCATGTAAATATTTTCATCGACTACCTCGAAGATGGCAAAAAATCAGTTAGCAATATCACTGCGCATTATTAGATCAAGATGAAATTTAGGCCAAATGGTTTGGTCTAAGACCTTTCAGCCCACATAGTATATCCTCAACAGAAATTGAAATGAACAAAATTGTTGTTTGCTATGCCACAGTGTTATTCTAAAATAGATTTTATAATAACTTCACACTTTGAAGCATATATGAAAACGAAATGCAGTATCAAGGGTTCTGAATAGTTCATATGTAAAAAAAAATGCTTTATTTGTAAAAGTTAGATCATTAAATCAGATTAAAATTCAGATTATTATTACCATTATAAAATATGTCGTATTAAAAAATAACTTTTATCGCGCATATATTACATTAACATTAACAAATATAGACGTACACTGCGTATGATGAACAAAATGACCTTCCGCATGGAAAAAGTGAATACACATTTGAAATAATAAATAGTATAAGTTAATATAAGTAAGTTCTTTTTTATGCACATAATTTCATATTAAAATGTTTAATGCGGCTAAATATTTGACTGCGAACTTTTTAATGCGCCCATTGTTGTAAGTGGAAGAAATTAAATTAACATTAATGCCAGTCGTAAAAATGAAATATGACAGGACCTTACTACACTAGTTTGTGAATGTAGTTAAAACCAGCAATAATTAAAGGGAGAGGAGAAAACCCTTGTAAACTTCAGTGTGTGTGTGTGTGTGTTTTCATGCATGGTTTTATATTAACGCGATGTGTGGAGCAAGTGTGAAATATAATAGTTTTTGTCATCCAACTACTATTTGTGACACCGCAAAATAACAGAGATAGACATATGTTGTGTGTATTAAATTTTTCAAAACAACAAAGCAAACTTAACTCACTAGTAATGCCTGCACATTCATTTTATTTAAAGAGGATATTTTGGAAATGAAGTGAGTTGCCTTTTCGAGACTATTTGCGAGGCTATCATTTTGTTATTTAGCTGTTGGGTATTGTTTTTAACTTACTAAAAATACTGAGCTCATTATGGAAGCACGCAATATTTCTTAGAAGTTGTTACAGATTGTAGGACTGAAGATTTTAGGGGTATCTATCCGAATTTGAAGCAAAAAAAAGTTATCACATCGTTCAGATGGAATTCTTTGACCCTATTTTCTGTTCATGGTTAAGTTTTACGCCATCTGTAAAGCATTAGAACCTGCTTCTCGGTGAAAATTCAAGTTCGTTATCTGCCTTGACTGGTTTTTTTATATTTATTAAACAGATTTCGTAAGATATACAATATTTATTTATTAGTAATACAAATTTTTGATCTTTGTTTGAAACACAGACTGGAAATAACTTTGCTCTGTCTACCAGGTCACGTCGGAGCGTGGTACCTTGAACCACTTCGACTGCATCTCTGATAACATTGACCACTTCTTCTGCAACAACTCTACTCAAATTCTATTCTACGCACATACCTAAAGAGCTATGTGAGCGAGGTGAAGTCGCTGTAAAAGTGGCGCAGTGAGTTTTTTCACGGATGGCCTGAAAGCCAGGAGGGAGGTTGGAGAGAGAGTTTTCTGTTGAGAGCAATCCACAAATTTTAGTTTCATGATATCAGCCCACTGTGGTGTTTTTCAAGCAGAGGTGGCTACCAGTGCAGCTTCATTCGTACTACAATAACAGAGCGACAACACTGGCTTTGAACTCACTGACAGTGCGCTCCAGGTTAGTCAAGGAGTGTCTAATCTCGTTAGCTGTAACTTCAAGTTACTTTGTTGTCAAACTTTTTTGGGTGCTTGGTCATAACGGAATCGCTTGAAACTGTAAAGCTGGTGAGCTCGCAAGAGGCCACCCTTTTAAAGGAAAACTCCATCAGACTGAGAACAAGTGAACCTCGTGTGAGCTCAGTAAGCATCGCTTAGGAATCAGGGTGCGTGTGAGGTAGCGAAAACCTTCTAGCCTAGTGTGAAACTTTAGATATCTATGAATTACTTACTTAAATGAATTACTTCATCTTACCTAAACCGGCTTTAAATGTCAACTACAGTTGGTAGATTTATTAAAGTAGAACTTTGTTCTACCGTCACGTGTGCATAATCACGAATTTTGTGGTATTTTAGAGAATTTATGTATCATAAAAAAAATAGGTAATTTAATACCAACAGCAGCCAGAAAGCTGAATGCTAACAAATGCGAACTCCATAAATCCGGATCGCGTACAAGCGAATGTTCACAATTGCATGCAGGCAAACCGCTGGTGCACAGCAGTGGCATGACAGTGGCAACGCCTGTTGTGGCTGGAAAAGAGTTTGTGACAGCAAAAGCAGCGAAGTGAACGAAACAGCAAAACAATTTAGTGAAATCTTCCTGCCGCGTTTGCAGTCAGTCGGTGGCTGTGAATGGCAGCTTCCGCAAGCAATGGTGGCAGCATTTGTCGGCCGATAACAAAACTTGCGCACCAATACAAACAAACATTTCAAATAAAAACATTGAAATGTGTGCCATTTGTATTAAATTCAGAAAAAAATAAAATAAAAATAAATAAATAAATAAAACAGAGAAAGGCAGAGCAGAGCAAAACACAAACAAAACAATGTCTTACCGTAATGAGTTGAAAGTAAATATGATAACAAAGTGCGCGCTCAAATCGTTACCGGAAAACATACATAGGTATATACAAGTGCTGCCGCATATAGTCGCGCACGAATACATGGATGAAATGTGTATAAACATTGAGAGCGAGCTGCTCAAGCCTTGTTTACAATTTACAGCTAAACAGTGGTGGAGGCACGCCTTGGCTAAGAAAATATATGTGCTAACGCAAGAGCATTGGCGGACAAATGCCACCACAATTTAACCATACTTTATGAGGTTAACTTTAAAGTAAGTAAATTAGTAGGTAATATTCTAGGACGTTCTATTCTATATTCTGCGATATAGTAGAGTATTATCCACCAAGGAAAATTGCAATAAAGTGCTGTAAATTTTTATACCACTTGAGTGTATGTATGATTATAAAAAATAAAACTTTTAGCTCTAAGAGAAAGAGTGTAGCGTTAATGAGTATAAAAATGGCTTATTTAGCTGCTGTTCGAACAATCAAATTAAAATCCACCAAAGAGACTAAAGATTCTCGAAAATGGACCTGTAATAGATGCGATGGGATTTGATCCACTTTTGGTTAACTGCTCTAAGCTATATAAGTGTAGCACGCTCATCTAAATTTATTTGCATATTTTAAATTTCGACCGTTTTTATTATTCAAATGGTTTGTGAGATGATGGATTCGGATGCGAAAGCACATAAATCCACTATGGCATACCACCATCTTAGCTATACATTTATGAGGCTATGTTTTAGAGCACTATTGAACTTTAAATTATTTTGAATTTTAACATCAAATGTTTTTTATTTTATTTTTATTATATAATTTTACTTTTTTATTTATTAAAAATGCTATGCCATGGGTCTAAATGCCATTTTGAAATTCAGTAATTGGAGTTTGGTCAAAACTTGCCAAACCTTGACAACATTGAGTTATATTGAACATTATTTAATATTACTTCGTAAGAGAAAATGCAGACAATAAACTCGATTCGGAAAACAATTACAATTTGGCTACAGAAATTTCAACCAATTTGATCAATTTAAAAGAAAATGTTAACCTATTATGAAAATAATAAAAGATGCATGCATGCTAACGTTTAGCTAATTTTAAAAAAAATAGGACAAAGTAAAGACTGAAAATTGAATGATTGAATGTTGTTGAATGTTGAATTGAAATTGAATATTGAACTAGTTGTTGGAAAATAAACGGACTTGGTGCATTAGTATATCTAATTTCCTTGCAATAAATATATTTTGTATCAGGAAAACTTAGGGAACATAACAAAATAAACAGCGTCTTTTTTTGAAGAAAAATACTCAAAGCAATGGTAATACTTTCGGTGGCGCTACTACACTCATGTTGGATTCAAACGGGATACAAATTCATGGTTACTTACGACCACCAGAAATGTAGTGGAAATGTGGATCAAATCACTTCCTTTTTTTTTAAAGGAGAAAACTAGAAAACCACTGCCAACATGTTATCGGGGAAATGTAAGAGTAAATGGTTAAGTAAATGAAGTTGTTGACTTGTCAGATTGCTTAAAATCTTCAGCTGGTAATGGTCATACATGATTCAGACCTCTGCCATTTTGTATTTTCAAAGCAAATTGATAGTTTACTAATTATAGAGAAAATGCTTGTTAATTGAAAAATTAGCCATGTAACAAACAATTTCACTCAAAAATCAGTGCTAGACTTCCTCATGTTTATTTTTTCGGAGAACCTATTTACTTTGGTTGTAAGTATATTAATATTTTATATTAAACAAGTAAGGAAGGGATAAGTTCGGGTGTAACCGAATATTTTATATTATCACAATTTTCAAAGATCTAAACCAGGGGGCATATTTTCAGGTGTTGGCAAAACTTCCTATCAAAAATATTGCCTAAGAATTCCACATGCATTATTCGACGAAATGATGATGGGATTATAATTAGATGATATCGTACTAACTTATAGTATAGCTGGTAGGCTCACTTAGTTTTATTGCTACATTTTTCTGCGTGTCCCAAATATTTATATTATCTTAAAATCAACCCAATTAACACAAATAATGTATTTGTAATGAACGCAACCAAAAGATCTAAACTTTATGTAATATGGGTATATAAGGGAAAAGTCAACCAGAGTTTTGGAAATTATTATATAGTTATAGCGGTTTAGATCATGGTCTAAAATAAACGGTTTAAAATCAGCCAGAAATTCGGAAATCGGTATATGCCATTGTTTTAGTATCCCACAAGTAGACTGAAACATATTTCAAGCAGTTTTATGAAGTATGTGTTAAGTATGCTAGAATAATGAAAGTCATTAAATCTTATACTTCCTCACTTCCTTATACTAGAAGGTGAGATAATTCGTTAACCGATTTTACACATTTTCGACTTTAAGCTATGGTATATCCAATACTATACGTTCACTTCATTTTGCTAAGATGCCTTACATATTGAACGATACAACTGGTTAAAACCTAACGGGAAGTTTGAAATTCTCGTATTATGTATATGGATGCAAGGGATAGTTTTAACCCAATTTTGTCCATTTTTGGAACGAGAACGCAATATTAGCAGAAAACGGCCTGTCTGAATTTCATTAAAATAACTCTCATATTGAGCGATATATAGGGTATGAAGTCAATCGGAAATGCGAAAATCTTTTTATTAGGTACATGGGGACTAGAGGAAGCAAGTGCTATATTTTACCCATGTTTGACACAAAGTCACATTATTTTCAGGAAAGGATGCCCTTTGGATTTCAATAATATATGTTAGATGGTGACCGATACTTCTATCTGCAAAAGCTATCTTATCATAGTGCAAAGCGCTAATTCTACCAAGTTTCATCAGTATATCTTAATTTTTACTCAAGTGAGCACTTGCACACACAGACAGTCATCCGGAATTCAACTCGTCTTGTCATATTGATCATTATGTATATATTAAGCTATAACTATTGTGACTAGTTCTGGATGTTGCAAACAGCGGTTAGGTGAACAAAGCTAACATACTCTGTAGCACCATGTTACGCGAGGATAAAAATCAGCTTCTCTCCTCTCGGGCTGGCATGGTGTGATTGTAAAAATGCTTATATTCGTATAAAAATTAAAAGGAGAGTTAGCCGAATAAGTCTTGACTTGTAATTTAGCAGCCAAATTCAGCAGTTTCCTTCTCTGTATGGGTGTGTGTATTTTCATATAAGTTAGCCTCTTGATTTGTACATTAAATGAAACGGGGTTAAGTTTAAATAAGAACCAGTCAAAATATGTGTGTACACAAGTGTTTGTGTTACGACACGAACTAAACAAAACGTGCTCCTTTAGAAAGCACCTCTGTCTCCCTCTGTCCGCACTATAATTTCTATACAAAATAAATGGAACAACCGGAAACGTAGTGAAAAGCGCCTTTGTATTGACTTTTACGACTCAGATCTCTACCAGCCAGTAATGCACACACATACACACACATGCATGTGTTTGTAACTGTACACTGAGCACTAAAGCGCAACTACCGTCTTTTGTGAACTAAGTGGCAGCAGTGGTAATGCAACCACTAACAACACAGCAGACAAGCTGCCACAGACGACAGCTGGCCGCGTTCTACCAAGCCACACTGCAGACCGGCTATGGCAACCCACTCTCCAGAGTCGACCAACAGCGGCCCCCAAGCGCAGTGGCAGCTCATGTCAATGCGACCATTTTGCAGCTAATGTCATTTGCATAAAAAGTGTTAATGCTGCAATTGTTGTGGGACAGCGTTGCAGCAGCGCCAAACAGCTATGGTGGAGAGCATGGTTAGCTTAGTTGTTGCTGCAGTGTAAAGGTAAATGCATACGCTGGAGATGCTTAAAGCTACTGCTGCGGCGGTTTTTACTGTTGCTTGGCTAACGACCGTCATTGTGGCGGTACATAAAAATTTGTTCCAGACGTGTTGGCAAACAAAAGCGCGGTTACATACACATTTATATATACATATGCGTGTCTATGCATGTCAAAATGTATGCACTCGCATAATGGCATAGGGGGAAAAGGTGTTGCCAGGTGGGCAGAAAAAGGCCGAGTGTACACATATATGTAAAATTCATATATATACATATATATATATAAATATATGAAAGCACTTTCACTGTATCTGCGGAGAATGCGGAGTATGTGTGTATTTGTTTAATGTGACTAAACTCATGGAAGTGTACAGTGTTTGTGAGCTTTGTGTAGATTTGTGCATGTGTGAATTACGGAGAGCTTTCGGGGGGCATTTGTGCTACCAAAGTGAATTAGTTTGTGCACTGTGTCATTTTTAAACACAACACTGCATGCTCAAGCCTCCAACAGACTACATTCTACAACATGGTAATTTGTATTTTCGCTCCAGAGCAATTCTTGTGCAGCAAGTTTGCATAGGCTATACGATGAAGGGAAGTTCTTGGCCTAAGAGCTAAACCTTGATACAAGATTATACGTTCACTTAATTTTGCTACGATATCTTACATACTGACCGATATAAAGTCAACCGGATATTTGAAAATTCTCATATTGAGTATATTGGGGCTATGGGATATTTTGAGTCAATTTTATACCAATTTGGTACAAGGACATACTAATTTCAGAAAAGACACTTCAACAATTTCGTTAAGATATGTAACATATAGTTGGATGAGTGGAGGCATAAATTTATGGAAACTACAGATCCGATTTTACCCATTTTTCACACAAGGGCATATCACAATCAGGAAACGATTTTGGTTGAATTTCAATAATATATCTTACCGATATATTTGGTGGAAAGTCAGTCATAGTCACTGAGATCCACATATTCGGTATCTGCGGACTTGAAAAGTTTGGTCCGATTTGACAATTTTTAGACGTAAGACGGAATGCCTAGAAGGCCCAAGTTAAGCAAAGTTTTATACCTATACCTATATCTTTATTGATACTTGATATATATTTTTTGAAGTCAAAGTACTAGAGGGACTTTAAAATTGTGTTCAGTTGTGTTCCGATTCAGCCCGTTTTCATACTGTAACATAAAAATGTCTGGAAATGTTATGTAACGAATTTAATTAAAATTGATATAGCGGTTCCTGAAATAGAAGATTTCATATAAACACGGGCGGTGTCACGCTCATTGCTCAGTTTTTAAATCGCTTCTTATAAGGCCGTTAGGTACCGTCTTGACTATGAAATTTAATAAAAAAAATTTTCTAATAGTCAAATACATCTGCATTTAGGTATAATTCTGAATCATTTTATACGAAAATTTTTGATGAAACAAAAAAATAAGATTCCTATTATGAAACAGTTTTTACTTTTTGATGGCAGAAACCTTATGTCCCTGACTTCGTCTCTTCAATTAAAGCGCTTATTTTCTCTTGTGAGTTTAAGACAAGCGACAAAAGAAATTTTACTTCCAAATAAGAAAATAATTGCAGGAATTCTGTATTTTTGATTTTTCATTTATGTAATGCATTTTATGGTAACCGTACTATATAAATTATCTCCTTATTATAGTCGTTCTTATGAAGAACTGTATAAGTGGCCTGCGATTTCTATATCAGCAATCGGGTAAATCTAACGTTAGATTTAACGCTTGCGGAGAAACAGTAGAACTGTTGAAGGCTAATATTTGATTGAATAATGGCTAAGTGGCTTGATTAGTTATTGTTTCCTAAATTAACTTGAATTTGCGCTTCAGTAGTTGGAGCAAAACAGGGATCTTATTGGAAACCATAAACTGAAGTAGTTATTAACTGGAAAATATATAGCATAACAGTAAGCTGCTCACACATATGCACTTACATATAAACAACATTATGTGAATGCACATCAAAGGCTTCAATAGCTCGACGTAAACTCATGGAAACTGGCGACAAAAGGAAAGGATAACGAAAAAGCAAACGCAAACACAACACAGGCGAAAGAAATGTGTGCGAGAGAAGTAGGGAAGTGTTAAGTTCGGACGCAAAAGTTTGTGAAATATAGCGGATTGCATTTATTATCAATATTATTGCCCATGAATTCATTCGTTTTTATTTGTAATCTGTTGTCGGTTTCACTAAGGATATTAGAGAACGCTTTAGGTAATATTACTATTGAAATAATTACTGTAAAGTCAATTTGACCCCCAGAAATTAACATATTCATCATATTGTTGCTAATCGAAGGCCTCACCTCTCTCAATTCTAGTGGCGAATCACAATTTGCGAAGCCAAATATCACTATTTAATTTATTAAAATAATTAAATTAAAATTTTATCACTTTATTAAGCATACATAGACTTGAGAAATGTGTTCGCTTAATTTTTTTTTTTTAAATCTCGCACTCTTGCCGATATATTCATTAATCAGTCAAATTAATGGGCAAGAAGGGCTAGGCCTTAATCTATTTAATAAATTATTTATATGGAGCTCAAGCACATATTCCTCTTAGACTCCATGTAGATCCCTTACAGGTTGTCCTAGGTCTACGATTTAAATTCAGTTGGAATTACGGTGACCCTTATAAACAGTATGTAGGTATTAAAGAAATGTATGGACCAAATGGGGTAATTTTTTTACAAGACACTTATATATTACAACATAATTAGCCAGTGTAATTCCAAAGAGGCATTTTTTATAAAATGGGCGTGGTTGTAGACAAATATTTTCTACATACCAATTATGGTATGACTTGCTAACGTAATGGTGACTTTAAATTTAGTTCAAATTGGTTGTGTAATTTGTAGTTTATGAAATTTTAGCTAGAAGTGGCTGGTGTTAAACGCAGTTTTAAGTTTTACAAAGTTTCACATTCAATAGCATTATTCGCACGAATATAGTTATTGGGTTGTTCGGAAAGTCATTTCGTTTTTTTTTGGGGAACATGAAAGACAGTTTTCGTATAATGCCTTTCAAATGGCCATAAACAGTTGAATTCGACAAATTTAACCTCTCACCGATCTCTCGTGTGGTGATTCGCCGATTTGCATCAACTAATGCCTTTATCGCATCTTTGTCAGCTTCGACCGGCCTTCCAGACCGTGGTGCATCTTCGACATCAAAATTGCCGGATCGAAATTTTGCAAACCAGTTCTGGCACTGGCGTACTGTTAACACGCCTTCTCCATACACATCCGTCAATTTTTTTCTCGCTTGGACAGCATTTTTACCTTTTCTGAAGTTAAAAAGTAAAATACGACGAAAATGCTGCTTATTGCTCTCCATATTTAAAAAGGCACCAACCAAAAACTACTGGGTAGAATTAATAGAACTTTTTCACACACAAGCCTTGCAATATCAGCTCTCATGACATATAATGGTTATGGGGCTTAAGTGTGAAGTTAGTTTCGAAAAAACGTAATTAAGTCCTCTGGCGGGAAAAAACGAAATGACTTTCCGAACAACCCAATATATAACCAATATATATTAAAACTTTAGAGACAACGCTTTCTGTATAAACATTTTAAGTAAATGATTTTCAAAAAGTTAGTTGAAGACAGTTATATAATCCGAATTTTTTATAATAACGGCATTTTTTTGGCGACACTTTAGTCCGACCCCACATTTTTCTCCCTTGGGTACCCAGCAACACGTGCAAAAAGTTTCATCAGGACATATCGATTTTTACTCAAGCTATAGCCTTATTAAAAGACGTCTGCATTGATATCCAGAAATTAGCTCGCCTCGTGGTCTTCAACATTTTGATGTCTATATAATTCTATATCGTCATTAGATATTACAAGCAACCAAGCTATGCAAACAAAACTATTGTGCACTTGGCAATATGTTGCCAGAGTATAAAAATTAAAGTGGCACAGAGAAAACACAAAAAAAAAATATAAATATGGATATGTGTGTTGTCAAAATGAGCGACACAAGCTGCACTTGTCTGTACACTTCATCGCTATCTTTAAATGTGTGGCAGCGAAGTGTCACATATATAAAAGTGCAAGCAAAGTAAAAAGGAGCAAGGAGCAACGAACATTTCCGACTCTCGCATTTTGTATACCCTCAACGAATTAAAAGTTGTTTTAATTTCAAAAATACTGTACTATTTTTTATAGACACCCAAACATTTTGATAAGTATTTTTGCAAGTAGGATTATATTTCCCATATTAATGTGTAACCTTGTTGCAGAGGATAAAATCAAAAAAGATATGTGGTATTTTCGAAATTTCCACTGTCATTATTTTGCTCATTTACGCCATTATGTTGGCAACCTTAATTTGCTGTATATTCTATATTTTCGTATAAGCTATAAAGATGCTGTACAATATTGCGCATGCTGTCGCCAAAAAGCGCAACGTGCACTCATTCGACTCACCTAATGGGATTTTCTCGGTTAATGATGACGGTTGTGCTTGAGCGCCGGTGAAATTCAGCCAAGTGCTCGCCGTATGCGTCAGCCATAAAAATGTGAAAACTTTTAATCCTTTAAGCATTTTGAATGCACATTCACTGCACTACACTGCTCCTGCACTTTTCGCTTCAAATACACTGCAACAACGCACACAAATGCGCAGCGCTAACATGCACACACATATAAACTGTGAACGTACAGTGTGCAAGCGTACAGTCGGCCTCCAGCCTTTGCAGCGGCAATGCTTGTAGTGGCACGTACTGTTTGTTGTTATTTGTTGTAGCTTCTTGATAATGTTGCCGCACAAAGTTGCAAAATACTTTGCTTGTACATATATACTTGTGTGTGGAAGTGTAAGTAACGGTCACACTGCTTTTAGCGTTATTTTTTACACTGGGCAACTCGCATTTTTTAGTTATTCAATTTTTTGCACACAAAACTTTTCAATTGGTTTTCACATTACACTTTGTTGTTGCACTATCTTTTGTCGGTTTTCACCAGCAACATGCATATATTGTTTGACTTTTTCTCCGTGTTGTCGCTGAGCCCGGCACTGGTAATTTTGTTAATTACTTTTTACGACATTTCACAGTAAACACTACACCCGGTATGTATGTATGTGTGTCGTACGCACACTCTCACACTTTAACACTTTTGAATTTTTCAATTTTCCTTTTGTGTATCGCAATACACTTGGAAAAAAAAACAGAATTGAAAATTATCGCACTAAACCAACAATGAAGCTAATTGGTCATTCCGCCAGTGTGGTGATGACTTTGATCCGGCATATAATGAGCGGTTGTGAGGTGCTAATCTGAAAAGTTCTGCTTTTTACTGAATTAAACTTCGTTTACGCTATTTTTTCTCGTTACACCAGTGTTTTCGTTAGTCTTCTTTTATATACACTTTTATATATGCTTCAAAATCAGATTATGTTTGAGCTTAATTTATACTATCCGTTTATATATTGTTGGTGTTGTTGTAGCGCCTGTAAGCTGTTGAAAATAGATATTATTATATATTTTTTGTTGTTGGCTTTACAGAGAACTCTGTTGGAGATTTCAGAGCAATCTATTGTAAGAAAATACAAATAATCTAAATTAAGAGAAAATAACAATAATAATCGTTAATAAATTTCATTTAATAATCCTCAAAATGAAATTTAATAATATTTAAAATATTTTTTATGCTTAATAAACAGATTCGAAGAAGAAATATTCGATTCCAAAAGGTTGCTATATTAATTTCAAAACCATTTTACGGACGATAAGTGAGTTTTTCTAATTCTATACACTATACACACACGCACTAATTCGATACACTTTGAAAAGTGTTATATATTTACTTTATTTATTTCATATTCAAGTTCGAAAATTATTAAAGCAATTATAATAATTTTGTTCTTTATTTATCCAGGGCAGCTTCCTTTGCTTAGCATATCATATTTAATTAAATCCGAAAACAAATCCAAACAAAAGAAGTGGAAATAACGATGTTCATTAAATTTTAAAATCGCTTTATTTAGCCGATTTGAATAAAATTGCAAGTTCTATTGTGAAATTATTGGATTTTTGTACATTAAATGCAACAGTTGCTCAATTTTATTAATATTGGACATTTTAAGAGATTTTATATGAAATAATATAATTTTAATACCTATCAATTTAAAGGAATGCAGAGTTTAGGCACAAGTCTCACAACAAATTCGTATTAGTTTAGTTGTATTAAGACATCAACAGACATTGAAGATTCTTAAAAAATATTTCTCAAAAATGAAATCATGAGGTGAAGTAGATATTATTTGAATAATTTGTTGCCATGAAATATACAGTGGACAAAGATGGTTTTGATAGATTAATTTTTGGTAAATTAGTAAATAGTTAATTAGCAAAATTAGCAAATTTTGCGACTGAAAATGTTCATAAAAAATCAAGCATACAAATTATGTATAGTTTGTTCAAAGATCGAAGACCAAGGTGATCATTCCCCAAAACTCGCAAAATACTGCAGACAACTTTTGTTGAGCAGTTGCTTGAATTTGAAATTTCTATGTACTATAATAACCTATGGTAAGAACAAAAGTGATGACTGCGTGTTCAGCAGCAATCATCACGTGCCATGAATAATGTAAATTTTGTATGAGCGGCCACTATACTCGCAGTAGTTGCCATTTGTAATAGATAAACTAGATTTCGCATATTTTTAAACCGACTTAGCGTATTTATTATGGGGCATATTTATTTTATCACTTTTGCAAATCGATGTTTTGTTTTTTGACTTAACAATTTTTATCCGAAATTGCGTTTCCGAACATATTTTCACTATCAAGAATTCGCAGCATTTTTCGTTTTGAAATATTTTTAACACTACATAATCACAAATATTTTTTAACATTGGGTTTCACAAGTAGCATTATTAAAAACTGTTTTATTTGATATTTGACAAATATTCATACTAGTTTCTCAATCACGCCAATTCAAGGAAGTAACTTTATTTTGTTTTTTTTTTTTTTGTGGAATGATACTTGTATATATTTAGTTTGGTTTGGAAATTTTTATTTTTATTTTATCCTTTTTTGTTTTTTTTTTTTACTAAATGAACATTATATTAGTTTTCGTCCAATAATTTAATTTTTTGTTTAATCTAATATGCAATTCGTTTCAAAACTCTGAAATTTAAAAGCACTGTCATTAAACTATAATTTATTCAGATATATTAAAGCGGTATTTAAGGTGATACTGCAAAGAATTCTCTCCACAAGCACCTCCTAGATATTCAAATATTCTGCAAAATATTAATGATTTCTTTTGGCTAATAACAGTATAAGCATGTACGTATATATATTGTACTCATATTTAAGACTTTCATTCATGATTACCGCCTGCTGTTTTTGTTGTTCCACACCACTTACCAACACAGCCCCTTTAAGATCATTAGCAACACTTCAAGCTTAATTTAGCATACAAATTAATAGGTTACACCTACACATATAGTACATAGAAGCGAACGCACTACTCTTTGCATAAAGTTCTGTAGACTAGCGTATTCTCACATACACAAACTCATATTTATAACATAATATCAATAACATATTGAGGTTGAAGTGTGCAGCCAGGTTAGCACGTGCGAATCGCCTCACGTTTCTGCTAACTCATCAACTCAACATTCCGTCGAGACAGCCGCACCCTCCGGCTTACACCTCATTGCATCACGCCCATTGACCTGCTGCGTGCTCGCTTTGATGGACTGCCCGCATTTATGAACACACGATTAGACAACACTTTGTTTTGCTTTGTTTTGATTTGTTTAGCAGTATTATCTCACCAACCAAAGTTCGCTTAGTTGTGGTTGCTGCTTTTATTATTTTCTATTCTGCTGTTTTTTTTTTTAGTACACACACTATTCTACACTACACATACACATGTGTTAAGCATACTTGTGTAACGATTGTAATTTGTTGCATACTTGTGAACTTTTGCTTTATTGCTTGATCATTGTGTCGTTGCTGGGCGCACCTTTTGCACGCACGTGTCACTCACACCTGTTTATGCGCAAAATTTTACAGTTTGTTACTTATGCATGCACGTGTACAAATACTTTCGTATGCACGCTTAGCGGATACACATACATATGCATGTGTGTGTGGGTATGTGATTGTTGCACATAACTTTGGAAAGCCCGTATTAGCCTTTCACTCACAGCTACACGCTCCGCTTGAGCGGTTCTGTCGTCGACTCAGCACCCTAGGTGCACACCACTTATGTCCTTCCTACACTCTACATACATACATACATAGGAATACATACATATATGCCTACACATTTAATGACATAGAAACATACTTTGGATGTATGGGAGTATGAGTGTTTCTGCAAATTTACCCTTTTCTGATATTCCCATGCTTGTGCGCTTTTTCGCTTTGTTCAGAGCATTTTGTTGCTGTTTCTGTCACTTCTGCTCATGCTTGTTATTTATTCAGCAACCATTGGACTTGGCCCGACAAGCACAAAATATGAGAGTCAGTGTCAGCTTTGTCCTGTCGTCCTGTTGTCTTGTCGTCCTGTTGCGTGTGCCTGCGGCACGTTTTTGTTGGTCATTGCTTACATAACTGCAACAATACATTTACTCAGCGTTATCATAGCCGCACTGGAATACAATTCTCATAGCGTTTGGTTTTTGTCACTAAAACCTATGTCGAATTGCTTTTACTATTGGCCGGTTTTTATTTGTAAGTTGATACTGAAACTCTGGCTGGCAGTTTTTCTTCTTGTATGTGCTGTTGCTTTTAGAATTTTCTGTGTCAGTTCGCAATTATTTTGCCCTGCTTTTAGGCTTTCACTTTTTTGTCAACATGCTAACAATGCTTTGCAAATTTTTTACATATTCGCAATTCCTTTGTTTATCCTTACGCTTTACTCTGGCTAGTATATACACACATATCTACTTTGCTACAATGCTTTTGTTGTTAAAAATACTTAACCTTGCCACATTTAGTAACTTGGTACTTTTGGTGCACACGTTTAATGGATTAGATGCGGAGCGAGACATAAAATGTTTTGGAAAATAAAATAGAAATTTAAATGGTATTAAGTAATGGTAAGTAAAAATAGCAGGAGAGATTAAATTATGCAGTGCATATTTTTTATACGTAAGTGTTGCATGATATGAAAATTTAATATTTCATATGAAATTCATCACAGTTTCTTAGACAAAAAAAAAAAAAACACAAAAAAAACACAAAAACAGTAAATATTATATAAACTCGTTTTAAGTTAATTAAAGTTGTATTGTTTTTGATGTGACCAACTGACACTAGCATAGTTTGATATTATCGACATTCAGCGAATGAATTTCAAACTTCTGCGAGGTAGTTCTGCGAGGAAATTCTGGTTGATTTATATTGAAGCATCGTTGTCATTTCCGAAAACTGCTTATCTACCCTTCCTTCTCGTTCCATTCATATTATCTTGCTCGGAGCAAAAAAAAAGTAAGAGTGACCAAGGCGTAGTAATTGGCTTTGTTCTCATTCATAACAGATCCACTATTTTTGATCATTTATTATAGCTACAAAAAATCTTAAATCGAAAATTGAAAACTATCTCTAATTCTTGTATAACCGTTGTCATTGTGAATAATAATTTTATAAATTATCTTATGACTGTTGTTTTCACATGTGAACCAACTTTTAAAGATGGAAGTGTGTGCAACCCTCCGTTTAATCCGGTTTCGATGCCTGTTTCCAATCAAGAAAAAATTTCGAGCACCACTATACAGTCAGTGGTAATCCTTCTCAAGTATTTCTAATATTTTGATCATTATTTACTCTTTAAGTTAAATTTAGTACATGGAGAATTAAGCTCGTCCATTAGAATATTACTTAGGGAGTTTCCGTGAAGACTATCGATTGAAAGCATATTTTAAGAATCCTGAGTAGCACATTTTCACTTTTTATATATCTATTTGCAAACCTTTTTTATCACTATTCAAATTAATCACTTTTTCACGGTGGCGAGTATACGATAATTCGAGGAATTCTTTTTAAAAATGTGATTCTGATATCGTAGGAACTCAAAGGTCATTAACTTTTGTATATATCATCAATAAGTTTTTATCATTATTGCACCGTAAACAAAAAGATCACAAAAGCGTACATCTAATATCTAATAATAAATTTTTATAAACATTATATTATAAAAGATTTTTTTTGGTTCTGAAAATTTGGATTGTAACAACCACCTTCATCTATACTGGGCACCATAAGTCTTACAATTATTTTCAATCAGTTTATATATATGATAATTCCCATCGAACTACTTAAACATTGCTAAATTCAAAGTTCTTAACCGAAACAACATTAAAGGCCTACGTTGCCTGAGGAGGTTTCTTGTTTTCTTGATGATCGTTACCGAATTTTTTTTTTAATGTTAGCATGCTTTTTTTCGAAAAATTTTCTCATTAAACTGTAGTTTTAACAAGATCCATACCGGGTTAAATTTTTTAAATGGTTTTCATGCTATTTGACTTAAGCTTATGCTTCAAAACACTGTGAGATCATTATGACGTGGCTGAGAAATCCTTGCTTTCGAGTTTTAGAACTGATATCAAATTACTTTATCGAAAATTTTATAATAATTATTGCTGAGTATAAAAATTTTTAAGGTTTTCGCAGTTTAACATGTTTTGTCGATATAACCTACTGTCCGCCATAAGACGTCCTTCTCTGCCGACATTAAAACATTAATTAATTAAAAGACTTAAATAATTTGGTATTTTGTAAGCAGTAAACGAATGATAATTTCATTACTGGCACTACAAATAATGAGTGCATTTTTATGATTCACCCCACCACATAAACTTTTCCTTATTTTCCTCTTAAATTCGCAACTATAAATACATAAACAGTTCGAACTATGCACCATTAAACACCCGGCTAACGACCTGTGTGCACTTGATATTCTTAAGGCCGTTTGGTGTGGGTGCGCTCATAGTGTTTGAGTGAAAACCCCATTTAATTAATTTAAAATTGCACTCGCTTGTAGCGAATCTAATGCAAATTGCTAAACGCCTTCAACCTTTCGAGCATAACAGCGACCTCTTTGACAAGGCAGGCGGATCTCGTAGGTGTAACGAAGTAAAAGGGGCGGATGCCAGCAAAGAGACACTTGACAACTTGACGTTGCCAGCGTGGAAAAGTGCAAAAGTGTACGAGTGCAAGGGGAGGGTGAGTTAAAGCTCAGAATGCGAAAGTTTAAGTGTGCACAAAGCTCCTATGCATATATAGTACACAGTACACAGGCACAGTTACGTAAATGCGTTTGTTGGCTTACATAGCCATAAAGGTGATGCGATGAGGTATTGCGAATGTGTCGACATTCGTAATTAAGCAATTATTTTCTGCTCTATTCATCTAGTACACGTCAGCCGAAAAGGCGGTGTTGGTATTTTGTGGATATCTTCGCTTTTACTTTTACGAGACTTTTACTTATTTCTCAATTACACCCACAGCAAGGAACTAGTATCTTCGGTAGAATGGACCATTAGCATTCTTTGACGCTATGCACACCATTTAAGAGGTGGCTTCCGTTTTGGCTTTCTTTCTACTCTGCTTTATTGCTTCATTCAATTAGTAGATTATAAAATGTTGCACGAAAAAAATCGAAACACGACGAAAACCTAGGACAACCAACAGCTCTGTCTAATACGCACATTACTATGGCAGTACGAAGAAGAATCGCAGCGAACGCATATTAAAAGCAAGGAAGCAGAAGAGGAACAAAACAGCAGCAGCAAAGCAAAGACAACCAGCTGGTGCTGGAACAATGAAGGGAAACCGAGAAACAATTCAATGACCGTTGCCCTGTTGGCGCCCACAAATACCTCTGATGAGCAATGAAGCTCTTCACACTCTGTGTTGGTAGACGTTAATGAGCGTTGACGGAGCGACGCAGGGTATACTACTGTCATCATTGCTTTGCCGTTGAAAGTGGACCATCGCATTTAGGTAGGATTTCCTTGCTTCACACTAAAATGTTTTCCTAGTTTTTGTATTTTATTTTCTTTGAATTTTTTTCCACACTTTCTTTAAGGATTCTTTCTTGTGCGCATTCTCATTGACTTCAGAGCTTAATGCTCAGCATGCGCCAAGCAAAGAGCAAGCACTGCGGCCAGTGTGCACAGTTCCTAACGACGTGACCTTGATAAGATACGACAATTGCAATTTTCTTAAATGTCGTTGTTGGAGTTGGAAGAAAAAGTACGGGTCAGAAAATGTTGGCAAAATTTAGGTAACATGCGGAAATTACTGGGAGGCAATTTTGGCGCGTGGTAAACTTTGACATCAGCATTCCAGTGGGAGAATTCGGCGGCGAAAGAAAAATTTATTATGCCATTGACATTTTTGTACGTACGTAATACAAATTTTAAGGTTTTATGTGGGTAGAAAAGGTTTTAGGAATCCATTTAAATATACTTGTGAAATATGTTATTGTTTACTTTCCATTTTCTTTACTTGAAGATATAGTTGCTTTCGCAGTTTGCACTCTTAGATGGATCTACAGCTTGTTCTATTTTCACAAAATTTTATGTGTATAGATTTTTTGTGTCTACTTTGTATCTAAATACTATATATATTTGTTCATTGGATCCCTTTTCAAATAGGGCAGTATTAAAAAAAGTATATGCTTAGTGCTACTGCAAACGCAACAACGAATCTTCTCGCAGAATGTTTTGAAAAAGAAAACAAAAAAAATCCATATAAAAATATAAAAATACAAATCCGTACCGTTTCTCAAGTTTTCTCAAGTTGTTCTCCCCATAACCGCTAGAATGATTATTTTTTTGGTAAAATATTTTCTCTGTAACTTCCTACTGATTTCAAAACCTTCTTTTCGGACATTTTAAATACTTATCATTTCGAACTCTCTTGTATGTATAGCTACCTATTATGGTCCACTTAGCTAGCCTATCATATGCATGTACGTGCCGAACACTCATAGCACAGTTAAGTATTTTGTTTCTAATTGATATATTAGTAATCCTTAAATCTACTTCATATATTAGTGATATTATTTCCCAATAAATTTACTTTTTCAGATACTCTTTATAGTTTTCGAAGAATGTGTATAGGATATTCCTCAAAACACCTACATATATTCACATTATTTATACATATATATAGTCATTCATCCATACCAACGAAATGAGCAAGTTGATGGTGGTCGACTTTAGTTCTTTGTCCGCAGGCGTCGCAAACGAAGTGACAAAATTACCATTCAATACATATTCATGAGCGTATACACAAGAGAATGCTGATGATGTGTTGATGTCGCGCTGATTGTCATTGTTATTGTTGTTCTTTATTTATATCAACACAATGAAGTGTTTCGGTAATAAAGTAAATTTAGGCAGCTGTAGCTGTCGTTGTGCGCGTGTCGCATATTTAGCGGTGCCACACAACAATGGTCGGTCATGCATTTTAAGGCTGCATGCTTAGCGCGTAGTTGTGGTTATTTGGTTGGTATATTTACATTATACTAGTTTCAGGCGCTTCTTTGCAGTCGCCTTAGGCTACACATCAGGCGCTGTACGGAATAAGGCTTTTGCTCTTGTAACTTTTCAACTAATTTCGTGGGGGAGATTTTCTGTTTCAGATTAAAAAAAATGTAAAATTATTTCATCAGTTACTTCCTTTTAGTTGCCATATTGTTTTCATAGCTGCTATGGTGCTTTTAATTTCTTTTTTATTATTTAAATATGTTTTCATTTCCTCTTTCGGTATTCCCACTGCTGTCAGCTGACACTGATTTATTCCTGTGTTGAAGGCGAAATGTTGCTGTCCCAGCATTTTTACGCTAATTCTACATTGTCGCTCAGCCACGGTCCTGCTGAATAATGATATACTGGTGTGCGAAGAGTGTAATGAGTTTTTGCTTAAAAATATATATTTTTTATTCGGTTGAAGCTCTTTCAAGTTTTTCGACAAAAAATAGGTATTACAAAGAAATTTGGTTATGTCGGATTTCCACAATTTATGAAATCCAAAAAAAAATAAATTTAATTTTTTTTTGCTTAAAGTACACTTCAGGGTTCTAAAAACATTCAATTGATTAATTCATAGAATATAATTCTAGGTTTATCGAAAAAAAGAAAACAAAAAATAAAAAAATTTTCCCCGTCCAATTCGCTGTAATGTTGACCTTGCAGGTCGGGGGATAAGAATGACTCGCGGTAAGGCACGCCTGTCGTAAAAGGCGACTAAAATCCATAAAATACATTGCATTTGGAAAAGACTTTGCTCTAAAATAGGCTTAGCCATGTCAGAAATAGTACTACAGCACTTAGCTTGAACTGAGTTTATAACATTTTAAATGTGTTATGTAAACACTTAAAGAGACATTTGATTTCAAGCTACAAATGCCACCAGTCTGAGTTGAATGGGTAGCCCCGGCTACGAGGTCTGACCATGATGAGACTTTTATCTGGTACCACGGGGAGTAGGAGCCCGGTGGAGTTGCTTGTCACTCCAACCTGCTCATTGTGGTAGGCCCTTCGGGGAGTCCTTCGTGGCTGTGTTTAAAAACCTGAATGCGGGTGGAGCTGTTCCGGGTGTCGGACCCAAAGTACGGCAGAGGTTTTAGATAGACCTCGCGCCCTACCAAGGTGGTCATTGTGTCCATTTCCACAATGCCGATCTGTACCGTTGCTTTTAGCAAAAAGCTATTACTGACGGTGCGCTGATCAACGCATTATATTGACTCGTTGTGTTTTTGAACACCGTGGAGTAAGGCTGTACAACGGCAGGTACCCACGTAAAGCACCTTGTTCAATGTACTACGTACATACTTACTTTTTTTTTTTATTATTGCAACTTTTTTTTATAAATATACAGTTTTATATTAATATTATGTGGACTAAGTTCTTTCTCTTTATATTGTTTCAAATAGCACGAGCTGCTAGACTCACCGTTGGGCTCTTGACAAAGTTGACGCCAAATATCGGCTCTGTAGCCAGAATTTTGTTTCAAACTCTCAATATAAAACTGTTTTTACACTCAAATTCATCCTTAGTAAAGCCCGAGCGAAAGAAATTCGATTCCTTCTCACTTACTATCAGAATATATTGTCTAAATTATAGGTATTCAGACTGTTAAAAGCTCTTATGAGTCGTGCTCGTTAAAAAAAATTGCGTTGAAATTTGCTTCTTTCCTAATATATGAAAAATAATTTGTGAGGCAAATTGACTGAGAAGAAATTTAAATTATTTACTTGCATGATGTTATTATCTATAAAGACTTGCTCTAAACAATACCAAATTTTCAAGTATTGCAAAGTCTTCACTTATATTTCTGTTGGTTTTAAAGCTATAATTACTCCAAAATAACTAAGTTTAACATCTTAGACCTCTTCCTTTGAACCAGTTTTATCTAGCCTTCAGTTCAGTGTGGGTGTACATAGTTTTTGCAGTACCACATTTGAGTCTTCGGCATCAGAGCTAGCCTCTTATAAAGACAGCGAAGTCATGCCATTTTTGCTTCACAAAAAAAGCAAATAATTTTGGACTAACTTGACGGAATTCATCGTCGCTATTAAGATATAAAGTATCTGTCAACGAAGTTGTTGTATTGTTAAGAGACCTGCTGAAGTTCTGAAAGTGTCAGAGAATTATTTTGATATTTCATTGGAAAGCATACGCTTTCCTTTGTTCGATTAACATAGTTGTCTTATGAGATAGTACAACAGTGCCATGATTTTCTTATGAAATTTAAATTTAGCATCATGAGAATGGATCAAGTGTGTCTGAAACGATAAGAGTTCTCGATTCGATAAGGTAGGTTTGTAATGGTGGTTAAGCGATGCCTGCTCAATTTTATAAAGTTGGGTTGTTTTGATTCTGAGCTAGTTCTTCACCCATAACGATGCGATCTCAACTGTTTTTTGCTGCATTTTGCCTGACTGAAACATAAAATATATTTAAGAGCGTATTACGAGAATTTTGTTTAACTGCACACTTAGCCAATTTGGTTGTTTAGCTGGTCACCTAAAGCGGTCTATAAAGCTTTGTATTCTGAATATAAAACCATTTGAGGTTATATCCAAATATTTTTATTTTCAAAGATTTACACACCGCTTATTCACACAGAGTTATTTTGACCCAAATTTGTTACTACTATTGTACTATTGCTACTATACTATTGTAGTTGACAACACAAAACTCGCACTAGCTTTATTGAGTAACTCTACAGACTTAAAACCAAAGCACAGCTTTACAGTTTTCATAATACATTACAAAATGTTTGCAGCTTGGTTCATTTAATCCATGCTGTAAGCATTACTTCTTCATTGGACTGGCGTTAGTCGTATGCAGCCGCGACTCAAAGTAGCCACAGCATATACTCATTTTGCAACGCTGCGATCGAACTAGTTATCGGTGAATAAAAGAGTGTAAGCGCATTTGATTAGAGCTTAAGGGCGTGTGAAGAAAATGTAGAAGTTTAGAAAAAATTGCTCGTACTTAAAGCGGATTAATAATATTTTTGCTGTTGTCTACTAAGATACTCCACAAGTTATTTGTTGGCATTTGTTGTTGTACTAATGTTTTAGATTCAATTTAATTATTTAATAAATTTTTTTTTTGTTGATATTTTAAAAAACTTCTTTCCTCAGATTAACTCTTTTTAGCACTTCACTTTATTTTTCTTAATGTACTTCTTGTTTTTGAATTTTATTACTGTAGCCTACTCTAAACATCTTGTTATCATTTATTATTATTATATTGATGGCAATATCTCACTTTTTCGTCACAACTTTATTATGTTTATATGTACACCTTTCTTTTCGAACTATTTTTATTTTTCTCTACAGCTCTTATTTAACTTTTATTATAGTTACATTTTATTATAAATTTTAAATATATTATGAAATAAAATAAATTTCATTATAGTTAAATATCACAAAATTGTGCATTAGTAACACAAAATCACTTTCACAACAAAAAAAATACATTTCCGCTTTCTTTACATCTTTCATTTAACCTTCAGTATTCTGTGAGCTTTACAGCATATTAGAATTCAAGGCGAAGTGGAATTTCAACTAGTCATAAATCTTGTTCACAGCACTATATATGTACATATGCTTACTTTGCTATTTGTAATAATGACGAAAAATGCTACTGTCATTTTATTTTGGTAGCATTTGATTTCTTGGTTTCTACTATTATGTGTCACTACCACTTGCTCAACATTTACCACACTTATAGCCACAAAAACACTTGCTTCTTCTATGCTCCTTTATATGTATATGCATGCACGTGTTTATCTCTCGGCGGACTTTACTTTCAGTTGACTCACTTAAGTGCGAAGATTGTGAACGTATTTGGCAGCGATAAGCCGCTTACCATTCATTGCATTCCATTTACATAATTTGCGTGTATTAAGGATTAGTACACGCAAAAAGAAATAAAATGAAAATAAGAAGTTGAGTGGATTTATAAGCAGAAGAGCGAAGCGACACATTCGTTTGTGTAAATAAATGGAAAAGAAATGAAAATAAATAAAAGGTAATTGGTACACTCGCTCTACACTCTGGGTCCTTTTGCACCTACTGTTTCACTCACTTGGCGTAAATTTCGCTGCGTAACGCTTTTCACATCGCATCACTTTTGTTTACAGTTCGTTTTCGTGTCGCACTTATATATGATGCAACACAAATGAAGTATATGCATTAATAATACACACTGTGTATTGTAATGATTATTGTAGGTACTTTAACTGCGAGTACGAGTCGCACTTCTTCCGCTTGCTCATCCGTTACAGTACGCGTTCTAATAAGTACTAAAAGTACCTTAGAAACTCATCGTAGCTTAAACCCCGAAAAACTTGCATTCATACGATGCTTATTAGTTAACGCTGTCTTTATATGGGTGTGTGTGTGTCTGTGTGTATGTGTGTGTGTGGTTGCTAGCCAATATTTGCTCGTCAATTGGATGCTGTGTTTGAATGCTGCACTACACCAGTTATGCTGGTTGTCATCAGGACCCAGCGTGCCGAAAGCAGTTGAGTGTTGAAACATTGTCGTGCTAACGAGCCTAATACTCGGCTCAACTCGGTACATTTTCATGTAAATACGAACTTCAACACTCTCCCGCAGCCGGGCACCAACACACATTCACGTGTGGTAGACCATATATATATATTGCTTCGTCTGTTTTGTAATAACCAATCGCTATACGGCTGCTGTAAGTCCGAAGTAGTTGAACAGATTTTTAATGTGCTCGCACACTTCATTTTATGCTCTTTTACAGCGCTTACTTTTTAGTACTTTCAGGCGGTCATTACTTGACTGAATGGTTGTGTAGAGAGCCGCAAAACGAGAGAGGACGCGCGAACGAGTAGGCTTTTCAGATAATCTAAGCAGTTGCCCAAGATTCGCAGGAAACATCTCAAATGTAGTACTATTTTCAGCACTTTGAATACGTTCCTCAAATGGATTCTTTGAAAAGAGCGGGCTACACACATTTAAAATGAGAATTCTAGAACTAGCTAGCTTATGTTTTTTTTGAGAGCAGTAAGAGAGCGAGAGAGAGTCATAACGTTTATTTAAAATGTATTTAGTAAACGTACAGCATCCACAGAATGTCTTTCTAGGTCATTTACTTTTTGTACTGTAACGCTTACTATAGCGCAAGTAAGAAAAAATACCAATAAGAAGTCAGAAAACTGCGGCAAAGCCCATTTTACTATTCCTCAAGGCAAGTCTTTTACAACAATTACATTTTAAAACAATACAATATACGACACTTCACCTTTACTACATAGGTAGTGTAGGTCACTAAAAGTACAACATTGTAAGAGATGTGGTGTGGCAATGTATATTTAACTTATCGTAACAGTTGCTCAGTATTTGCTCCTTTCCTGCTCTCCTTTGTGAGACTTGCCTTGAAGTACATTGAAATTGTTCACTAACAGCGTAAGTCAATAAAGAGAGCATAAATTTCAGTTATTTTAGACGGAATTACACAGCATCCATAGGATGGCTTTTTACGACATTTATCTTTTAGTACATTGATAGTGTAGTCAGTGAAGTCAGTGAAGAGTACAGTAATGTAAGAGAAATAGCGCGGAAACGTACATCTGAGTTATTCTCAACATTTACTTAGCATCCACAGCTTCATGCTTTCTATCATTTCGAAATAGTTCATTAACATCGCCAGAGAGCAGCAATAGAAGAGATGGAACTGTACATAGAGAGAAACAGCTTTACTTTGTTGTTTTTCTGGCTAAAATTGTAAAGCATGCACAGGCAGCTCTTTTACAACATTTATATTTTATCACACTGAAATATTTCCGCACTAGTTTAGGTAAAATTTGAGAGAAAGAGAGCAGAAACGTATATTGAAAATCTCCTTAATAGTGGCACAGCATCCACAGGGTCTCATTTTCTGACACTTACGTTGAAGCGCATTACAATCTTTCACTTATATCGTATCGTAAGGCTATAAAGGAGCAGAGAACGAGCGGGAGATCGTAAGTTTCAGTTATTCTAAATAGAAATGTACAGCCTCCACAAGAAACTCTTATACGACGTTTGTCGTTTAGTACAATGAAATCATTCAGCCACAAATGGAGTGCTTCTACAACACTTGCGTTTTAGAACATTGAAAGAATTCAGTAGGAGTGTTAGTTCGTGAAATGAACAGTCACAGAAAAACTAGAGAGCGTAGTTCTAAATTTACTTCAACAGTTACACAGCATCCAAGCAATAACGTACAATAGAGTTCTATTAAGAAGGGGCATAGCATCCACAAAACGGATGTATCTTCTACGGTACTTGCATTTGTTTGTGAGAGAAATGTGTGAGAGCGTAAATTCTGATTAGATTTTCACAGTATCCATCAAATGTAATTTTACGATATTTTCCTGGAAGGGCATTGAAATCATTTAAATACTAACAAAAAGCCCCAAAAAGCGCATTAATATACAAGAGGGGCGAGAGCGCAAATTTAGCAGATAATATGAGAGAAATACCACAGGATATCGTTTGCGGAAAATAAGTTTTAGCATATTGAAGGCGTTCATTTACCGCTTGAGAGGCTTTCGAAAAATTTTAATTTGAAAAAAGAGTACTAGAACGTATATTTTAGTCAGCACGAGTAGATATAGATGATTTACATAGCGAATATGGGAGAAAGAACTCTACGAAATATAATATTGCTCAAAACAGCTGAGTTCTAAATGTCTGCAAAAGCAGTCAAAGAGAAATCTCATTTGATAGAAGGTATATATAATAAAAACATAAATTATTTTTGCTCATCCGCTTTTACGTTCATCTGGAGTAAACACAAAATAAATCGTATTTACTTAAAATCATTTTTATGTACATTATATTTGGAAGGTCGCCGATTCCGTACTCAATTTGAGAGTTCTAACTTTAAGCTGTCCATTTTAGATGTATGTATGCTCATATATAGTATATATTTTTTTACCTATATTTTCTTGGAGCTATGTTTTATGTTGGTACCATAAATACCTCTAACTTAGTTCTTTCTTTAAGTTTACACCTCATATTTTTAATTGCATTCTTATATTAATTTTTCTTTTTAAATAAATGCTTATTATCTTATAGAAAGTATGTAAACAGTATTTTCAAACTGAATTTTTTTGGACTAAAGTAAATATTTAAAGTGGTTTTAAAATAACCCCAAAGCAATCCATCTCACTTGAATATCTTTAACTGTAAAGCTACCTGTTTAAGTCTATAAAGAGAGAGCTACACAGTGGTGACAGCTATAACACATTTTACATTTTGCTTACTTTTTTGTTCTGTTTTTAATAAGTATTTAGTCAGAGAGTGCTGCTAGAAAACTTTGAGAATACTTAAAGCACGGATGTTAAGTTAATGAATACATTACAGCAAAATTATGAAATAACACTGATAATTTTTTAATAGTACGTGCTTTGCATAGTAATGCTGCAAAATGTTAATCAAACTTTACGTTTCTCTCTTTCTGAAGTTCTCTGGTTTTGATTTCAAGTAATATGGTATCCTTCTGTTAAGTGCTTCTGATGCAATGTTAAAAGTTTTAACATTAATGTTTTCCAATTTCAGAAATTGATGGCAATTTCGGCTAACATTATCTCGTAATGGAATCTGAGAGGAGTATTACATTTTCTGATATAATATTGGGATATTTACATATTTACGTTATAAGATAACATTTACTAGAGAATCAGCAGAGAAATGTTATGGTCTGTATGAGAACTCTCAATCAGAGAATACTGCTACTCAGATTTAGGCATCAACTAATGCCAGTTTTTATTTGAATTCACATTATATTCATTATTATCTGGTTTTTAATTCTGTATTTCGCCATAGTTTGTTTACAACCTTAACACTAAATTCGTATTATACTGAGATTAACATCAGTTAATCTTTGATAACAGAGTGGTAATAACATTTTATGTTATGGTAGTGTTTACTTTGTTCTGAAAATCAGAGGCTTATTAATACCATCTTATTAATACCATACCAAACCATACCACTTCTAATACCATCATAAAAGTGAAAAATGTTAACCAAATAGCTCAGAGATTGACTCAGTAAATGTTAACCATAATGCCATAATGCCAGACAGAGATCTTTTTAATGAATAACGAAAGCTGTGGCTTCATATTACTCTCTTGTTAATATTCCTATCAAAATTTATCAACGATAATTTTAATTAAAAAGGATTGTTATTCAAAGTTGGTAAATTTTTAAGAGCTTGAAAAGGACATATTTATTCATAATGCGGTCTTTTCTGTCAAGTTAGAATATTTATTTAACTTTTTCGTTAATGAAGTTGTCTCATATGTAACCTCATTTCTATAAGTGCAATTTTGATTTGTATCTAAAACTTTGAGCGAATGCAACAAACATGTTAAGTGTGCAAAGAAGATATCTTTCATTTGGATATTCTATGAGGAGAAAAAGAGTTGTGATTAAAAATTTTACCATACTTTTTCCTCATAAACAAAGCAATTCCTTATAAACAAAAATCTAAGCAGATTTAGCACTGTTAGCAACTGTTAGCAGGATGGCTTACTTGAGTTCGTGAAGTAATATGTTCGGCCGGGAAATCCGTCGAACTAACTGAATTTTCTCCCCTGTTTCCAAAAGTCGTATTTCTGTGGAATTGGAAATGTATTAAAATCAAATTAATATTTTACTCAAAGTATTTATGAGGAATGTCAGGGCTGTAATTTCCATATTTGAATGCCATCCGTTTGTTTCGAAGTGAAGTTCATTTCTGGTGAAACTTGTGATATGCTTTTTCGTTTTGGGCGAATAAAAAGTATCGGTTGAAATTTTTCCCTACTAATCCTATAATGGATCTGGCTACAAGTATACCCGACAGATTATGGTCATAACATGGTTTTCCAACAACTTAAATTACCAGCATGAATTTAACTATCTAACGAGCTGACCAATTGAGCTCAAAATGGTCTTCTGATATTGCCATGATAATTGTTAATTTGAATTTGACTTATATTGAACTTAAGCCAATACAAAGCGGAACATAGTAACGGAAGGTACTGTTCTAAAGTGAACAGAAACCTTAGTGGTAAATATTATTGTAATAATTTCGGTCATATGTCGAGGCTACAGATCGGAGCAGTAATATATATATTATTTGTTTTAGATAATGAGTTCATGGTGTGATGCTTTAAACTGCCAGATTACTGAAGGTAATTGTCTAAAAAATAAAATTTTTTAATTAATTAAGGCAATTTTCTTTTCAATGTTTTACTTTAGAGAGCTCTATATTAGGGGTGGCGAATTATAGGTATATAAATTGAGATGACCTAAATGTAGGTAAAAGCAAATTATGTTGCGGTATTAAAGATTGTAATATTTATGACCCTTTGTATCTTTAAATAAAAAATAGATGTATGGAGAAGCCGTGGCTTATAAAGCTTTATTAAATGAAAAGAGGATTCTGAATTTATAAATTGAATGAAAAATTAAATTCTGATTTCAAATAAAAAAAAATAAAATAATATAAAATAAAAAAAAAAAAAACAACGTTCGACAAAATCGATATGTGTTTGATAAAAATTTATAGAAATAGCAGATATTAGGTCTTTTTGCACTAAATAACAAACTTCTTTTAAATATTGTTCTTTTAATGCAATTTTCTAATTTTTATATGGGAAAATCTTTTACTTCCTCTCATTTTCCGTCCTAAATAACGAATTCTGCCTCTAATATGATTAAAATAAAGTATGGTAAGGAAGTATGTTGAAAATAATCTTGCCAATAAACTTTTTAAATCAGCGTAAACATGTTTAGTTTGCAACACAAAACGTATTTCAAATAAAATGGCAGAAAGGAAAATGTATTTTCGACTTTTCGAAACTTTTCGACAGTTTTAAATTTCAATTCGATTCCATTATTGATTTCAAATAAATTGTGCGCATGTACTAACTCATATCAGCGGTTTTGCGTAAAATTTATTGCTTAAATTTTCCAGCACACCCAGTAATGAATGGCAAGGCGGAAGTTACTCTTGTGCTATTGTTATTTTAATATTTCATTTTAGTTAGTTGGAGACCGAAACTTTTAAGGTAAAATCAATTTAACGTATTTATGACGGAAATTCAATTTGGTGCTCGAGAGCGAAAGTGTGTCACACAAATGTGTCGCCAATATATTTCGTAGCAACACATATGTATGAAATCATATGTATGTCTCCTCAAATTTTTAGGTATGTATGTGGTTGCTATTTTAGTATTTTCGTGAATATATATGTGGTGGAAGTTTTCATGGGAAATGGCTAGATAGCGGCTTTTACGCTTTATTGTATTTCATTTTACTTTCCACATTTACCAACTTTGAGTTTTAGCTTAATTTGGCAGCGCAAAGTTTGGCATACATTTTTTCACGCAACGGGAGTCGTTCGTTTTTGCCACTTTGCGGTGCTCGATTTAGCAAAAATTCTACTTTTCCACATAAATAAACGTGCATAGATGCATATATGTAGGACCTTTTGACATTTTTATGCACAGAGAGCGCAAATCCATAAAGTGGTATTAGGTGTTTTAGCAACAACAAAAAAGTATTATGAAAGTGCGGAAAATGCGCGCAAACGTGTCAAAGTTTTTATCCACAAAATAGAAATATGAGAATTGCGTGCGCCACAAATACTGGCGGCAAGGTGTTTATACTACAGAAAAAAGTTGCAAAACAAGACATTTTTAGTATGATGGACTAGCACACATAGTCGTGCTGATAGTGTGAAATATGCTCGCTTACAGGTTGATATATTATTCACATACAAATGTACATTCATATATGTATACAAAGGTTGACATACTGGTGCATTGGTGTAAGCAATTCTCGGTACATTGTTTGAAAACTTGTGACATGTTATTCAGTCAATTTGCACTTTGTTGAACTTCGGTGTTATGCGCCACCTGTTCTTGTCAATTTCCAACGGTTTTCTTGTAAACTGTAACAAACAGCAAAATGCTCAGCAAATTCTGTTACAAGTTTTTAAAAGCTTCATGCACTACTTAACGGCATAGAATTATTTACATTCGAATACTGAAATCTAAAAAATAATGATCTGAAGTTTGCAAAGAAATCTTTAAAAGCATAATAAAAGTATTTTCGGCAGCAAAAAAAATTCATTAATTATCACTTTTGAACGTATTCAGTTTTTTAGTTGATTCTTAGCCTAAATTAAAAAGATAAACATGCATTTGCTTTATTAAGCCTCAACCGTTTCATAACCACCATATGCCAATAAATTTTGGTTATGATAAAAATAAAAAATAAAATACAATAAATATAAAAACATTCAACAAAGTTACTAAAATTGATATTCCGACAGAGCTTATTATGTTAACATTTCCGTCCAACATAATACTGTTACCACATCTATTTCTTTATAATGGTAAATACTACTACTACTACATTGGGGTAGGCACCGCTTACGCGATTTTAGCCGAATCAACAATAGCGCGCCATTCGTTTCTTCTTAAAACGAAATCATAAAATTTTTTGCTTCACCAAATTTCATCCATTCGGAAGCAATTGAAAGACACACCAAAAAAATTCTTTCGTTTTAAGGAAAAACTGGTATCCCGGAGCTATAGGCTAATTCTGTACCAATCTTACACGCTTGGAAAGAATCGATTAATTATTATGAGCTACAAGGCTGTTGTACAAATTTACTTGATTGATCTATTGAAAAAGTATTAATTAAAGACGAATTTGGACCCAGCAAAAGTTGTAATGAACAGGAAATTTGGACTGATTAAAAACTATGTTAAAACTATGTGCAAAACTTGAACCTGATATCTTCACACACTATGTATAAGTAAACTTTTTTCTCGTTGTAATAAGGCCAAGTGTTTTAGATCACAGTCGCAGTAGTTTAGGTAAAACATTTTCTTTAGAATAATAAGTTTCTTAACTTTAACGAAAGGCTGATCTGGGTAATCTCATTAAAAATACATTTGTAATGTTATCATTACATTTTCAACTTCAAATAAAAGAGTCACTGCTGAAAATCTCCAGAAATATGGGTGTACTCATGAGATTGGATAACATTTCTACCATGTTACTATCGCATTTGAGTAGCAATGCTTGCTAACTAATGTTTTTACGTAGTCAGGAATGTGGAGGAATCTTCCCATAAAAGGAAACTTCAAGAAGTTTTCAATGTTTTTCATTTATTCTAAATTTTAAACAATAATGATGCTTAATTAAACTCTTGTGCTGGTGAAGGATATGAAAATATTTGTTCTGCAAAAAGCTAATTAATATATGAGAACATAAATTAAAAATAGTCTCATTTCAAAGGGACAAATGAATAAGTTGTTTGAACTAACTTAAATTTTTGGAATCATATGTAAGTGTGTAGGTCTATTTATATGTGGATGTGTATGTGAGCTTATGAAATATGGTTCAAAAAATGTTCTTAGCACTAAAGGAGTGGTGTTTCTCAGTAGAGACAAAACATTAGACACCCTGATATTTGAAAGTATATATATTATATTTTGATTTATTTAAATTTTGAGTCTGCTAGATTTTATTAGTTTCTGCGGGTAATTCTCATATTGGTATATTTTGATTTTATATGAAATATGAAAGCGAATTTAAAAGTAACTGTGCTACGTGTATTGAACGATTTCATAAATATAATGTATGAAAGTGTCTATGCTGAAGAAAGTCACATGAAAACTATTTATAATTAAAAAACTCTATTAGATTGCACGTTTTATGACAAAATAAAACAGCAAAAAGTCGTTTAGATGGAGTCGCTTGTAACTAATTCCAAAATATTTCACCATTATTTCTTGCCTTACAACACATTAAATTTCCAATTATCAAATCAAAAATTGTCAACTTACTTGAAATATAGCCATGCTGCGAGTTAGCAGCATTAGCTTAAAAATTTCGGGATTTTCCTTGAATCTCGACCAAGCATCTGTCCTAGGTGTAAATGGAAATTTTATACATATATATATATGTTTTGAATACGCTACATCCTTTGTGTTGAATAAGTCGCAGATTTCAGCTGCTGCAAGATCAATAGAGTCGGTATAATGAGTACATAGTTTAATCAATTACACTGTTCATGTATGCTACTCGCTGGCAGAAATCATTGTTTGTAGAAATGCGTATATACATACATGCAATATATATATATATATATATACGCACAGACGTGCATTTACAAATATATGAGCAAACCCATTGATGAACTGCAATTGTGTATTAGTCACTAGTGCTCGTCCACGCTTCGCTAACTTTTATTTGCCATTCACACTTGCTTAGCAGAATACATGTGCACGCTTGTGTAAGCTTTAAGGTTGGCACGAACACATATATGAATTTAGTGTTAGAATACAGTTGCGGGTGGTTCAACATAATCATTCGGTAGAGTTAATGGTTTCTTCTCGCAATCCATTGATAAATGAAACTGGGCTGCAATTTTAGTTGCATATGTCACTATTTCAAGTAGGATGCAAATAAGAAAATTTCTAGAAAAGGTCCGTATTGAAAGGGGAAAAGTTTTACTTGTGGAAAAATAAATTTTTGTAACACTATTAATATTATTTAAAATGTATATTATTTATAAACTAAACTATTTTAAATTTAGTCTGACGAAATGTTACTCATACGCCATGCCACTTGAAACAGTTTTCGAATATTTTTGACTAAAATAAAACATTTTTCTTATCTTTAACTGCTGATATGATATGTATCATCCATTTTATTTGCTATTATGTTATGATTTATATTATTTTCAGAAAATGTTTGCTAGAAAGTATTATGTGACCCCTACTGTTAAATACCTACACTTACATATACGGAGTTGATATTTGCTGACTCCGATAGCTGAAGCAGCGGAAGCATGGCATCTTTACACATTGTTCAGTGTACGCCATTCATCTCTGTCTGCTTCCGTTTCCCGTTTGGCTGCTTGCTCGAAATTTGCAATGGCAATTCGCAAGACTAGTGCATATGTGTAGGTGTAGCAACAGTTGTACTTGTCATTTCTGAGCCACCTCCGCCTCAGCGTGAATTCCCATTAACACCTCTGCTTTATCCATTGAAAACATGTAGCTTTGTAACTTTCAAAGTACCGCTGTTTACCCGCCAGCGTTTGCTGTATTGACTGTTGCAGCGCTACTACTAACGCTGCCGCTGACACTGCTGACGCCAACAGTTGGTGTTGATGCTGTAGTTGAGCCCTTTGTGTTGAGTTGAAGGTTGCCATTTTGCAGCCTTTGATTTAGAACGAATGAAGGCAGGGAATTGTGCTTTATTGCAATCAGCATTTTTTACACTTTCATATGAACACACCAATACTCACATACACACACATATGCAAACGAGTATGTATACATTAGCATATGCGCTTTGAGTGGTGGAAAAATAAAAGAAAAGTTCCACAAAGTTAAGTCACTAGACGATTGCATATCGAACTTAATACAACATAAAGCAGAATGTCAAAGCGTTGAATAAAGAAAATTTACTATGCAATATGCACTAGAGCAATGCCATTCGAAGTGTGAAGGTGGCATACTCGTCAATGGCAAGCTCCATTCAAAGGAAATGAAAATTTAAAGAATAATTTTATGTATATAATATAATATGAAGTCTTTAAAAAATTTAATGTGGCTAATGACTGTTAAATTTTTCTTAGATTAAAACCTAAAGGCGAGTGAAGGAGAATATGTGTCCTCCATCCAAGATCGATAAGCTGATACTAATTGTAACAAGTGATCATGTTCCAAAAGAGCTGCAATTCGAATCATCAGCTTTTATAAAAAAAAGTCCTGGTTGATAAGCAAGTCCTTAGTAATTGACGGCAATAATTCATAAAGTGATGGTTTACTTTGTTTCAAAACTCTACGAGGAGATGCAATCGAAAAGTGGAAAGTTGGACAAGGATGCGTTAATGATAAAAGGAGAGGAAACATTTGAGATCGAATAGGCAAGAAGGAAGAGATGCGACAATTCATACAAGATTTCAACACCACAGGAAACCACCAGGTAAAAAAATTCTTCTTTCCGCTCTAAATAATATTGTATTAACCCTTGGCCTTCGAACAATGTCCATGCCCTAAAAATAGATTTTAATTAAAGTTTTAAGCTGCTAAAATTAATAAGTAAGTGTTTTTTGTTCAAAGACAAGTTCTGTATTTTAGCAGTTAGTTCACACTTAAGTCATTCACAAAAGCAAATCTTGTGTAAAATCTGTTGAAGAAAGTAGAAAGAAGAATATAATGTCTTTTTTCGAATTCAATTCGTTGACTTTGTTGTTGCTTCTACTTATAAATCTTACGAAAAGATAGCAGCGCCTAGTGCTGAAATGGTGAATCGAAAGCAGCAGTTTAAAGTAGACTCTTTTATTTCTCCTAGAGCAGGATGAGTTTTGAAATAGAATAGAATTTAACAAATTTAGAAACTGCTCTTTGTTGCACATACGCTTAATATTTCACGATGTTTTATGAATCCAATTATTTGTTGTTGTACGATATTTGGAGAAATCTTAAACAATTTTACGACGACGTTGGTGTTTAAGAAGTAATGCTGAAAGAAGTTACCAATTTGTGGAATATAAGGCGAAATATTTACCGCTAACTTGAGGGATATCAACAAAAAATCATACCTGATACAGTTATAAAGAGTGAATGAGAGAGTCTCCTGTTTGTAAGAAACTACTGATTTTATCCGAAGGAAGTTTAATAAAAGTGAATAAAATGAAAAAAAAGTGTTACTAGACCTATTTAAAACTTTGAACATCTTTATTTATGAACTGTCTTAGAAATACGTGTACAGTTGTGTGTATGCAACTGTTATGTGCAAAGGAGATTTAACAGCATTAAAAAGGAATTAGATTTATTCATCAATAAATAATGGAACGAAATAAATAAGAAATAACCAACAATTTCCAATTCAGCCGATAAGCAAAAATAAATAAAATTATATTGGAAGACATTTAAAATAAATGGAACCTTCATTTGTATGTGTCCATATGCATTTCTAAGCGCATAAGAGAATAGCAATTACCAGTAAATAAAATTTGACATTATTGCTTTGCTTGCAACTATCTAAAATTACAACTGTTACTAACAACAACAACAACAACAATGATTTTATTACGCAAAGCAAACATATTGCACTAAATACTTATACTCAGCATATATACATATGTATGAATTTGGTGCCATGGAAAAGCACAAACAACAAGCGAACATATGAATGCAACTATAATTGCACAACTTTTGGCACACAATCAATTATTTATGTCCACATGCACATGTCCATATGCGCACACTTAACTCTATGGAAATGGTAAATGAAGAGAATACAAATAAATTTCAAATTACGCACACAAACTACCAAAACGCTTGTGTTGCATTGTTTATCATTGGTAGAATGTTAAATCATAGTTATAGCTATGTACACATACAAATATTTCAAAAAAAAAAAAAAAACGAAAGAAAAAATTTTCGACAGCGCAATTTGGCGTTTTAGATGCACAGTACGAATTTACGTTTATTGCAAATTTTAGTGTGATTTTATGCAGTGCAAGTGGAGAATATTCTCCCAATTGACCAGTTAGTTTGACTTCTTGTCGCTTAACATATGCATGCATGTATTTTGTGAAATAAAAACTCATCATGCATAATTCATGGGACAAACGAAAACAATACTAGACAAATTTTCGCGCTATTCCTTCTCTATAAACACAACCAAATGCAGATTTGCAAGTATTTTAGCAGCCATAATGCCGCAGATCTACTATACATAGTTTAATATTTATATGAAAAAAAAAGTCGAAAATCTATAAAAGTGTATTTTTATGCAAATGAGGCAAGATAATAGCTTATTCAAGCCAAAAAATTCGGCAGTGTTACAGCAACAATGGCCAAATTAAGCGTGTGTTGATCGAAAACAATGGAGTGTCAATGTGTTTATCATTTGCATTGTTGTTTTTACCGCTTTTGGAGTCTCGAAAAGCATAACATATAAGGACGAATAAATCGAGTAGAACCAAATGTTAGACACTGTCGCAAATTTTCAAAAATTTAAAAAGTCAAGGTCATATTGCCGCATATATATTTTATTACTTTAGATATAAAAACATTATATCTTCAATGGTGCCCTGTTTTTGGGCGCTTCCACTAATAAATTATTTACTGAATGATCTGTATATTGTTCATGGCCGATTAAGCAGGAATAGAAGTAGACGTAAGCCTAATCGAGATATCGCACATCAAACAAAAGATCTCTACCCCTGTCTTAGAGTACTAATACTACCAAAATTTCGTGCTCAGCAGTTTATTATATTTCGCTGCGATAACTTATTTCTGAGCGCAATTGTCTGAAAAGGTCATTATTTTATTCCTATGGAGGATAAATAGAAATTATAGGTAGACCTTTATATCAAATTACTCATAAACCAATTTTTAGATAAACAGTTGATCTTCAACTATATTATAGGATTTAGTCTTGGCTATGTAAAAAGATACGAGTACGTTCAATTTCATTTCAATACCTTAACGGTTGTAAAAAGTTAGATAAAGCTGTCTTCGATTCGACAAGCGCTGGAGAGTAACAAATCGGGGAAACTATATCAGTTTTTCAAAGAAACGGTGAATTTTACGGAGCGCTAATATGTCCTCTAATGAAAAAATTCCTCTCTCCGCGCCAAAAAATATTTCAGTAACGCCTCTGCGTTGTTTTCTAAAAACTTTCATAACTGATTTAATGTCATAAGTTTTTAAAATCAAAAAAACCTAGTAGAGAAGTATTACTCTCGCAATTTGTGAGGCTCAAGAGGGAAGAAATAATTTCAAGTGTTGATAAAACTTTATATTAAACAAGTAAGTAAGGGCCAACATAAAGCCATAAAGGCCACAAAGTCGCATATTATCTATTCTAGACACATGAATACATTATCGGAAAGAGATACTATCTGAGTCCGCTTATTCGGTATCTCAGTCTGGAAAATTTATATCATGATTTCAGCCTTTTTTGGTTAAGAGGTAAGGTCCATCTTGAAGGCACCATTTGTCCAAAATTTTGTTCCGATTTTTTTACTGGTGCTTGAGTTATATACTGTAAAGTGAAAGAATCATATGAAATTCAAAATTCTGATATACGGTGAGTAGGCATGGTTAAGATCCGATTTCGCTCATTTTCATACTAAAACATTACAATGTTAGGCTAAAGTTATGCAACAAACTTGGTTGAAATTTTCAGACTAATTACGCAGGGTAGTAGTCCACGTTAACGTAGACAACTGTCCAATTTTGACAGTTTTAGTACTTTCCAATATGACTTTTATATAGGAAGTGGGCGTGGTAATAAATCGATTTCATCACTATTTAGATAGCATGAGAAGGTGCTACAAAGGCTTATGGCTAAAAAGCTTGGTATATTTATATTTAGTAGTTTGTGACATATGTAAATTTTTCAATTAGCATCAAATTGTGGGCGTGGCAATCTTCTAATTCCTCCGGACGGACGGACGGACAAACAGATTTACTACGAATTCAACTCATCTAACAACTAATGACAACTAATATACTCTGTGGCAACATTTTGCGAGAGTATAAAAATTTAGTTTCTATTCATTGTTAATCATACTGTAGCGTACTGTATGTAGATTGTTTTGTGATTCGTGCTCGCATGCACTCTGATAAACCACTGCTGAACGATGTAATGTGTAAATATGAAAACAGAAAAGTTCACTCCGCTTGCGAACTCAAGGCGTTGGCATTGCTGTTGTAAAGAGAAGGAGTATGTGCCAAATATAGTTGAGATGCGAATGAAAGTGTGCTTTTTTTTTCTTAATTAAAAATTTTTACAACGAGTAAATTAGTGATCCCGCCGTTGATCCATTCCAATTGCGAGAATATACACTTTTTTCCTTATCTGAGTTTTAATGGAAATAGGAGAAAGGTGCTGATTGAAAAACAATGAAGTCATTCAATGTACAGTTATAAAAGTTGAACAATACATGCTGATATGTATTCCCCGATAAAAGAAGATTTACTAATGGAATTTATTGAATTGATACTACGACTACTACTTTACTATTTCTGTATTCTATTCTATATTCTATTCTATTACTGTATTTCAGACTTTGGGATAAGAATTAAAATTCCCATTTTATCTGTAATATCCTATTAAAGCAAGTTATTTAATTGAAATTAGTAACCATTTAAAAGCAAACTGTTAAATGCTCATCGAAATATTATTTTCATCACACTTTCATTCTTTCCAACCGTCCATAAAGTGAAATAAGAGTGCAAGTGACTGAAGACCTTAAACGCATGGAGAAGTGCCAAAGGAAATTAGATTTACCAAAACAATAATCTGAGTTTAAGTGGCTTCTTTATTTTCACACTCTTCTTTGTGCACTCTATATTATTTCACACTCTATATATGTGTTCCAAACTGATATTTGCTGTTGGCTCTCCCATCGTATTGTATTACTTTTGCTGTATAAATTGTTAGGGCAAGTATTATTTCGCATTTAGTTTAGCTTTGAGTGCTTTTGGCACCTTTTATTGTTTTTTCTATTTTATGATTTGAGTTCGTGTCGCAAATGGTTGCCACCGGCTATCTGCAATACTATCCTACCTTTTCCGTTTCGAAAATATTTAACGTAAAGAAAGTAATATTTCATTGAATGTGCAAATGGAGAAGGAAAGGAAGGAAACATTTTATTTTTCTAAATGTGTGAACAAAACTTCAAAGGATAACAAACATCTTTTCAATTAAGAAGTCCATTATTGAAGTATTTTTCAATAAGAAATAAAATTTATATGTTGTGCTTAACACACGTTGTTCGTACGAATATTAGCTTAAAATTAAAAATTTGTATAAGAAGTTTTAAAGCTAAGAATATGTAGACTATATATATACAGATCTTATTCTGCGCCGACGTTGAAAACGAGTTGTTGGTGGCAACTATATCTCATATATAATTCGAGAATGGATGGTAACAATGTTATATTTGTAGATTATTTGATACAAAAATGTCCGCCTTTGATCAGAATTGTCCATCAGAAATTTTAAACTGATGTTTGTTGCATAAGTTAGGGTCTTGTGAACTGTATTGATACTATAGTCATTAACATAAGTAAATTGGAAAATGCTACGGATCCGATTAGCTCAAATTTTCCAAGATGTTTTGAAGAAAAGAAGATTGACTACCATTATAATATGTCTTTTATAGCTTGGAAAAGGAAAGAAGATTCCAAAACCATTCGATTTCATTTATTTTTACTCTAAACCATATTAGCTTATAAAAGTATGCCCACTTAACTTCAATAAGATTCTTCTTATATTGACTGATATATAAGGCAGAAAATCCAGCGGAATGACGTAAAGAGTTTTATCATACTTCACTATATACAAGAAAATATAAATACTTAATTTCCTTCAATTATCATACAGTTCAACCAAAATAAATTGTATAAAGTCAACAAGAAGGTCGACTCTACTCATGTTAGTGCGTTAAGTTTAGGAGAAAACATGGAAAGATTTCGATCTATTTTGAATCAGACTAGCTAGATGTCAGAACCACTTCATTTTGACAAGTATTGTCACCACATCTTTATTGGCTCTTAAGCTTTTTATTTGTGAAGTCAAATGGGCTGGTTGTATTCAGAATTCTCTTTAATGGAAGTATACATGGCATCAGTGCAGTTTCGTCCAGTAGTTTAAGAAAGTTATATAATAAACCTATGATGAGGCAGACCTATGTAGACTGACTCATTGAATTACATAAGTTAAATTTTTTAAAGTACCTTCCGATTCGACCCGTAAATGATTTTCATCTCGATACAGTACAACCTCACAATCAACAGTATAACCTAAAAACCTTACAAACAATTGTTAGATGAATAAAATTATTGTACTATACACATATAAATAAAACATTAAACTTTAGGTGGACGAAGAATTATAGTGCCAGTCTTGCAGAATAGCAATTGGTAGCCGAAAATTGTCTAATACGGCTTTAGCTGGTAAGTACAAAGAAATATTTCCTGAACGTAGCGCAGAAAATTATTCGGTCGATTTTGATTTTGCCCTAAAATATATATATATGCTTTCTGGTGCTTTGCCTAACCTGTATACTCATTACAATTATTTCCGTCTATTTGGTTGGCAGCCTTAATGAAATGTTTTTTCATGCTGAATTGGGTTTCGAACAAATAATACAGTTCTTTTTTACTTCGGCACATGTGCTCTATGGACATCTCATTGACTCTAAATAAGAAAGGCAGAGTGCTTCAGTCCCCACCATTGATGTTACTGTAAGTCTTCTCAAAGTTTTTGAATGTCTGAACTCTAAAATTTCTCAGTAAGTCAACATAAGTTAATGCTTGATTGATGTATTTCATAAGTTCTTAACTCACACCACATAATTGAATATGCTAACGGTGATTTGGCTATTATTTTATACTTAAATTTAAAGATAATAAAGACTTCATTCATATAAATTATATAAATCAAAAGTTGAATTTTGAAATTATATCATTAAGCAAGACTTTTTCAATGGATCCTACAGCGAAATACTTCACCGTCGGTAATAAGAATAAAAACCAAATAAATGCCTGAGGATTGCGATGAAAGTGGGGCATAGAGAAATATGCGGAAAATAATGAAATGCACTTTACTCACATTAGATAAATTGCAGGAAGTGTTCGATAGTATTTTGTTGCCTTTGCTTTTAGCATCAGCGCGTCATCCACAAACGCACACAAGTACTCGTACATACTTACATTGTATGTATGTATGTAGCAATGGGGAATGTGCGTCAGCACATATTGCTATCATGAACAGTTCGAGTGTAGTGACTGTGTCTAAAGTTGGCGGAGAAATGGAGAAGCAATAACACAAAAACTAAATAAAATATAATAAGAATGTCGAACGCCTTCGGTTATACAAAGGAAGCGTCCTAAAAAGCGAGCGAAAAGTATAAAATAAAGTCAGTTAAAAGGACATAATTATTATACTAAGATATAGTTACGGGCAAAAGTGCACACACACATGCAACTTTCGGCAATTGGTTGTGTATGTGTGGAGAGCATTTGATAGTAGTAACTGTGATAACGGCACTTATACTAGTAAAAATGTGATTGGTTTGTGCCATTCAGCGCTGCAATAACATTTTCAGGCACACAAGAAGCACGAACAGATTCAAACGACGAAAGTTTTAGGTCAATTGAAACACATTTGCTGCCATAGACTCTAGAAAGTTGAGAAGAATCACATAAAATGATAGAAGACATAGTAGTAGAGCTGTTAAAAATTTACCACTTTAAAATTGACTGAATTATTTAAAACTTCGTTGCTTATAAGCTTGCATAGCCAGTTATTTATTATTTCTTTTTCTATTTGCCTTATTTGTGATATTTTCATAGCGTGCTTCCCTTGCTACTCTACTGCTGGCAAATTGAATTTGATTTCTGTAAACATTTAACAAAGTTGCATGCAAAAGTATATGATATGCTGCAAGACGGCTATGCATGCCATCGAGCAAGCGCCGCGAGAACGAAAGGAAAACAGTTACGCAGAAGTAGGGCGGCTTGCCTGTGGGCTTGTTGGAATGGTTATTGCATGTATGCCATATATTCTCGTTTACGCTATGCATTTCATAGCCGCTATCTGCCAAACTGTAGCATGCAATGATGCTTGCCATATTCTACGTGGTTTCATCAGAAAAATATCAAGCAAGTATGTCTTGTCATGCTTTATATGGCATGTAGAAAAATGTATGTCGAGCTGGCAGTGCAGCATTTCATGTCGCTGAGAGAAATTGTAATATTTTCTGAGTTGCAGAAAAAAATTCATATGTTGTACGCAAAAACATATATATGTAGAGAAACGTGCCGCCATTGCATTGCGATGAGATTAATTTTGTGTAAATATATATAATAAATGAAAATCAGAAATGGTTCACTTGTCGTTTTTCTTGTGCCAGCAAGCAATGATACGAGTATGCAGCATGAGACCGCTCATATGCGCCGAAAAGTTTTTAAAGCTTTAAGTTTCTGGTTTTTTAATTTACTAGCATTAATTTGTTCCAATTCGCACTTTACTCTTGTATTGCGGTGTGGTGTTAATGATGACCAAATTCAATTGGATTTTCTAGAAAAATATAGACCCTTTGAGACGAACAGTTATCGATACAGTATGATTAACTGTAGTAACTTTTGAACAGAATTATTCACCAGAAATTTTATACTGAATTGTATTGGTACACTCATCATTAAATCATTAAGACATGTAACAACATAAATAAACTGGAAAGGACCACAGATCCGATCATTTCAAAGTTTGTGAAATGTTAAAAAGGCTTGAAGGAAATTAGTTCTCATTATAAATTTTTAATAATTATATATAATGTAATAATAACTTAATAATAATTTAATAATAATAATAACATATTTAGTTTCGATTGTAGGTGTGCACAATAAATACCATTTGGAATCACAACATTTTTACCACCGAACCCTAGTTACCAAATTCATTTCGGCAAGTTAGAGATCGTTCAAAAACAATTTTTACTTTCTGCCTTAGGGTATTTCCAATGGGATTACAGGTTGTTTTCCGCCAGACACCAGTTGTTTAAAACTTATAAGTCTTCCTATACTCCTTAATTGTATGGCAATGCTTGATTTAATATTCTTAGCGAAACTCATCAGATCAGTTTGTTGTTCTTTTCTCTTGTTCAAAGTTAAATTTAATATCCCGGTTTGCCTATCCAGGCAGTTTAGACCCCTACTGTTAAAATCACGTAGATCAAATTTTGAACTAAGAGAACCATTTCGCCGCATATGTTATGATTTTAGTTTTCATTCCAGCACGTTTGATTTATCAGACTCACTTTTCAACATTAGAAAAACTATATTATTTTCGCTTTATAAATAAGATAATATAAAATTTATTATAACGTATTTTGAAATCTTAGCTGTTGAGAATTTTGTTTCCGTAGTAGAGCAGGTATATATCTTAGATTACCGCACATACTCAGATTGCGTCGTTAGGCCTGTAGCGGGCGATCATTGGGTTTATTGTTATTATTACTAGTACCCAAAAGGGGGAATAAATATATTTATTTTCTCGTTGTCCACCTTTTACTGATTTGGTCTGCAGAAATTAGTCTAATTGTAGTAATTTTCGTTAATAAATGGTATATTCGCCATGCATTGAATATAATATTAAATAACAAACCTTTAATATTTTTCTTAAATTTTATGTAGAATTGTGTTCAGATGCATATTCACATGTGAATAACATTTACATACCCGTAACGACATAACAGCAACATTTAGAGGTTTATAAATTAATTAGAAAATTTGTACCGATAAACTTTGCAGCCGCAAGTCTTAACCAAAAGCACACATAAACCACTTTTGGGGAACAGAACTGTACAAATTATAGCTTAACGATACACACCGAAACTCATTTTCAACCTAACGACCAACATCTCATAACCCCGCTTAATTAAGGGTGGGTAATAAAATATTAAATACTTGTGTTAAAACACACTTCAAAATATGAGCAACTTATGGTAGTTGCTATGATAGAAGTGTGTATACCCATGATAAACAATCTTGAAGTGGTCTCTTGTTCGCTTTGTAGTACTGTAGCACATGAAAATACATTTGTTTATGCTAAGACAGACACGTAGTCAAGCAAACGAACACCCACAAGCAATGTAAATTCCACATTCACAGCAAACTAAGTATGTGCGCCAAAAAGTATGTTTACATTTCTGTTGAAAAGAGCATATGAATAATTGATGTGTTGATTGTTTGTTGGCGGAAGTGTGAGTACTTTGTCTTCAACTTTTCTGCGCACGTGTCGAAATGAGCAATGGGTAAAGCCATTAAGGCTCATTAGCATTTTTAATTTCTTTGTGTAAGAAGTGAAGCGTTAAAATGGAGTTAAAGCCTCAAAAGGGTTGGTAATTGTAAACAGGAATAGAAAGCAAAAGACGTTGTAACTTTTGTGAGGAAATTGTTGAAAGTTTCTTTAAAAGTATGTGTATTGGACATATTGGTACTAAGGGAAGGTGTGGAACCATTGAACTTACCTTTGGCGTTAAACTAAAGTATGCTTTGGTTAACTCATACATTGACTGATATAATCGGTGTGAAGTCCACTAGATTAACAAAAATTTTTCTGCTACTTTATTATTTATTCTGATATCATTTTATTATTTATTGTACTACATATATAGGGGGTGAGTTAGTCGTGGACCGATTTCTCCAACTTTCGTAAACTGTATCCAAAACAATATGTTCACTTAGTTTTGCTAAGACTCCTGATGACCACATTAATGTCATGAAAATATTAAGATTCTTCAAAGATTGACGGATATTTTCGGAAAAAGTCAGCCAGAAGTACTAAGGTCTTGATATTCGGTTTCTGAGGCCTTCAAAAGTTATGGTCTAATTTCGAGGATTTTTAGATGTGAGATAGCAGAAACACAAAATTTGGTTCAAATTGGTCGACTACTTGATTTATGGGGTTTCAAATAAAAGTGGCGCCATCGTACTGAAAATTCAAATTCTTCGAACGTTTTGTTTTACCGAGTTAACTAACCTCAAGTAGTTTGAAGTAGTTTCAAAGTAATTTTCATCCCCAAAACATATTCAGCTATGAGCCGTATTCTTGGCTTAACAGATATATGAAAATCAAAATTTTATGTATTTAGACTGCGAAAAATTCTGTGGAGAGAAATGTGTGTTGGAATATTGATCCGTACTTTCTTAAAACCGATAATGGTGTTAATGTTATCTCTGGTTATCGCCATAGGAGAATGAATCAGGGCTTTCGGTTCCCTACGTCAATAGTCTTACTGATAGAAGGTTCGGAGCAATCAGCCTTATATTTCGTAAAAATTTTTAAAACATGGATATTTCAATTGCCCACTTAGATCATGTTATTATAGTACGTTAGACTAATTATTGTGGGCGCACGTCACCTGAACGTTCCATATTGGCTGTGATAAAACGGTTGGAAATAGAATTTGTTAGCTACTAGAGCTAAAATACTGTTCTTCTGAAGAAAATGTATGAAATTTTTTGCGTCTCATATTAAACAGAAAATTTTTGTTTAAATAAAATCCTATGGAAAACGGAAATGTTTAACACAATGTAGACCTAATGAACTGAAACTATTACATTTGTTATATAAGAGCTATGAAAAGGTACAGACTGACTTCATCCATTTTTGAGCTAGTGTTGCCACATATCAGGTGCATCGTATTCATCGTATGCATCGTATGCATCGTATATATTGTAAATTTTAATAAACTGTTGGTACCCGAAATTGTTCTTATGGAATGTTATGGTGGTTCCAGAAGATTTAGGCTCTTTTAAGAAAACAAAAGCAAAGAAGACCTTAAATAAATTTAATGATCTTGATTGAAATTGGTAGTGTGTTAGTTTTTCCATTATTGATCTTAAATTTCATATAAAAGCTGATTCACAAGTACACACTATAGCATACTCTTTATTTTAAGTCATTATTGATATGTATAGACAGACAAAAAATGTATCGTCAACTTAATTATTTTTGATATTAACGACTATACGTGGTGTGTTCAGAAAATAACAGGAATGTTCTTCGACTGTGTTCTTCGACTTTAATTGCAAAGTACATCATGAATTCCTACTCAAGGTCAAACGGTCAATAAGGAGTACCACCCACGAGTTCAACGCCGTTTCTATAAAACAATCCGAAAAAGCGTCCGGATTTGTGGAAAAACAATTCATGCCTTTAGCTCAATTTTGCTCAATTCTGCTCCCACTTCGTTGCTTGTTCGTGAATTCTTGACCAAAAACAATATTGTAACGATATAACGATGCCCCAGCCCTTATATTCGCTAGGCATGTGACATGGCTCCGTGTGATTTTTTTCTATTTCCAATTTCCATAAAGAGAACCCTAAGGGGCCGTCGTTTTACAAGTACTCGTATATATGACATTAAAAGTGCATTGCTGAAAGAGCTAAAGGCTATGCCAAAAATCGAGTTTGGGAAGTGTTTCGACGAATTTAAGAAGCGCTGGCATAAGTGCATAATATCTAATGGAGACATTTTTGAAGGCGAAATTAATGTCGACGAATTAATAAAAATTTTTTTCCATAAACGAAATTTCCGTTATTTTTTTAACACGCCTAATTAATACCCACGATACTAATTAATTTTGATTAAACAGAACTGTTGTACGCTGTGCAACATATTGTGACAGTTTGGAAACTATACTGTTCTGAATGAGCCATGAAAAAAAAAACTAACATATCGTTATTTCGAAATTTTTCTCATACTTTATAATATAATCAAAAACCTAAGTAGGAAATGCAACAAAATTTTTTGAAGCCTACATACAGAACTTCAGTGAAAAAAGCTCAAGTTAAATAATATAGCGCCAATTTGGTTCAGTATTGATTATTGGGTTTTAATTCAAATAATCTATTTCATATATTTATTCAGACATTTATTTGTTTGATTGTAGTATATCGAAGTGATGTTCTGTGGGCGTAAAGTTCCTCTCTACCTCCTAATTAAGAGGTGAGTTTACGATTTATGTATTGAAAGTTTTAACTATGTAGCTAGTCGACTTGCAACATATTGAAGTTTTGGAGATTAACTGATTATCATGCATATAGTCTGTGTTTTTTAGATCTATATGAAACCGAATTCATTGTAACATATACGATTTTTCGTATTATTTTTCTGTTTGGGAAAGCTTTTAATGGCATGTGTTCCCTTTCATTAAAATTTTTTTATGTAATATTAAATATTACCTCTTACTCATTCTTTTTAATAAAATTCCAACTTAAACACAATGTATTATTATAGAATTTTAGTAAATTTTAAATTTCAAATAGCTCTTGACTACCCCAGGTAACAAATTTTAATATGGAATTAATTTATGACTTCATTAAGAAATTCCAAACATTCACTAGTTAAAAGTGTTAAAGTGAAATTGGCACACATTTATCATAAATATTTAATAACAAATATTTGTGCACACATAGAATGTTTCTCAAATAAACTTAAAACACGTTTGCTACCTGCATAACACTCGAATAAATAAATTCAAAGGATACAGAGCAGAATTGCAAAGATACAGGGTTACGCACTGTGAGTTAGTTTCAATAAACAAATGCCTTTAGATAGGATTGCAATCTTTTAATTTAGATGTAGATGAATTTTCTTTGTAGTTTTTTGAGCGAAATTCTGTGGTTTATATAGTAAGTTAGAAAATTGTCTAGAAATATTCGTAGAAACAAAAATGGAAGAATAAAACAAAAATACATGAATATAAACAATGACAATTTAAAACCATTAATGAGAACAGATATTTTTTTTTTATTTAGTGGTCTCTTAGTTACTTTTAACTACACGGTTTATTTATAACTACCGGAAAATTACAACTTATAACTTTGCTAAGAACGTTAACTTAAATGATGTTACCAATTCAAGCACGATAATGAAACTTTCCAGCATCAGGGTGCATTTTCGAAAAAATCTATACTTTTTTAAGGAAAATTTTTAACAAAAAGAAAATAGATAATAAATTAAAATAGTTGCAGGTATTTCTCAAAACATTCCAGAAAAGTAGTAGATATGCTTCTTATAACGCATATATATACTCATGTTATCATATCATATCACCTATAAATATAGGTTACTCTGCTCTTGAGAAAGGGTCTCGAGATACTGGCAGTTTTTTTGTGAAACATTGTATTTCTAGCATTTCCCTGGTCTTGCGCACAAATAATTGTTATAAGCAGCCGAAGCTTTTCAGAGTTTCTTAGCTTAATTAACAATATATAGTATTATTTTTAATTGCCTCTTTAATTTCTGATTTTAAGGAGAAATTTCCACATTTCAAATTTACATTCATTGCTTTGTAATAATCCATTAGAAGGAGTTAGCTTGAAAACTCAGTCCATTGAGTTTTCCTTAATTCATACTTGGGTTTAACCGGTTTTACAATCGTTTCAGTTATTGTATAACATAACAATATACCGCCACATTTGAGTTAAGCATGCCCCGTATACTAATTAGAAAAAAGCGGATAACCCTATATTTGTGTATACACAACTTAATAAGCATTTACACAAATGATAATACACATATGTTAGCATGGCCCTGAAAAAATATCATCCTATATAGCTGGAAGTAATTCTTCGTTGAGTTATTGCATTCTTGCAACACTTGATACACAGCTCATTATTGCCTTAAGCTATGCTCTGCAAATACAAATGTATAAAAACACGCATACACACATACACTAAGTGCCTTAGTTATGTGCAATTTATGAACTTTTTCTGAATTCAATTTAATTTCACATGCTGCATAGTTGAAATATTCGGATACATGCAAAAATATAAATACAATGGAAATCTGGAATTTTATGCCTGCATTTATATGCGCTTAGCAGTAGAGAGCAATTCGCGAGGAACACTATGTGCTCTATCAATTATGTCCGAATTCATATAATATTCCGCCAGACAATTTTAAACTGCAACTATAAATATATATACATATATGAAAGTGTATTTGGTTAGATGCTTGTTAGAGCGCATTTCAGCTGTTATGTAACACTGCATATAAATATACATATTTACACACACTTGAAAGTATATAAATATGTATGTGTTCAACCGATTGTGGTCGAACGGTCGGTAATATCTGCAACTCCCTATAACTAACAACTGACCAACACTATGATCACCGTCCAATGCAGAGCATTACAAAATTAAGTCTCACAGTTATATACATATGTATAGCTTGCAAGTATGCACGAGATTTTGTGTTGCCATAACAATCGCCTGAAGCGCAATAAGCGAACATCTGCATTGCGTCTCAGGAGTTACAAGCTGTTGTACGGCCCATATGATTGCACACTCGTAAGCACATACATCTAGGTGGTATTTGATATTTGTGCAATTGTTATTTCAGTTATGCAGTTAACTTATGATCTATGACCTGTTTGTTTGCGATATGGCAAAGAAAATAATAATTCTGGATAGAGACATACAACTATACATATATAATAACAATACCGAATATCCCATGTGAGTATAAATATTATACTCTTAAATTAAGCAACAAGAAATTCATTCTTATTTGAAGTATCCAAGATTGAATATTGTAAAAGACATGTCTTGAGGGAAATGAACGTTACATACTCTTTAAAATTGGAAAAACGATATTTCCATTTTTCGGAAATAAATATTCACCATATGGTGAAATTTTTTATAAATTTAATTTACTTTTGCTGAAGAAGTAAATTCTGCGAAATATTGTTTAAGCAAGATATAAGCATTTCTGAACTGCCTTTAGCACTCATATTTTACAGTTATGTGCGGTGTGTATTCAACAAAAGATGTGTACTATAAGATGTGACAATGCCTCACGGGTAAGTAATATTGGATGAAAAGTAGGCGGTAGGCGTGGTTGAGGTCCGATTTTGCTTATTTTCAAAATAATATTATTAAGGTGTCTTGGCACTAAATTTGCGAGGTGTAGCTAATCTACTAAAAGGAAGGAAAGGAAGGCGTGCCTTTAGAGCGGGTAATTACCTCGAATCTTGTCTGAGACATAACTAAAACTACAACAAACTAAGGATGCTATACCGGGATAACGATGTTAACAGATGTAATGGAGTCTTGTTAGATATCTTGGAAATACATAGAGAGGTACTATACAAATAAGGAGAGCAGAGCAGTCAAACATTAAGCAAACCTATAAAGGCCAATTGGTATGGTTGGCATGCACAGTAAGTTAAAGCGTAGTAAAGTTTAAGTCATTCAATTATTAAGACATTACAAGAAAACTAACTGCAATAAAATTAGTCAAATATTTAAAAAAAATTTCGGAATACTTTCAAGCTCATCGTCCAATTATATTACATATAGCATTACTATTATCAATATTTCCTATATTTTTTTTTATTTTTATATTGATTCCTTAACTTAGGAAAATCCCTCAATGAATAAATATTTGCAGCACATTTAATTAAGTATGAAAATTGCTTGTGATTGTATCGAGTGTCGCGATGTAATATATTGTCTTAATTTATAATAACTGGAACTAATAGGTATGTAAATATACACTTATATATGTAAGAACTTGAGTACGAATTGAGATATTTTTACTAAACTTGTCCATGTGCTGGATTGCAATCTCCAGACGTTGGTATTGCCCCGCACTAAACGGCCACATGAAATTATTACACCCATAAAACCGTTTGGGGAAAAATTAACGTACATAGCTCAAGCTCCGCATAGGATCTCATAGGAAGGAAGGTCAACAGGGTAAATTTTTAATAAGTGGGTACAGCTCCTTTCATATACATATTTCTTACAATATAAGCTTATGGCGTGAATATGGGAAAAATATTGCGTAATATCATCTTCGTTACTATTAGCGTTGGAAACATAATATTCAGATAGAGCATAATAATAGATTGGTATAAAATAGACATCGATCTTTTAGTGAACAATATATAACCCTATAATCAATGAAGATATCGCAACAAAACGTGGCACAAATATTACTTAAAATATATGGAAGGTGTTATCTAAAGTAGTCGAATTCGGTCCATGCTTTTTCTTAGTCAAATAATTTCGTAACTCCGGTTCACGTTATACCACATTTCCCGGTTTTGATATTCCCCTATTTTTATTTGTCCAATATAATGATTTTTCTCCCAAGCGCATAAGATATTTCAATGAAAGTAGATGGGCATGTTTCCCTGAGTAAACTGTGGATTTGGAGACATAAATGGATGAAAACAAACCATGCTATCTTCTAGCAATAATATGATGAATATAATTATTTCTGTTAATCGGAATGAATTTAAATTGTATTTTTGGATATTAAGTATTATTAGTATTACTAAAATTAGGTGAGCGTAAGGTTTATCGCAAAAGTTAATAAGGTTCATCTGGTCGCAATTTCGTTGATTCGTGGATTTATGTGCGACATATTTTGTGACAAAATTTTCGAAAACATATCGAAAAAGTTGACTCACCTTGGATTTTTATAAATTTGGAGAGTATTTGTTATTCGGCAGCGCCCGATACATTATAAATAATCTACTTTCCAAAATTAGTACAATTCGCTTATGTAATGTGGGTATTACTAACAATTAGTTGATATTTTCCACTCAACATAATTGGTTGGATCCACTATAGTATTTATATTCGGTGCAGCTCACTTTATTTACACAATCAATATGTGGCATGTTATCCAACATATTATTAGCGTGAACAGGCAAACCGTTTTGAAGGAAAGAAACATTTCAGAATTATCGTTAAATACATATTTTACACGGTCTCTTTCAAACAATCAATTATATGCATGATTGGGCTAATATCCACAGAAACCAATAACCAGGGATATTTTTGAAAAGTAATGTGGTGGTCGGTAATTTGAAATATTTTATATGCATATCAAAACGATCTCATATAAAATGGTGTCTTAGACTAAATGAAAATTTTCAAATATATATTTTTTGACTGGGATGAACTGGGATAAAAGATGAGGGCGCATATAAGGATACATTAATAAATTTTAAGTGGAACTATTAATTAAGTATAGAGTAGATATAATATTGAATTGATGGTTTCCAGTGTGTCAAACTAGCCAGACGATGGACACCGTGATGAATAGAAATCAACTGCCTACATAGTCAAACTAACAGAACACTCAACGACATCATCATCGGCAAAAATAGTAGAATTAGAAGTGGGAATACAAAGTTTCTGAGGACTCACCATATAGAAGGAGTGTTCGAATGTTGTTAAATAAAAGACCGAATATTTATAGTGACAATCGATAGAATGTATTGTTTGCACCAAAGCAGATGAGTTCGTTCAATTTCGATATTTTATTATTTTTTATGTGATGCAATAACGGAGGATTTATTTTTCCACTAAATTAAAGTCACTTGAAGTACCACCGCGTGAAAGAATTAAAAGAACACGAACTGATTGCTGGCTTTGTTTAAGTTTGATTCCTCGTTGTTTTTCACAAAACATTTTTTTGGAGGGAAAATGCTGTACTCCATTATACACGCCCTTGTATGGATAGAAGTTTTATTGGTTGCACTTTTCAACATTCGGCAATTAAATTCTGATTTTATGTGTATATTGACAAAGAAGTTAAATATAATTTCCAGCAAGTAAGGAAGAGCTATGTTCGGGTGTAACCGTACATCCTGTGCACTGGAAATTTGTGAGGCCTAAAGGTTGTGAAATATTTTCAGGTGTTGACAAAACTTAATATCAAAAAAATTTTGCTAATGTTGATATTTTCTGTAAGAATCACCCGGAGGCACTGAGGACCTCATATACGTTATACGGGGGCCTTGAAAAGTCTTAGCCCGATTTCGACCATTTTCAGACAACAGATGGCAAATGTCGAAGGCACTGTTAAGTTTTGTATCGGTGACTTTATTGGTGTTTGATTTCTATTCTGTAAAGTGAAATAATCAGATGGAACTTGAAATTGTATTACGTTGGAAGTAGGCGTGGTTGTATCCCGATTTCTGCTCTTTTTCACTGAACTTGGTTGAAACTGGTATAAAGTTCCTGAGATATAAGATTTCGCATAAAAGTGGCCGGTACTACACCCATTGTCCCATTTTAACACTGATTCCTGTAAAGTCTTTATCTTGCTTCTAAAATTTAGTACTTCTGTCGTGTTTCTTTAGTGAGTTATCGTACTTTCAGTAGTTTTCAACATAACCTTTATATGCTGGGTGAGCTTTTCAGCAAGTTTGTTTAACATAGTTTAGTAGTTTTTGAGATATATATATTAAACCTATTAGTGGGAGCGGGGGTTCACGTACGCTTTTTAAAAAATTTAAAATTATGTATGCCCCTACGTACTTTGTTGGTCTGTACTAAATTACAGTTTGGTACCTTAATTTGTGGCTTAGTTAAAGCCCTTTATAATATTTCGATTAACGGTATTTTGTGGGCGTGGCAATTAAACCATTCCGCCTATCTGCAATACCAAGCTTCTCATAGCGCCACGGAAAACATGTACCAAGTTTCACCAGATACCTTAATTTTTACTTAATTCATCGCTTCGATGCGCAGACTGACGGAGCGATTGAATTCAACTCGTCGTGCTGGTCATTTCGATATATATAACCCTATATCTATCTCGATTAGTTTCAGGTATTACAAACAATCGTTAGATGTACGAAACTGTTATACTCTGTTGCAACATGTTGCAATAGTATAAAAAAAGGAATGAAAACATAAAAACAAAGCAGCAAAAAGCATAATATAAATGTTTTGATTTATATGCGGACATTGTCATCGTAAATGTGGTATACACCATCAAACTGACAGATGATGGTAAGCAAACAAACCGACAGGCGTGGAATTGAATTGCCGGAAGTCGTTGATGCCGTTGTCACCACGATGGTTACTGTTATGTAACATATGCACACATATTCATACAGTAAACACATAGTCCTTTTAATGTTTTGCTATGTGAATTGTTTCCCTCGCAATGTATTTCCAATTATATGGCTACCGGTTTTGTTATCTTTTAAACAGCTTTTTTTTTGTTTTTGTCAATTGCAAAAGCCACTCCATGGTGTATTCAGTGAATAGCGGTTGAATTGCGTTCACAGCTATTAGTGATTACCGAAAACACGCTCAGATATTGCATTGGTTTGCAGCCGCAACCGCTTTCCAAAAAAAAAAAATAAAAATAATAAATTTAAATAAAATGATTTTATTTTTTAGCACAGAACTTATCGCAAAAGAGTAATAGCATTGAATGAGAAGATAATAGAAATATGTGGTGTGTTCCAAAAATAACGGAAACTTGCGTTTTCTGAAAAAGATATTTATTCATTCGTCTAGCTCTTTCAGCGATGCGTTTTTAGTGTCATCTATACCTATAAATATAAAAGACGACCCTTTAAGGCGCTCTTTATTTTTGGAAATAAGAAAAAGTCATATGGAGTATGTCGTATGTCTGGCGAATATGGAGGATGGGGCATCGTGTGGGAGAATTGTTTTTGGCCAAGAATTCACGAACAAGCAAGAAAGTGAGCAAAAACCACAATTTTTTTCCCACAAATCCGGTAATTTTTTTTTCGGATTGCTTCATGCAAACGGCGTTGAACTTGTAGGTAGTACTCCTTATCGACCGTTTGACCGTTTGACGCAAGAATTCATGAGGCAGTATGCCATTAAAGTCGAAGAACATTCCCGTTATTTTTTGAACACACCACGTACATACAGTTCTACTTGTGAGACCACTCACCGATAGTTTGAAAATTAAACTAGAATCACAGTCAAAAATATATACCGAATAATGCCTTTTTAAATGCCATCAGGTATATAATAAAGTATATTATATAATAGATATACAGTTTTTGACAAGATTTTTTTTCATAAAAAAGTCGCCTGCTATATAAGTTTTCACAGTCCCTTCGGAAAATTATTAAAATTATTATTAAAATTCTAAGTAAAATTATTTCAGGTAGGGTTGATATTATGAGATTCCGTAGAGCAAATGTGTAGAGCAGTCATCCTGTTCTCTGGCTTCTCTGGATTCGTCCCTCCGGTTAATTACTATATATATATATATATATATATATATCACATTTATATCAGTCAGTAACTGGAATATCTTAATAAAATGAGGTGAGAATTTGCTCAACATAATTTGTAGTTTTACGAAAAATTTATTGAATCAGTTATATTATTTTTTGTATTACAGGCATGCAGTTCATATATCATTCTCACAAGTTAAATACATTATTCTTCACCTGATCGATTTCTTCCACTGTTCAAATCAGTTCTCAACCTTAATTTCATTTCAGCCATTTTTGTTGCTATTGTACGTTTTGTTTTAACAAATCATACGCAATAATAGAAATCTAATTATAAGAACATAGCAAATCTAATATTACGGACGTTAATGTTACAACAGCAAATAGAAAGTGACACATGAGACTGAAATGTAAGGTGCACGGTGGAACGTTGTGGGCAATAAAATAATATTTAGACGAGAATGAAGAAAAATGGTATGAGGTAATATAAGTCAGGTTTTTCGTTATCATTTTGCTTTTGTTTGATATAAAATATTTAGAAATACATTTATAGATTTCTTTCCATTTTTGGTCAATTTAATAGATGTATAAAATTGTTCTCTTAACATCTTGTTAAAAAATATACTGTGCAAATGCCTTAGAATTCTTGTTTTCGAATTGCTTTGGCAAAGGATATTTTATCCAACATTCAGGTAATAAATATCAACGAAATCCGCAAAGAGTAAGAAATACAATTACTCTTTAATTTCCGTTATTATTACTGTTTCAAGTTTAATATTATATATTGTGGCATATACATACATACATATGTATATTTGAACATATGTTAGTAAATGTCTGCCACAAGAACACAGATTTACAGTGCACGTGTAACGAATTCGTTTGCTCGCTGGCTGCGGAGACTTGTTTTTGTTTTAGCAATTTTATGTGTTTACCGTAATATAATGTGACATATAAATTGCAACTAATTCCAAATTCCACAAATAACGACAAAAGTTTTCGATTGGCCACTAATGGAGACTGCGTGCCTTAATTTCCAAATAAGACCTTCCTTTTCAGATAAATGGCAAATAGAATAGAATAGAACTGCACTTGCGAAATTTTCGTAGAAGCCGTTTAGAAGAAATTGTACAATAAACTTGTTTTAAATTGCCAGTATTCTGAACTTTCTTTAAATTTCTGGTATATATTATTTGACAACCAAAACGCTTAAATAATGAATCTTTTGGAAATAAAATATTTTCCAATGTTGTTAAGATAATATGACTTAGAACATGCGCTATGGGGACTATTATGGTATTTGAGGCTTGTTAAATCTCATTTTAAATCATCGGACCGTGACCTTAAGTACTTATTGAACCACTCTTGTAATTAAGATCCACGAACTAAAGTCAGGGAATTGACACCAATTTGTTCCAGCCAAAAAGCTGAAATTGAACCTTTTTTGGAACGGTAATTCTCAAACTTATACAGTTATTGCTAGAACGACACCTAGCAGCAGTATTGCTTCATATCCTTCTAATGTGTGCTGTTATTGAGTCAAAAGCAGCACCACAGGCTCTCGACCTCGATTTGGTGTAATATGTGCAATGTCTGGAACTAACTTAAAACCTTTTCTGGTTCAAAGACACACAAGAAGTGGACCACAGGTTTTGTGGCTAGGCTTTGTGGACGGACCACTGTGTCGACATCCTCCACGGCAGTGTAAAATCCACTTGCCTCTCAGTTCTCTTGACGGACCAACAACGGATCTTAACGATTCTCAGGTGCTCTACCAGGCAGCAACAATAACGACAAAGATAGATGATATGGTAGGTCACGTCGTCAGAAATACTCTCACTCACGAAACTTTAAAATGAAAGGCTTACAAAAAAATTTTTAATTTCATGGAACATTTTTTGAAGCAAAAAACACTCGCATTTATAAATAACGGTTATATTAGTGTTTTTCTTATTTTCTTCTACAGGCGTTTTGGTTAACATTTCACTATTGGTTTTGTGTTGAATCGCCATTGAAAATCAGATCTTTCAATCATTTTGACATAAGCCTACACATTTGCAAAAATTTACTCTTTATCTCTTAAAAAGGCTAAGTTGCGATAAGAAGTTTTGGAAGATAAGGCAGTGTTATTTTTGAAAACTTTTCAAAGAATTTGAAGAATTTTTGCGATATAATTGAGTAACGTTGATGATATTAGATACTGTTATTCAGTTTTAGAAAATACTCCTACTGCAGTGTATTTTAAATGGAATTGATTATGTTTGAATAAATATCGTTATTTCTTACAGCAGCGAATTTAATTCAAATAAGAAACACATAATCGTTAGTGAGTATATCGGACCCAGAATATAAATGTCGCGGGCACAGCTGGGTTTCAATAAAATCTTTTGTTAATCTGCTTACTACCAAAGAATGCGGATTTACTAAAAATATTCAGATATGTAAACATTTTAATACATGGCATAAGTAAACAGAACTGCGTATGTGTGTGTGTGTGTTTTGCGAATCTAAAGCGTTTACTAGCGTTCTGGCAACTGCTGTAAATATGCCATTCACGCCTTGAGCATGTGAGCTTCCCCACTGTGCGGCTAAAAAAACAAACGTACGTAGGAAGCATGTATCATGGCCATACACATCGTAATATAAAATATGTGTGTCCGTGTGACTCTTTGAGAGTTCATGCATTTTATTCGCATTATCAGTATGAAAAAACTCCAATTATAGCGGTATGGTATATATATCCGTACGAATTTATGCATACTTGCTTTCTATTTATTTGCATGACTTGTGGAATTGGTGTAGAAAATTTTGTTATTCGTATTCGGGTCACGATTATTTAACTGAAAATATTAAATAAAATCCACATTGACAATTGTCAGAAATGTATAATCGCACGAATGCCTAAGATTATTTATTAATCTTCTCCATCATGGCCTAAGCATACCGTTCTATACGTTCAATACAAAATTCTTTGCATGGAGGCATGCTTAGAATTTATAGAGCAAATTTCATTACTTCGATTTCCATTTTACACAGTGCTTCTGTGTGCTCTCGAGTAAGAAAAACGAGTGTCATTGCCTCAATGTATTGTAGTTAGTATGAAAACTTTGCTAAACATTGTTCAAAGCGATTATCTCTTTACATCATGGTTGTTTCCGAGTTTTTTCAAGTTTCCCTAATCATAGGTAGAACAAGCTGCTGAAGTGCCAGCATTTCAGATGTTTTAATATGCTGGAATTACAGGTGAAATCGTAGCACAATGAACCCAAATGTGTAGTTCCAAATTATTTTACGTTTTAAGTTTAAGTTTTGAAGACCACGGAAAAAATAGTTTCAAAAGTAAATAAGGGAGTGAAACTTATTTCGCCAGAATGAAAGGAAAGAAGAAACTGCTTTGAACGGACGCTATCCTATCGAAATGAATATGAGATCTTAGGTTCCAAGCTAACGAATGTTATGATTAGTAATTAATAACGTTTTCTCTCCTCGATGACAAATTTGCCGCATTATACAGCGAAATTAAATAAATGCTGCATTATACCTTGTAAAAAGTTGTATTATTTACATGATAAAAGGACGAGAAAATGTCACCCTCTTATGGATCAACTATTCGATTGCGTTCATTCATATAGGAAAATTATTTGCACAGAAAAGATGAGCAAATAATTGATAGTAAAAATAAAGAACTATAATTTACGAATTTGAAGAAAATATGCTTCTCCTTTAACACTTACTCTTTTATCTCTGACGCTGAGTAATTGATCATAACGTCTTCTAAGAATATTTTCTCTCTAGGCAGGGAATCTCTCTCAAGAACTAGCATCCCCATTTCGTTCTCAGATGAGTATGAGGATGAATCTACCAACGCATTCGCAATTTCTCTTATTGAGTTTAACAAAACTGACCGAATCATTATATTTAGTAGAATGAAAAATTTTGAGAAAAGAGCTTGCAAATTTGACAGCTACATATTTAAAAGAAAAGAATTGCGAAATTTACTAAATACTTTTTTTTTATTGAAAAATTCGGTACTTGTTCTATAATATATTTATATTTTGAGTATAGAAATGGTTGAACAGTTCTTAATGAGAAGTAAATAACTTCAATATTTTTAAGGTTCAGAAGCATTAAAAAAAACTTCACAGCAATATACAATGTTGTGTAGGTCGGATCTCTAATTTACCACTGGTTACCTTTTTATAAAAAGAAATAATGAATAAATAAAATACATATAATATGAAATATATAAATATATATATATAAAATAGTATGTAAGTAATGAACGAATAAAGACTAAAATAAAAGAACGTTTAGAAAACTTAGCTGGGTTGTGGTGAGGACATCGTTTACCTTCTGATAAAGCAATCATAAGGCGATATTTCAGGAGTATTCTATCAACAAGTTAGCCGAACGTAAAATTATGTGGGGTGTAACACTCAGAATTTATTTACACTTTCCACTTAGTGAAAAAACCCACAACACCAAAGCGATATTCAAACAGTTTGTGTGTGTAGTCAATGACGTGCCATGAGGTAGTTGGTAGATTAAAAAGCTATTCTAGTTAGTGAAGCGAATATCTTAATCAAGTAATATTCTTAATGCAGAAACGCGGTGCAAATAAGCTGACAACTTATATCGGGTATATAAGTAGCGGATAAGTAAGTAGTAAGGGCTCTCCTATGCTAGAGACTAACAGAGTTTACAGAAAATGTAAAGTTCCTATTGATTTTGTTCAGCCCATCCCATCGTTAGGTATATGGAATTTGAGCCATGTTTAAACATATGAAAGATATTACATCACAATTATTAATATGGATTTTAAGGAATTTCTATAATATCTGAAAGTCTGTGGATAACACGAAGTTTAGCCACTGCCTATGAGTACGGAAAATATTTCCGTTTGTTCATTTATATCGTTCTGCTAACAGACTTATTATACATATTTTTTGATAATATAACCATGTATAAGGATGAGTTTCAAATTTCAAATTTCCATTGGAGTTATTTGTTTGGAGAATCTCACCTGAAGTGTGTTGTTGCTCTGTGGTTAAATGCCAGAATGATTTGGTGGCAACTATCCATATTCAATATCCTTCTCAAGGTGAAGATTCTTCGTATTTTAAATACACATAAAATTTGTTTTTATGTTTTATGCAGACACTGTTAAATTGAAGCGCAGCGTTATGTTTAAAATAATATATACTTGGCATATGATCCACTGTATATTTTACTTGCATAACTATGTATTATATTTATATATTTACATTTTATGCAAAAACTCGTCATAATTTTATGCCTTGAGCAAAAGAACAAATAATTTTTTTTTTTTTGCTACCTCAAATCTTAAAAATTCGACTATTTTACCCCGTTTCGTTCCTTATCACGTCTTCTATTTTTATTTTGTCTCAAATAATTAAGCTTAATTAAACACTTGGGGTTTAGTACGTGCTCAATGTTTAAAATGGGCTGAAAAAATTTTAAAAGTCGGAAAAATATTCAGTAACATATTCATTGAAAAGCATGTACGCGCTCATAGCTGGGGTTGAGATAAATGCAATAAAATTAGATCAATTTGCGAGCATTCGCATGGGTTTTAAGCATTGTTTGGAGGTCATCAAATAAATTATGTCTTTCATGAAAGCTAACTTTAGGGTACCCCAACAATTGCTTGGAATAGAAATTGAAAATATTTAGGTTGGCATCCGTGACTGTTTAAGTGGAGCAACGAAATTAATCCCATAAGCGAATATTTGAATTTATTATATATTATATATTGGCATCTGCAACTACATTATGTATACCTAGTAGTGCTACAGTAATATGTAACATTTGCATTCTACTTAGACATTGCCTTGGAGTAACATTTTGGAAATATATTTGTACCATTTGTACAACTATTCGCGTTGTTGATTTGAACTACTTCTAACATCTGTGGGATGAATTGTTACGTATACGCAGTGGTAACCAGTACTTGATTCAGAAGTATCAAGCATGTCTTTGCTGCAGACCGAGCATATGTTTATTAAGCAGACAAATTAATTGGCCGCTATATTAATTTTGAATATTGAAAAGATTTCGCATACTTAAAAAAATCAATTTAAAGTAATTTATAATTATTATAAATTGCAGGACCCAAGTGATTATAATAATTATTTATTAGTATTTTAGTAATATTTATAGTTTATTATAATAGTTTACTAGTTATGAAACACAGCTACGCACATTTATAAAATGTGTAGACCTAAACAAGTAAAAATAGTTAACTAAATAAAATATATAAAATAAAAAGTAGTTAACATTATATTAAGATTTCAGAAAAGTTTGAAAATAATTGCTTTATTAAAATTCAAAGGTTTAACTTTTGTACCAACTACTTATTTCAATAACTTCTGCTCAAAAAAATACACACAGAAAACTGTTTCAGTCAATGCAACATCTGCACTTACTATACATCCACAAAAATGTATACTTCAGTGGGAGTACTATATGTAGGGAAGGTGAAAGGGACCAACAATTCCAAGGCTTCACGAAAAAAAAAAAACAAAGAACTTTCAAATGGAGCATAAAAATACAGGAGCAAAATCAAAACAGAATGAAAACCGGAAACCAAAAAGCGAAAGAACGAATCAAGGGGAGCACTGTAGGCAAACTAAACTTAATTTACGCCCGAAATTGAATTTAAACCTTATTAGCACAAATGAATACAAATACTGTGACTTTGCTTAATTGCAGTTCACCTGTGAATGCTGACATTCCGAGTATAAATACATATATACTAACGTATTTGTAGCACTGTGTTTGCCGCAGTGTGGGGTTTGAGCAGACAATGGGCACCTTTCACACCTCTTTGGTACAATGACCATGTAGGAAACTTAACTTTTGCTTGAGTTTGAAACTCATTTACTACGAAATCTTAGTAGGTGCATTTATTTCAACAAGTTCAACAACCTTTATCAAAGGGTTTAATCAACCCTTTATTTATAAGATCAAATATTCAAAGAAAATTTGTTAGTGCCTTTTAGTTTCGCACCGTAGCTTCTGTTTCATAGAAGCTTTCCTTTACGGTAAGTACCCTGACTCTAATGGTTTGGTGGTTTCACTACCTGTTTAGAAACAAAAGTAGTGTACAACAACACAAAAGGCGACTTACACTATGTAATTTCCGTATGAATATATTAAAGCTAAGAATTGTGACTAGAAGGTGTATTCGCTTCATGTTGCAAATTTCACCCAAAGGTAAGGTGTAAAAATTCTATTGCTCAATACAACTGAAGAAAAATCAAATTTGGAGGTATATACATGTCATAATAAGGCTAGTGAAAGATGTGGTCTGATTTCATTAATTTTTTGCTTAACCAAACCCTAGCATATTTAATAAAACATGTTCACCTCATTTCACTCAGTTACTTAACATATTGACTGACATATAAAAAGGCTTTATTCAAGAACGAAGATTACCATATTCGATGAACGAAGACTGGGTGTAAGTATGGTAAAATTTTTACTATTATAGAACGTAGTCGTTAGTCATAAAGATTGTTTCATGAGGGGAACAAAAAACCCATTCGAGATTCATGAAATGTCGTGGTAAGACCAACAAGTGATAGCTTGTGCCGATGTCCGCGCCAAAACCATCATTGGACTATTAGTTGATGTAAATCGATACCGTTAGATAATAATAGTAATAAATATAACGATTACCCTCTTCTGGCTCTTCTGACCAAACCGGTGCGAGGGGCAAAATCCGCATACGGAATTGGTCTAGCCATGAAAGTCAAGAGAGTTGCTACGCATCGAGATCTAAAAGTGCTCAACTACACAAACAAAAATTTCAATAGCTAAGATTTCAGAATATGTTATAATAAATTTTATATTATCTTATTTATAAGGCGAAAATAATATAGTTTTTCTAATTTTGAAAAGTGAGTCTGATAAATCAAACGTGCTGGAATGAGAACTAAAATCATTGCATATGCGGTGGAATGGTTCTCTTAGTTAAAAATTTTATCTATATGATGTTAACAGTAGAGTCTAACAGTCTAAACTGACTGGATAAGCGAACGGGATATTAAATTGAACTTCGAACAAGAGAAGAACCTTCCCATTCATGAGTTTCACTAAGAATATTATGCCAAGCATTTCCCTACCACTAGTAGATGCAGGAAGATTTATAAGTATTAAACAATTAGTGCATGGTTGAAGATATTATCTGGAATCCCATTAGAAATGCTCTAAAGAAAAAAGTAAAAATTGTTTTTGAGCGGACTCTAATTTGTCAGAATGACTTTGGTAGCTAGGGTTCCATACCACCGAGCCGTATTCTAATATTGGCCTAACCAAAGTTGTACAAAGAGTTTTAGTTTAACGGATGTTTAAATTTTTTAGACCATCCTTTAAGGAAACTAAGAACACCCTTGGCTTTTAAAACCATTGTATTAACATTAAGAATAAAATCCTGTTTGGGGTCCATAATAACTCCTAAATCAACAAAGTTAAATATTTGCTCTAGACTATAGCATTTTATCACATAGAGAGAGGTAAACACAGATCACAGGGAGGGAAAGGCATATCGTCTTGCATTTTTTAAGATTCAGCTACATATCATTTCTATCACACCTTTCATCAATTGAAGTATATGATTTAAAAAGCCTTATATCGTGGGCATATGAAAAAATTTTTGAGTACTCTATTGCAGAAGAAATATCATTATTAAATAACAAGAACAGAATCGAACCAAAATAATTACCTTGTGGAACACCTGGAGACACAGTAATTGAATCCGAAAGAGTATTATTAAATATCACTCGTTGTGCTCTATTATTGAGATATGAAGATATCCGATGTAGAAATCTTGGTTGAAGGCCGAAGTTCAAGTTTTCGCACGAGAATTGAGTGATTTACTTTATCGAAAGCTTTGGTAAAATCAGTGTATATGACATCAGTATGTTTATTTTTCTTAAAACCCTCTGATACATGGTTCACAAATTCAACCAAATTTGTAAGTGCAGATTCCCTTTTACGAAATATTAGAAGATTTTGTCCGCCCACAAATTCACAAAAAGTTATTGTCAAATGGTCGTGACGTAGTTTTCAATATAACGCTTGAGATGTGCGAAAATTCAATGGAAAAGGCAGCAAAAAAGCATATATTACTGTGGCCATAACAGGAAGCACTTAGTCACTTTTGGATTCAATAGTTAGTACAAATAAATTGTGAAGAGCCAAACTAGATAAGGATAACTCAAATTAAAAGCGGCTGTCTATTTCAAAGCCATTCAATGCTGACATACCGACATAAAATACTACGCATTTTGTATACCAAACAGACTGGAAGGCAAGACAGTTTAGAAACTCTAATGTTACACTTTTCATTTGCACTGAGACCAAGGAATAATCTGAGTTTTCTTCTTCTTTTTCCTATTGTTTCCTTATTTAAGGAATATCAATTATTACTCACATGACTGCTTGAATGGGCAGACTGACCAATGGATAGATAGACATCCAAAAAGCAATATCTTTCGTCATCATGTTGACATAATCTACATAACCTTAAACTTATGTGCGATTATTTTCAGGAGTTCCAAAAAGCTGTTAGTTAAGACGAAACTTTATATAAAAGCGATCTGTGTTTAGCTTTCCTATGTATCTTCAAAAACTCACAAACTTAATTTCGTACTTAACGTTCGTTACTTAAGGTAACATTTCATAATTACAAAATGAAAACTCAGCAGCAGTTGCAATTTCATAAAAGTCTGGAGAATTTTAATGACTATGGAAATTTATTACATATTTCTGTGCCAATTACAACTCTACACAAGAAATTGAAAAGTTTTTCTGCTTGAGGCTTTATGCTATTGCCAAATGCACAACCGTTGCACCAAAGCCAAAATCTATTTTAAATAATTACTCGTTTAACTTCGTCTTCAACGTATAAAGTGTATGACGTGGTTGCTACTATAGCGGAGTAAAGTAGGCAATTTTCCAAGATAAGTGAATAAAACCCATAAGAAATGTTCTCTTAAAATGCCAATCTCATCTCATGTGTATGCGTTATGTGTGTAGACTGAAATGGCATAAAGGCACTCAGCTACAGAACTAAGAAGCATTCAAACCGCTGCAATGCACACAGCTAATTGGTTGACTAAGATGCGCACATCCACATCTGTGGTTAGGCAATTGCCAGGCTACATAGCAGCTGATAAGTTTACTTACTTCTACACTGCATTAGTCTTCGGCAAATTTATATGTATCTGCAGGAATTTATCGTTTCATATCCTTTTGCTCATCGTTACGCTGCTGTGGTAACCACAGCCTGTCTGTGGTGACATTAACAATTTTTCAAAGTTTTCACAGCAATGAAGTACATATACTGGTGGCTGTCATAGACAGACATACGTCAGCATGGCGACTGAAAAGTGCACAAATACAGAAATCAACGGAAGTCCTTTCGAAATATGCTTTGGGGGAGATGAAAAGTATAAACTCAAATGCTGCGTCGCTGCAATGGCTGGTAATGGCAACAAATTTAGGCGTCACATTAAACATTATAAACGTGCTATATCTGTACTTGTATATAGACTCTTGTATGCACACACATTTATGTATATATATGCTATAAAACATATGTACATAGCACACGGTGAAGTTTAACCCTTAGTAGCAGTAAAGGCTTTCATTGCTAACATAATCTATTGCATTAAAAGCTAACCAGCATGTTAGCGGATTTTAAAAAAGTGATAAATGAACAATATCGGTCGGTAATTCGATTCTTGTTTTTGAAAAGGAAAGCGGTCAATGAAATCTAAAAGCGATTCGATGATATAATCGGTAACTTTTTTCTTCCATAGCGACCTTTCAAAATTGATTTATTAATTTTTGAGTTTAATGAGTTTCAACCGGTCATATGCCGGTTTTTGATGAGTCAAGTCCAAATGTCTCGAAGACAACGTGACAAATTTTACGATCTCTTATTGGCGTATCGTCGATTGAAGATGCGCCAACTAGCTGGGGCAATCGGAAAGATAGGTGCAGGCGAAATCTTAAGACCACTTCATAGCCATGTTCGAAGCTAATCTCAAGTAGTTTTTGCATCGTTTCGTGTGACTTTCGATGAAACATGGACCCACTCGTACACATCAGCGACCAAGAAACAGTCGAAACAGTAGACTGCACAAGGTGAACCTATTTTGAAGAAGGCGAAGAGTGTTCTAACGGCCGGAAAGGTGCAGTCTACTTTTTTTTCGCGATTCCTAATGTGTGAATATCTGAACAAGATCAAAATGGTCACAAGACTCTTTTATGGGCCGATTCGATGCTGAATTGTGAAAAATCCGGTCCTATTTGGTAAAGAAAAAGTGCTCTTCCACCATAACAATGTGCCGGCTCACATCTCACCGTCGTCATGGTCAAATTGGTCGCAATGAATTGAGTCTCGAATCGAAAAAGGCTCATCCGTTTGCTGGCTTTCTTATAATTTAGTGGAGATTTATTGCTATTCCATTTTATTTAATTACATTTATTGATGTTTTTTCTCTGATTTTACACAATTGCAAGTTATATTTAACAGTTTACGAGTATCATCTCTTAATCTTGAGGCTTATAAATGCAATCTTCCACATAAGGGTTAAATATGCCAAAAACTTCTTGGTGCCAATTCGTTGGCATAAAGCAGGGTACTTCTGTCACTGCGGTTGCAGACACTTTTATTTGCTTCACATTTTATACCCTCATTTTATATTTTCGTATATGTAGTACATTACTGCTTTGCTACGCGTGGCATGCCGCTCCAACTGCTTATTTCGCTTTCACCATTAAGTGAGCTTTCGGAATGGTCATTGTGACAGTTTCGGTTATAATTTACTATGTGTTTTTCGTTAGTGGCAATTCAATGCTGTCTCTTTGAGTTATTGCTTTAGTTGGCTTATGGTTCGGTGTTTTTGAATGAGTCTCCACCACTGCATTAAGAGATAGTTATTTTTCAATTACTTCGCCTATCATCTTGCCAAAAGGTATTCCTTCCTTGTACACTTTTGACTTGTATAATACATAAATATAAGCTGATACCTAAAAATAAGTAGATTTATATATATAAAACATTTATTTTGTAAATAAGTTCAAATTTTGTTTGAGTATAATGCGAATTAAATCTCTTTAATTCAATGGCACTATTTTGTGACTCATTTCTAGAACAGAAAAGTTATCAAAGTAAAAGGTTATGAAAACAGTTTAATTCCTTAAATTTAATAGATAATTCTTACGGTAATATAAATCAGTGTTATATTTCAAAAATTTAAAATTGAGTTGCAACCTTACTGATGTTTCATATTTTTTACGTTATTCTAGTAAAAAGACATCAATTATTTTTCCAATGGCGATTGTTTTAGTAATATGTATCTCTAATTATATAAGTGATATAGGGTTGTGCTATATGACGTTAAAAAGATAAGATTTCGCACCAAAAACAGTTATCAGAAAATTTTCTGATTGTTCGACTCAGTATTGTTTGAGCACGTGTCAAAGATGGACACTAGCAATAGGGCATATTTTACAGTTTTTCTACGATAAAAGTGAAAATGCAAGCGAGGCGGCTGAAAATATGCTAGCCATTGCACAAGAAATCACTGGAACCATTTAAATAAGGCTGGATACAAAAGAAACTCGATATGTGGATGCCACACGAGTTAACGAAAAGCAAACCTCATGAACAAAATCTCCATCTACCAATCGCTACCGAATCGTAACAATATCAATCCATTTGTGAAGCGATGTTTACTGGTGATGAAAGTGGGTGACTTACGGTCACTTAGGACAACGTCAAGAGAAACCGGTTGTGGTCGAAAATCAGTGAGCCGGCACCAACGGAGGCCAAACCAGTATTGACGGTCAGGAAGGTTGTGGTATATGTTGTGCGGGCTTGACCCTACAGTCAAACTCTTAATTCGGACCTGTACTGTCACCAAATTGACGGTCTGGGAGAAGCAACCTCTCCTTGTCTATGGCGAATGATTTTATTGGTTGAAAATTCGCCTCAAGAGATGCTTGTGAAAATGGACTTTATTATTATTATTTTTACCAGACATTATATTTTATATTCATATAATTAAAAAGAGTTTGTTCGATATGTGACAATGGAGGAAATATGACTTCATCACTTCACTCCAGAGTTCACCGAATTATCCGGGTCAGCGGAATTCAAGAGAATGCTCGTAGGTAAGAAATTTAGTGACAATTAAGATATAATTGTTGAAACTGAGTTTTTGAAATAATGCTGTATTTGAAAAAGAGACATATGGTATAAGAGAAATGATATCAAGAGTTAGTGTTTCGCTCTCAATTCGAATTTTGGCACAAAAAGATAATGTTTTTCATTAAGCCTGTAAGTACTTTGCAGAGAACCAAAATAGAGGGTGTAATGGTTTAATCTTCGGTATTACCTCCCTCGTCCTTTTAAGTGTGGGCGAAGATTAAGTTAAACCAACTACGTGTACGTCTTAATAGTGATACCTGTTCTATAACTGTCAGCGGAATTTGCAGGTATCGCTGTTAAAATATAGACTTTGCCTTATAGTGTGTATTATAATCAAATCTATTTTTACTTCTCCAATATGGAAATTCACTACTAACCCTTTATGTAATTGCAGCAGCAACTCTAGTAGAGATAAATCTACCGAAGATCACAAGTTTTCACAGTTTTTGTAATTGTATTAAAAAAATTTCTAGCTTCTTAAAATCTGCGCTTTAAGTGCAACCCGAAAGTAGGTTCAAGCCCCAAAGTAGTCGCAGTCACACATACTTGAACGTATGCAACTCACTATTTTATTTTTTGTTAGTTTATTTTTTACTTATTTTACTTATCAAGTGTTAGCTAATCTTCAATTTCACCACAATTGTGCATTGTTATGGAGGCACGTGCACTGAATACTGCAACAGTCACGGCACGTATGGTGCGCCCGGCTACGCCGCCACTCGCTGCACTATGTGTCGCAACTACTTTTTTGCTCTTTCAATTTTAAAACATCTGCGGTTCCTAAGCATTAGCAGCAACGTTTGCTGACATTTTTGTATGCAGTATGTTAGTCCAAGTTTTGTCTGACTTTTCGTTTTTGTTGACTTTTGGCGCTAAACCGAAGTAACTTTTTGAAGTAACTAACGGAATAAATAAAGAAGAAATGTAAGACATTTAAGTTTTAAACGTTTACTTTGCTGCAGCTATGCTTTTAGCTCTCACATCGTGTTTCCAACAAACTCTTTGGTATGAGTTTCATCTACATCCGATCATGATTAAAACCTACGAATATGGATCTATGGAGTTTGGGATAGTTCTTTCGTGTTAGGCGATTTATTATTTGCTGTCGAAAGTCGAACGCCGTTAGCAGGGAATAGCTTTCTTTAGCTTTGTTTTTTTCTCGTTCGGGACTCCAACGCATTCTAACCATTAGAAATGATTGGTATAGATAACACTCAAGGCGTGTTTCACAAAATTTTCAAAAATTATTACGATCGGCTTAACCAAATGGATGAGATGGATCATTTGTTTCAAGCAAAAGCGATATTGGCAATCAATGGTGATGGAAAAAAGAACTCTTAATTGCGCACTCATATTTACCGGCTTATAAATAAAAAAGAGAAGAAAGTTTTAAGAGATGCCTAACCCGAAACAATCGCTGTTAGATCATCAACATATCCAATGTACTCCTAAAGAAAACTATGCAGTCGCATAAATATATTCGATAATAATAATATTCGACGATAAAATATATTATATAATTAACTTTTCTCTACTTGGTTTTCGTTTTGTTCAATATTCTTACTCTGATTTAAATTTAAACCAGTTTTCATATGATTCGTTCACTCTGTCGTTCAATTGAAATCCTCGGTGTATAATTTTCTCAATTATACTAAATATATCTAAAGCCAACAATCCACAATAGCACAAAGCAATAACTAGCCAAAGCAAATATTTGTCCGACCGCGCGGAATGGAAGGTCTATTAATTACCCTGCGCAGATAATTTGCACTAGAAATGTAATTCACCGAAATGATAACATTATTAAAATTTTGTTTTAAATATTATATGAAGAAAGGTTTGTAGTCCATCAGTGAAAAATATTTCTTTAGCCATCAGCAGTTCAGCAGTTCACTGCAACAACAATGTTAACGAGTTGAACTCAATACAAGAGAGTATGCGGATAAAGTGTATGGTATAACTAAATATAATAGTATAAATGTTAAAATGGTATAAATGATTATTTCATTGCTACCAAGTTTTGTTTTACGACCTTTATGCGAGTTTTACTTTTGAGTATTGCACAAATGTGAAATAACTGTTAAAATTATATTATAAAGTTTTATTTTCTTTTATTAATTTTTATATATTTATTATTAACTAATTATTTATTAGTTAGTTAGTTTTATTAATTTTAATAACTTCAGATATGAAAAATTCAAATATATTTTTTTCATAGAAGACGTAAGTAAAGGAGGCTGTTTGAAGTCAGGGAGTTGACGAAATTGTTTGGGAAGAAGAATTTCGTCACCAAAGAAAGAAACGAAAAGCAAAAACAAAAGTGTTAGAGGACTCGTTAGCGCAAACTTGCACCGTAAGTGATACTAAACAACTGCGACGGTTTCTTCGATTCACTACTCTCTAACGCTTGGCGAATCAATATGGTTATATTATGATATTAAAGCGTGTTAGGTGAAAGAGATAATGCTGGTTATTGCTCATAACCTTTTTGGTTATGAAATTCAAATATGTTGAAATCCACCCAGACGCAATTTATTTTGGTCTCCATTGAAAGGACAATTACTTTAGTAGTTAGTTCTACCAAGTGGTACATATTGTTCCTGCAAGGCATTACGGCAGAGTATATGCGTACAACCACTGGTAAGTAAGCACGCGAGCGTTGCTGCCGTCGCACGGTGGTAAGTTCCCTTGACTCACACGTCCTGGAACCCATTTAAATTATACCTGCACACACATTAAACGTACATATGCTAACTCATGCTGTGCACCATAATTTTGGTGGTCTATAATGTTGAACACATCTACACGAACGCTGACATATGTATATGTATGCGTGTGCTTCGCATAGCAGTGACATCACGTAAATGTTTCACAAGTCGAAAATGGCTGCGTGTTGCTCAGCTGCGGTTGAAGTTTTTGTCATGTCTCTGTTGTAAGCACTGACTGCTCGTTTAACTGTTCATTTACCGTAAGGTGTATGTATGTAGCATGTGCTCTATTTTAACGTTATATGCTGAAACGTATTCTAGCTTCGAATAGACATGGTTGCTAAGCGAATAATTTTACAAATTACTTCCGGCTTACCACAAAAATTAAACGTTTAAAGCATTTCAAAGTAATACAAACTTCTCAGGTGTAGTAACACAATGTTCAATTTGACTAGCAATATGAATAACATGAGAATACCGATAGCAAGACTTTGTATTTGGAATTACTTAATTGATGCTTTAATATTTCGCTGTAAATGCCAACAAAAATTGAGAAATTAAATAAATATTTCAATATCTTTTCACAAATACCAAAAGAAAGTTAAATGGCATAGCATTATATTTAGAAATGTTTGTCTATCAGCACTTCCGCCCATTAGCCACCCCTTCAGAATACATTATATTTTGTCGAAATGGCATATAATATGTATATAGACTTCGCGTTTATGCCATTTACTGCTACTCCCACAAACTGTTTTCTTGATTTACGTTGAAGTAATCCCATAACACTTTATCAAATTACGTTAGGTATTTTATTTATAACCAGGCATATTTCCGTGTAAAGTCTTCTTAAATCGTCATCAAATCATACATCTTTGTAATAGATAAGTAGGCATCAAAATGCATATAGATAGAAATAGATCGAAACACATTATACCTCTTACATAGGCTGAGTAAGCTTATATGTTTAATCACGCCTTATGAAAGTATAATGAATATACAGATATTCGGCAAAATGCTAGTCGGAGTTAGGTATGAATAAACCAGAAAATAATTAGTTTTCATAAATATCAACTAATTGCGAAATAACATATACTTCGGAGTGATTGACGAGCATAATAAAACTTCCCTCTTACACTTTACCGTTTGCAGAGCTCTAAAAATCACGCCTCCATCTTCCATAATATCTACTTGTCTCATTTTTGTTAGGTTTGGTGATTTTGGAAATATTCACCGCGACAGAGATTACGTGATCCGGCATGGATAGTTGAAACACATATCCCCAAATATGTCAAAAACTTCTAGCTATGAAGCAATGAGCGTCTCAAGTATTGACGAAATGCTGTAAACCTTGTAAATCTGTATTACAAATCTGTAGACGCAGCTAATTTCAATTCCAACCAATTCGCCCGATTAACTGAAGGTATAACATCCAATATGTTTCAACCTTACTGGTGCGAAAGTCAGATATTCCAGAAGAGATTAGTGAGAACATTGTACCATTCCTTCTTCGAACCTACTTTGGCAATTGTCGCACGGAAAAATTACTAGACTCATCATGGACGCCGGTTAGAACCCCTACAAAAGGTCAAGATGACTCCTGCAAAAATCGAGTAGTTCAATGTACCTGTTGCATACTACTTTGGGTCAGTAGGTTATTGCAGTTGCGCAGCGCCTAGCGGCTTAGTGCTAGACCTCGAGAAGATAACTGACCTCCGAAATGTATTCAGCCTAACCTGAATGCCTGTCATTACAAACTCTTTGGCTTTTCGAGTTCCTGGTTTACAGTAATCAACATGATTCAGAGCATATGCGAAAGAACCGACCTTTTGGATGGCCCTTTTCACCTACCGATGTGCTCGTTACACACAGCACACCTCCCTGCTCAAGAAAGAGTTTTAAAGTAAAACCATGCTTAAATTGTATTTATTTCTAATATAATAATATGAATTTGTAATTTTAGGAAATCCTATACATGGTAAGTACTTAAATGTATTCGGTACATATCAAAAATTTAGCTGTGTCATATTTGCATTTATGAATTGGCCGACAAATCACAATAAAGGATGCACTTCCGGCTATTTTCACACCAAATGAATCGATGCATAAGCAACTAAGAAACATGTTAATTGAATATATGTAATCTTGAGAGTCATCGCTCTTGTGTGAAATACCTAAAGCTTTTTCATAGATGACTGCGCAAATACTCAAATTGATAACAAATGGGTTATACGAAAGCTAATTTATATATATATATATATTTGCATTTATACTGGTATAAGTTGAGCCAGCGCACAGTCATTTAAAATTAAACCAAATAAATGGGTTGATAGTTCATATATTGTTAATAAGTAAGCAACCCAAATACAAATACAAAACGTTTAACCACTTGTTGTCAAATTATAAACAACAACAATTTTGCTGAACACTCACTTCAAATCTCTGAAACACATAACCGCACACTTACCTCAATGAAAGGGTTAACGTAAGTGCTGCTTTATGAGGGTTACACCAACTGCCATATAATAAGTAATTTACTCAAATTTACGGAGGTTATTCACCGTCAGTAAAAGTGGTGCATTTGATCAGCTAAGCGGATAATTATGGAAACTAATAATTTTCCAGCAAGCGACGCTAATGACTTTTGTAGTGGCTATACACCGAAATTTCAGCCTTCCTTGGTTTATTTGCTCGGCTTTGAAGCATATTGTACTGCCAAATATTTGGGTAATACTAAAGTTTGCGCTTGAATAAATTTGGCATGTAATTTATTCACTCGGAAAGTTGCATAAAAACCGCTTCATTCTGTTTGAGGTGGTGAATGGCGGCAACTCTCAATATGTAAGGCGTAAAGTATAATGTGTGAATTAAGTATTAAGGTATGCTATGTGAAACGTGCATAAGTATTTTCATTATTCATATCCATAACTAGTTGAATGCGTTCAACTTAGTTAATTAGTATAGTATGCGTCGTTATAAACGCGCGATAATCCATCAATCGTTCGTAAAACCCGGCTTCCCAAAGCTCCAAGCATCTACGACCGACCAAAATTTTTTTCAGTTTCACTAAATTGTAATGTCGGCGATAAGCACAGACCTCGAAATATCATTCAAAACTTTACTTTTATATTAAGAGGTTTTACTTATTGTGCCCAGAAAACAGTCTGTGATGCTTGCATTACTTTCATATCAGAATTTCCATGCCCTTACTGCTGTGGACTGTACGAAAAGAATGTCCGATCCTTGATCCGGAGAAGAGAAAGAAGGATCAAAAGATCCGATAAGACCTTGAATACTACCCTCATAAAAACTAGTCGATGTCATACTATTTTTCTGCTATAATTTGATTGACTTCTTTGGTGACACATTTCAGAAATACAGTAACATTAAAACAGCTATTTAACTATTTATTTTATATATACGCACTTACACACTGACATCTCTCGATTTGCACGTGCTTGAGAACAGCCTTTACCTTTTCTGAGACAAAGCACCAACACTTGTCGCGTGACTAAAAAGTGAAACTAACGTAGAGAACAATGTATTTGCTGAAGTACGTGTCCTAAAATATACAAAAAGGAAGAGAGCAACTGCCACATAATCATTATATTGCCAACTAAAACTTTTTCGCGAGGTTAAGCCAAATAGTGTTGGATGAATGATAATACCATGGGAATGTTCGACCGGGCACTTTTTGAGCTCTAAGCAATCTAAGAAAGGGAGTCAATAGGAATATCCAAGATTTTGCTAAAAGTTGTGAGGAACCAAGAGACTTTATTAAACAATATTTATCTATACAAACTTACGGACGAGCGCAATTTTAATTTTGTAGTGTTTCTCGGTCGCCATAGAAAAGCTTTATGCAAATTTACAAGAGATCACAGCGGATTTAGTCAGTGTAGATGTTGATACATTTTTCTATTGCAATTCCAGGGAATTCCATAACATAATATTTTACTAAATTTAACTAAAACAACTTCCTACAAAGGGTGGTGAGAACTATTTCTAAACACTTTTGAACGTCTTAAATATTTTCTTTTGTAAAACTATGAAAACTTTTACATATCGTCTGTTGTTGCTGCAACACTTCCATTCCATTCATTATCTTTCAGCAAATAGAAAACTTTCTGAAAAACTTTCTTTTCTTTCTAAAAAGAAGGTTAAACTTACATTAAATTTACTATAGAAGTTTTGTCTGTTTGTACTAAACTAACATCGATAACATTAACAATGCTGCAGTTCGAGAACAATATTTAATATTTATGTTAATTAGTGTAAAAATGTTTGTTCATTGAGATCCTATTTCATGCCATCTTAGTTATCATCGATTCGTAAATTCAGTGCTCTGTATCCTTCGGCTGTCAAAAAATGTTCAAGCGAAAAGAACAAGATAACGAGTTGAATGTGATACAAGAGATTGTGTGGATACATAAAGCCATATAGCCGGCTTTTACAAAGTCGTAAATTTTTATTTTGCAGCGTCTGTAATAGTTTTTGCTATTGTGAATGGCTAATATGGGGAAAATTGTTTATTGATTGATTTTAAGGCCTTGAGTTAATATATTATTATTATATATATATTTTGTAGAAGATCTGAAGCATGGAAGTTCTTCTAAGTCAAGGGATTTATAAAATGTTGGCAAAAAGAAGGATTTCTTTCCTAAAGAAAGAAACGAAATGCATATGCGTATATGTTAGAGGGCATCCTAGCGCAAGGTTGCAACGTATGTTAATCTGCCAGTCTCTTTGAATAGTTTGTATTGTTTGTTATGCTCTGCGTTAGAGAGTAGCGAATCGAACATATTATTAGAAGAAATAACTCCAAAAATTAATAAAAGTATATAAATTCCCATTAATTACATCGAAAATTGGCCAAGTTGTCGAAGAAATAAATTCTGTTCGCCCTAACGAGATCTACATCGTAGAAATACTGCACTCTTCTCATTGAAACAATGAAAACTTAAAACCACATTTTGGCTAATTTAATGATATCTACCGCATACTAACGGGTATTTTTCTCCGGTTTTTAATACGCGTATCACTATTGTCTGACACTACATTACTACAAACACAGTTGTCGCACATACAGAAGGCCTAGTCAAAAGAAATCCATTATTTTGCATTAAATTAGAGGTTTTATTTAACATATTTAGAATGATCCGATTTAGGTCAAACATGCACCGTTTTGTGCGGTAATTTGTTGTCATTTTGAACAGTTTGGTAATTTAGTAGTTTCGTATATTTTGGTAGTTTCTCGCTTAGAAAACCTTTCCCTTAGTGGCAAAAAATTGGCACAATTTCAAATTGTAAAAATTAAATTTTCAGAAGCTTCTCTTGAGGCATATTTTCATCAGCAATATCATTTGCCATAGATATGAATAGGTAGTAATCACTGCCAGGTATCAGTGCTAGGTCCGGACTATAAGGAGAATGTAGAACAAACTCCTAACCGAGCTCTCGGCGCTTCTGGTCAGCATCGATGTGTTTGGGTTTGTTCTGATAAAACACAATACCACTCCTATTGTCCAAAGCTGAAACACTTTTTCATATAGGTAGCCGGACCACTCCATTTTAAACAATAAAGGGATAAAAACTTTCAGTCAAAGGACGGTTAATAGAATTGAAAAATGGAAGCGAAACATTTTGACTTAATCTACAAGGAATGTGACTTGTGAAGAAAGACAAAACGAAGACGACAAAGCAGATACTGTTGCAATTAATATTTCTGCGCGAGGTTTTTACAAATTAAAGTCGCATTTATTTACTGGCACTCGCATTTGTGTGTAGTGTTGGTTTTGTAAAATACGGCTCCCATATACATATAAGGAAATGCATGTATACCTGAGAGCTCTAAAATAACAAAAACATTGTCGTTTATTCTATCAATGTTATGTAAATGCAATTACAGAGCTGCTGTGTCATCATCAAGTACATTGTAATGTAAAAACTTATTCATGCTTCGAATTTGTTTATAAAACAGTTTCCATTCTCTCTACCCAGGCATCATTGGGCAACGAAGCTGCAGATATTGGCTTCACGCTGTGCAAGGGTGGCAATGCAGGAGCACACTCGAAGCGTTAGTCGTCAGCTATCGCCTTCATTCTATGGTTTTTGTTGCTATGTGCCTACGCAATTTACCTGCACAGCATTAAAATTCCCATAACGTAAATGCACAGGAAATTGAATATAATTGCATCACCAATATTTTTTATAACATTCTAAGGTTACAGCAGCAGCTGACGGCTGATGCAAAATGGCTATTTCTTGCGGAACATTAACATCAGCGCTGTCTTTGTTCTTATTGTGTTAACTAACTTTGTTCTCTGCGCTTCTATTCTTTAATTTTTTGCTGACTACCTTTTACGGTTTACTTGGTTTCTTTTACAGTGTATTCTCGCCTTATAAATATTTGCGCTACCATATGATGTTGGGTTTTCTACCTGTACGCTGATGGCAAACGATGCGAGCGTTTTCATACTCTTGCAACATATTGATATAGAGTATAAGAGCTTTGTTCATCTAACTTTGTTTCGTTATCCTCATACACTGGGAGAATGAGTGAAATCGGATAATAACCACACCCACTTCCAATACAAAGGTTATGTTGAAAACTACAAAAAGTGCGTTAACTCACTGAAGAAACACACCAGAAACATTAAATCTTACATCAAAAATGCTACGGAACGGATGTATAGGTATCAGTGCACAAATTAAACAGTAGGAGTGGCACTGCCTACTTTTATGTGAAATCCAATATCTCAAGAACGACTTAACCAATATTAACCAAATTTGGTGAATGGCAATGCTATGATGGCTTTGTGTTACCCTGTGAAAATGGAAGTAATCGCATGCAACTACTTCCCATATGCCAGAATTTTAAATTCAAATCTGATTCTTTCACTTTACAGTATATAAATCAATTACCAATGAAGAAGAGACATTTATTCAAGTAGTGCTCTAAAGGCTTGCCATCTCCTGCGCAAAAATAGTGGAAAACTGGGTATAACTTTACATTATACTGAGCATGTGGTCCTCAGTGAATATATCTATATACTTGTCGAAAATATCGTACAATCGGTGGGATATACCAAAGAAGTTTATAAGGCATCTTTTTTGATTATAATATGCTCTATGTCAAAAATTGGTCAAAACTTCCCTTAGCCTCCATAAACCTAATGCAAATATTTTTAAACTTCCGGTTGACTTTACACTATATATACCAGTCAATATTTGAGATATAGCAGCAAAATTAAATGAACATATGATATCGGATAGACTATAGTTTGGCGGAAAAAATGGATGAAATCGATCTGCGAATTACTCCAGCCTCCATATACTGCTTATATCGGTCAGTATGTGGGTTATCTTCATAAAATTGTGTGGAATTATGACATACTTTAGTTTAATGTCAAAAATACATGTTATCTACTCAGACTTTACTCCAGCGGGACCTAATTAAGTGTTTTCTTAGCTATAAAATGGTTTATCGAGGAATATGAATGAAATCGGTCCGGACCTTGGTCTTAGTCACATTCCTCTGATATAATGATTTACGTCCGCCTAGCTGGCTTTTTCGCCTTAATACCAATGTATGAAATTTTTTTCCCTTTCGTTGATTTTACATCGCATAGATCTCAATACTGTCTTAAAGCTATCGCAACAAAATTAAATGAGAATATTTTGATTAGTATTATAAAATTCGGCAATAAAAATTACAAATTTCCCTCAATATTAATATCAGATTGACTTTATGAATATATGACCTAAAGAAAAAGGCATATGATGCCAAATATATTAGTATTCCATTCAAGAGTTCTTCGAATAATAGATGTTGAATTCTTAAGCTCTTTGACAGAAAATTTTACGAACCCCTGAAAATACTTTCCGCCTGTGATGGTCGGTTACACCCGAGCTTAGCCTTTCCTTAATTGTTGCTGATACTTCGTGATTATTTTTTATTTTTTTTACTAGTGCATCCAGTTTTTATACGCATGTTTAAGTAAAAGCAATAGCCTTCATTGCGTTAGTAAATACTCTTTCCACCAACATTGTGAGTATTTGCATGCAGGAACAATATGTATGTTGAAACAATATGTTGTTGCAGCTATTATATACAACTTGCGTAAAAGTAAGCGTAATATTATAACCGTCCCTAAGTGTGGTAGTCTGTTTTCATTGTACACGATTCTATAAGAACGTAATTACATGAAATAATTAGTTAGATATAATCAGTACGTGCGACCATAAAGAAAGGCAACTTTTATTAAAAGTGTTGTTGATAGAAGTTTTTTATACACTCAGGTTATTATAGTTTTCATTTGACAATTTTTTGTAATACCTGAAGATAATCTGGTTAGATATAGCGCTATATGCTTAGATCGTGATGAGCCGATGAATTGCTTTTCAAGTTACTATTATCATCATCATACCCTTGAAAATACTTGAAAAAAGAGAGTTGAAAGAAGAGGGATGAAAAAGCTATTGTGACAAGGTTACATACAAAACTGTTAAAAAATGTTGGTGAAAACAGTATATTTTATCCCTAGTAAGTGCTTTCGGATGAAGTTATAATATATGGGTGAGTCAGATTTTTATACTCTCGCAACCTGTTGCTAGGGAGTATATTAGTTTTGTTCACCTAACGGTTGTTTGTAACACCTAGAAATAAACGAGTTAGATATAGACTATATAGCGTATATATATATATAAATGAGCAGGATGAAAAGACGAGTTGAAATCCGAGTAACTGTCTGTTCGTCCGTCCGTCCGTCCGTCCGTGCAAGCAATAAATTGAGTAAAAATTAAGATATTTTGATGAAACATGGTACAAGTGATCTATGTCACCGTAAGACGGTTGCTATTTCAGATTACATCAGTGAAATATATTAATCGAAAATCTTTTCATATTTAAAAAAAAACTGAGGAAAATATAACAATATATATTTTTATTACCAAAAACATTTATTTAAATAAAATTTTCTACAATATTAGATGGCAATTATAATAAATAAATTAATTTACATAAAATACGTTTTCTTTATGCTCGTTTTGAGGTATTCCAGAACGAGTTTAGTGATCCTTTTCTCCTGTGCGAGGTCCTCTTCTTCATCGTGAGATTTTCTGTCAGGCCAAAAGAGTTGTTTGGCGTTACATAAGAATTTTCGAAACTTCGCTTGTCTTGAGAACGCATCCAAGTCACTCCAATCACCATGCTCAATATGATTGCAACATTCTCCGATCAATCCAACGGTCAGATCAAGCTTTGTATCCACAATCTGTTTGGCGACGGGACATGGTCGTCGAAGTTCCTGCTGATAGCTGAATATTTTATAAGTGAGTGTAGAATTTGTTGGAGGTGTCTTCATTCTGAAAAATTATTTTTTATTTTCCGACTGGGATAAGAATATATCACTTGAGAGTTATGTTAAGAATTGATATTATTTTCTCAGCGACCGTCCTTTATACCCATCTAAAGTTTATCTCTGGAATACATGCAACTACCTGTGATCCTTATAAGGAAGGAGCCTTTCGATTCGTTGAAATACACGAACTGTTCCGAACTTGATCGTCAATTGAACTACAGGTAGAATAAGGTATACTACAACTACAGGTAGTGCAATATATAAAAGTAGAGGGCGTGAAACTTCATACGGATATTTCCTTGAAAGTTTTTGTTTTTGAACCAGCCATACATTGAATCAAAAGCGTAAATCTTTTTGTATGATTATTAATTTTGAAATGAGTTATTCATGGATTGGTACATTCCAAAAAATCACCTTAACTTTTTTAAGCAAAGGTAAAGTAATTTCAAATTATCTAATTTTAATTTGAGAGTGATTTACAGTCTTATATTAGGTACATGGGGCTAGGTATTTACTAAGTATAAGGCTAAGTATTTACCAGATTTCTCCCATTTTTGACACCAAATCGTATTATTAACATTGAAAGATAATCCTCCAATTTCATTACAATGTCTTCCAGATTTATCAATATTTTCGGTAAGAAGTCAGATGCCTCTATCTGAGGTCCATATATTGTGTATCTGGTGGCTTGAGAACTTGTTATTTGATTTCGACTATTTTTGCGCATGAGATGGCACATCTTGAACGTATTATTCCTGAAAAGCCTTATTACAATATCTTAATTGATGTTAGATTTATCTACTTTAAAGTGAAAGTATCAGATGAAACTTGAAATTGTGTTATATGAGAAGTAGGCGTGGTTTTTATCCGATTTGAACATTTTCACAATGTGGAAATGAATTATGCATTTGAATGCAATAAGAATGCAAATATAATCTTACACATACCAAATTTGTTGAAATCGGTTAAGGCGTCTATTGTTATTTATTTATATTTCCTTGCCCATCACCAACATTTTACAGGGATTCCCATGCAACCCTTCCACATCATATTTGCTGTAAGATTTTATGTTTCAGACGTGTTTCTTCAGCGAGGTAACGCAGTGCTAAATTGCTGTTTTCGATTAATTGCATTTTGTGGGCGTGATAGATGTCCAATTACGCCCATCTGTAGTACCAACCGTCTTACGGTGACAGGAAATACGTGCACCGAGTTTGATCAAAATATCTTAACTTTTACTCAAGTTATCGCTTGCACGGACGGACGGACGCCTAGACAGTTACTCGGATTTCAACTCGTCTTTTCATCCTGCTCATTTATATATATATGTATCTATATCTAACTCGATTAGTTCTAGGTGTTACAAACAACCGTTATGTGAGCAAAACTAATATACTCCCTAATATCAGGTTGCGAGAGTATAAAAATGCCACCCAATCATGGATCAGCTGTTCGAACATTTCGTTCTTATAGGAAAATTATTTGTATAGAAAACGCAAGCAAGTAATTGCTAGTAAAAGTAGAAAATGTAATTTACGAGTAAAATGGAAAGTTCCTTTCCATTTAACACTTTTTGTTTTTCCTCCGACTCAGAGTAAGTGATCACAACGTCTTTTGCGAATCTTTTCGCTCTAGGTAGAGAATCTCTTCCAATAACTAGCATCCCCACTTCATTCTCAGATGACAGTGAGGATGAATCCACCAACGCATTCGTTATTTCCATTATTGAGCTCAACAGTAGTTTAGTTAATTATTCTGCTATTAAAATTATATTAAATAGGTCCATACTTTCCCCATGGACTCCTTGTAGGATATTGGTTAAAACATTTTGCTTACCCTCCTATCATTCGACATCAAATTTGAATGAAATTAGTCGGAAAAGTAAAAGAAATCGGTATATATGTACACAAAGATCTATATTTCTTCTATTCTGTTTAATTTAGTCTTATATATAAATAATATATATCATATTCAGCTGCACGACTACCTGATAATTCAAAAGAAATTCTTAATATTATATTCTAACCAAAATTGTTCCGCATTACAAATGTTCGGCATATCCGAAATAATAAAATAGCGTTAAGTTAATTATATCTATTATCTTGATCATCATCATTATTATTTCATTACGCTGGCATATGACCATTATTTGCAATGCTATATATATGATGCTTAGTATATTCATTAATATTTAGAAATATATTCGCTTTAAATTCTATTTCTGAAACCAAATGTATTATTTTTACCAACCATTCATTGTATTCCCGCAAAGTATGTTTGTTCAACACGCCTATAAAATGAAATTCATTGAATTGAAAAAGTCGTTTACTCCATAAACACATATGTACATATATTAATAAAATACAATCTAATAATAACTTTTCGCAATAAACATAAATGTCAAATGCAGACTTACTCTCATACAATTGTGTATGTATGTATATATTATTGCAATATAAACTGGATTCTGCATTCATCGCGCTGGCAATTGACTTATTCCTAAACAAAAGGAAACATCTACTAACAAAGTGAATGATATACTTAATCGCTCATAAAAAATTGATACAGAAAAGCAATTTCATTGAATAGCTCTTACTATTAATTGCATTTTTGGTAAGCGATATTTATAATCATATACATATGTGTCAAATGTAGTCAGTGTCTTTCATATAAGTATTAAGTAAGCATTACTTACATATTGCTAATATTGGTTTAGAATCCATGAGGCGACTATGTAACTTCATACGGTTGGGGTCTGATCTTTGAAATCATAGACAAATTCATCTATTTTCAACGTCGAACGCAGAATCATTCTCGTCTGAGCAGTCAATTCATAAATAAACTCTTTACGCGAATAGAAATTCGTGCACGTCCTTGTACGTTGTGGAAAGGTGAGCTATAGGAATTCAGGCTAATCTTGAAATACTAAACCAAAGCTACTCTTGAGATTCTGGGTACTAATATTACGAACTACACTCGTTGAAACTCCCAATCTGCGTATTGATCTTTAACATATTTTGAGCGAAGTGCCGCATGAACGGCCTCAGTGCACTCAATTAGTGTAGAACTTTTTCATATCAAAAAAAAAAAATTAAAAAAATATAAGAATATTAACAAGAACATTTATTTAAACAAAATTTTCTACAATGTTAAATGGTAACTATGAATATATTTACAAAAAATCTATATTCTTTATATTCCTTTTGAGGTATTCGAGGTTTGCGCGATTTAAAAGTGGTGACTTTGGCTTGGAAGACGAAGAACGTACTGTGTGGTTAAAAGAATATGAGAAACCGGAAGCATTACTCGTAGAAGGGTGAAGATCCTTGCCAAACATAAGAAGAGCTCGCAGAATCTTCAGGGGTCACTTACGCGGTAATTTCAAAACGCTTAAAAAGCAGCAGGATACATCCAAAAGCAACAAGAGCAAAGAGGGAGGAGGGAGAGGGAGAGACGATTTTGCATGTCAGAAATGCTGTTTGAACGCTTCAAAAAGAAGTCATTAGTCACTATTGCAACGGATTATGACCAGTGATGAAAAGTGGTGAAATAATCCATTATGACAACCCTAAACACAAAAAATCATATCCGAAACCTGGCCAACATAGCCAACCAGTCAAACCAACGACAAAGCTGAATAGCCATGACCCTACAGCAGGATTAGTGCTTTGTATTCGTATTATGAGCCGGCTCTAAAACCGGGTTTTACCATTAATGGAAAACGCGACCAACAACAGCTCATCAAACTGAACTAGATACAAGGCAATAATTTTTCATCATGATAACGCTCAGCCTCATACTGCAAGACGGGATAAAAACTGGAAACTATTTGGAAAACAGCGGCTGGAAAGCTTTGCCTCACCCGCCTTATAGCCCAGACCATTAATTAATTAATTACTAATTACCATTTGTTCCGGTCGATGCAGTACGCCCTTACTGGAATACGGTTCACATCAGAACAGGGTATCAAAAATTGGCTTGATTCATTGCTCGCGCCAAGCCGACGCAGTTCTTTTCGGTTGGAATCCACGAATTGCCAAAAAAATGGGAAATGTTATAGCTTCGGATGGGCGATACTTTGCATAATGCTATTGTACACATTGTACATGTTTTTCTTAAATAGACGTTAAAGTCTTGAAAGAAGGAAAACCCCACGAATATAGTACGAATATAGATCTAATTATCTTTAAATTATTTTAATATCACTTGACATCAGGATATCAAATATTTCTTTCTTTTAGTGCTGCAGATACAAATTGCTCCATTGATATTTAATAACTTTCGCAGGATATTGCATAGTACGTTTGTTCTTAATACGGTGTGAAAATAAGAGGGTTCCGAATGAGAGATGTTGTTCCATAGGACACCATTGTGAGTGCTATTATTTTAGTTTAAACTAGATAACTAAAGCGTTAATGCGGGTAGAAAAATTCAGCATAACTAAAGCTTCCCGCATATGTGGTCCATAAGCTTAATATGGAAATCTAGATCCCTCCTGATATATATATTATTATTATAAGTCAATAGTAAAGTATATATCTGTCAATATGTTACCTGTCTTAATAAAATTGTATTTATTACATTTCTGGACACTGAACTGCCTTCTTGTGTGCGGTCGTCTACAACAAGCTTCATTGTCTTGCAACCAAAGCAGTCGACTGCATTTGTTTCGGGAAGCCAGCCAAATAGCCTAAGGGCTCTTATTGAGTCTTATTGCCACTCAGAGTGCTCGGCAGAAAGTGGCTTACATATACATAATGGTTTCCCACTAACACCTACCAACGCTTCTATAAAAAAAGCCGGTCCTTTCGCTGATGTAAGTTGAGACTTCCGTTTCAACCATATATATACAGACAAAAGCGGGTTTTTACGTCGCTGAAACTGAGAACTCATTGTGTTGCATTGTTCCTCGCTGAAATCATACAATATTACAATAAAAGCAGCACAATAAAATGAATGGGATAGGTACTACTTGCTGCATGTAAGCATAGGTTAGCTACGGATATACATCTGTGTGCGGATGTGTATTGTGTGAGGTCCCAATATGCTTTTGATGTGCTCGCACGGTTACACAATTGTCATGTTCATGAAACATGAGCAACCATTTGAATACGAGTATATCTGCTTCAATTACATTTGCTTAGCTCCTTTAGCTTTAGCTGGGCGAATGTGCGCGCACCTGGGTTTACTACCAACAGCCTGTTTGACTTTTATGTTAATAACAACAGACATCTTAGCATTTATTTATTATTATTACACACAGCAGAGGCACTTACACAAGAGAAAGCAATTCACGCCATAATCCACTCATATACATAGTTATTTTGATCTTTGTATACAAAAAGGATTGGAGGTATAAAAGACAGCGATAAGACAAGATATTTTTGCTTACAAAATCAAATACTTACAAGTAGAAGTCATGGCAATATATTATAGCTAAATTGGTTTCTTCATGAACTCTTTGATGCTTTTTCTAATATGCACGAATGATATGGAAACTTTTATTAAATTTATTTCTCTCTGAATAGCATATATGCATATATTATATTTTTATTATGAACTGTCATAAAATACAATACTTTACGTTTATTAGCTTGCTAAAACTGGGTAGAGTTACTTAACTTAAGAAGATAGCGGTAATGCGATTCGCAGCAGCATCTTTGAAGCGTGCTTAAGGAAATAAAGCTTGTAAATGATGATTTCTTGGCTTATGCAAATGATAAGAGAGAAGGCGATAGCATCATATGCAAACTATTTCACGTAAGTCGCATAAGGGTGATCCTGGCATGAAATAATACATCTTTGAGTTATTTCTGATATCTGTGTGCTATCTTGAAATAGCGATACTTATTTTCACTTCAGTTGCTAAGGTTGGTTTAACGGCTAGTAAAGATTTCCCTACACCGAACTGATGTTAACTTAACTCTCTTCACACTTGCCACGTATATCTATCGTTCTGATGGTAAACATTCTAATTATGCTACTTTATGGCTGGGGTTTACCACAGAAGAAACCTGCTCTTGTGCCTGATTCAAACTTTGACCCTTCGTTGATACATAAAACTCGATCTGATTCGAATCCAAATACCTTCCTAAATGAAATGGCGTTATGTATTAGGAATTCATGAGCTTGTTTTGTTCCATTTTACGTCAAAATAAATCGAAGAATAAATATAAAAATTAAAAAAAAAATCCATACCAAGTGTGTGTTGAAGTGATGCTATTTAAATGGTTGAAGATTCAAGTACTTTAAACAAGATTTATATCTCCTAACAGGAGTACCTTGAGCACACATGAAATAAGTCAGTACTCAGCAGTAGATCTACTAAACCTTAAATTCTTACAATTTCTGTAAAGATTTGCTTTTGCGCCAGTACGCGGGAGTATAAAGCCGCCGAAAAGAAGGTACCCTCATAAACATATTTACATTTACCACTTATAAAAGTTATATTTTTAGATAAGTGCTCATATTTGCTGTCTGTTATTCGTGCTCGGCAATAAGCTACGCACATTATATCATTTCAGGTAATAAAGTATCAAATTTATGTTGATGCGGCAAATATACGCACTCTTGAAAGTACTCTTTTAAATTGTAGTCCAAAAATCTTTTATAAGCATGCGCACGTATGTGGTACTTATAAGTCAAGCTTTTAAGACACTTGTGAAATTCAGGTAAGCCATTAAAATGTGTGGCATTAGCGACGCCTAATGGAAGAGGCAACGGCAGGTGCGCATTGATACTAGATTCATAAATATGTTGGAGTTAAAAGAGTAAATATGCTTGTGTGAAAGTGTGTAAGAGTGTAGTGACAACAAAAAAATAAATAACCATTTCTAAAAAGTTCAATTTGGCAATACAACTCGGCTGAGTGTAAAATTATTTTCCTATATCATTTATTGAAGTTTCAGAAACTGCACTGGTTCTGTGGATATAGGAAGGAGTAATTATTTAAATTTATTTATTCAAATCCAGAATGAAAAATTTCCAGCGATTTTACATTTGTGAGTTGTGAAATATTCACTTTAAGTGGGTGAATAGTTTTTTATTATTAATATATGTTATTAATAAGCTTTCAATCCAATACTTAGTCATTTAATCACCTGTACCAAGTTTGACTCACATAAAGCAAAGACTTGCAAGTTTTCGAAGTACGAATGTACCTTTGAAATGTACAGTTTTATATTTAGGTTGTCACAGCTGCGTCTCTTAAGGCAAACAAGGTCAAGTAAATACATACATTTTGCGGTCAGTCTAACTATTAATTTATGCTCTTTTATATAAAGGCCTCTTTTTTTATACGACACACTATCAAAATAACCAGTTTGTTAGAATTTTATATTTTCTACGCTTCATATATTTGGAGTAAAGGATATATATATTAAGAAACCAACAACATACACACCAATAAGCTTACATGTTCTAGCAATAGAAAAGTATATGTAATTCAAATTAGAGCAACAATACAAAAGATATTGTGAACTTTTTAAGAGTTAAGCATATTAACTCACCATTATGGTAATAACAGCTAGAACTGTATAAATTACGTATACGCCGTGGCCCTCTGCTTGTTGAGCGTGTGATGCTGATATCAAGTGTATTTAGAACAAAAAAGCAACTAATGTGACAATATAAAAAGACCAAATTGCACTTATATAAAGCAGAGTAAGTTTATTGTTATTTTTTTTTTAAGTACAGGTCAGTGGCAGAATAATTTTTCGAAAAGAATAGTACAAAGTAACTCTGGTATAGCACTAAAGTCAAGCGAAAAAGAGGGAAAGGAAATGTTGATTGAGTGTAATTGAGTACGTAGCAGCAAATTTACAAGTTATACAAACTTCCTATTTATATACTTATATACTTCCTAGTTATACTTGCGCAGCTTTTGCAAGACTTGACAAAGTGTACATGACTGTACTTGTTTTCGAATCAAGTGTACTTTCTTTCTAACTGTCTTCTCTTTGTTTTCTAACTATCCGCATGATTGCAAAAGATTTTTTTGGCTCTGTAATTAGTAGTTTTATTAACTAATATAATTTTTCAAGACCTAAGTTTTTTAACTAAATATTTCAAAATATGTTGACTTAAATTTGAAATTCTTCATGTAACTAAAAAAAAAAAACAAAACGCAGTTCTTGTCTTAGTCGGCTGAAACTGTCCAAAAATTTATGAAAATTTTGCATCAAACTCACTTAGAAATTTGCGCTGCTTTTGGCTTATAAATGTCAAGTGTTCCAAAACAAAAGCCTTTGGTGACTTTTTGCTTTCTGTGCACAAAACTGCCGGAAGTAATATGCAATAATAGTTATACTCAAATAATGTATTATATTATGTGTAATACTCTTTAAGAAAGCCTTTAAATCATATTCAAATTAAAAATACGTCAAATATAGAAAATATTTTTTGACTATGACTATGATTAAAAGCTGAATTAACATTTTAACTGCTCTGTAAAAACTAAATATTACATTTACATTATATAAGTTTTAATTTAGAACTAGAAATTTAATCAATGAAATAGCAATATACGCACCCTTCTCAATATTTCTCAATCTTCTTATATCTGAATGTAGAGGTCTGTAATTTAGCAACACGTATATATGTAATATGTATATACATTAAGAGATTGAAACATTTTTTAATGCATTTTCAAAGTTAAGAACACCTGTTACACATTTCGTTTGCCTTGTTTGAGTGCCAGCATAAGCATGCCATACATAGATCAATCTTTTCGGTAGGGATAACTGCGCAATATCCTTGGGTACTCTACTTCATACAGCGCAGATATATTTTATAATAATGACAAGTTTAGAAAACTTTTTTCTTGAACAATTTACACAAGTTCGTGTGCTCAAGTATATTGAAAGTATATTGAGAAAAATAAAGAAGAGTGAGCCAATGTGCATTTTTAATAAAATTTCTTAAGTGATTTTTCAGGTAGACGCATATATAGAATATGCTCAAAGAAAATTACATTCTATGAAACAGATTTTTCGCAGATGCTAATATGCTCATCGTACACACTTACCTGACTATATGTATGTCTATTTCTCATACACGATTTTTACCTTTTAATATTTGTTCAATATGCGAGCAATTTAATACACAACCAGACAAACACAAGTACGCACAATGATTTTTGCTTTAAGTGTTCTCGTATATTTTTTGTGAAAATTCGTTGGGAAGCATATTTTACCTTTCATCATGTTTCACCAACTTAAAACATATTGTAGCATATCTCACTTGCTGCGGACAATTTTGCATGTGTGCCCCTGTAAGCTCATAGGCATTTTTAGGCATACAAGGGGGCATGTTTTGTTGCTGTGGTTCCATTTAAGTTTATTGCATATGAAACGACAACAAAATGAACATCAAATGCAATAACAGTGATCGAGTTCAAAGTACATACTTTTTTTCAAGCTATTAAAAATTTATTTAAATATTTCATTTATTCACATTCGCAGAGTACAGCACTACCAGCAATGTTCTAAAATTTTATTGAATTTGGAAATTTAATTTTGAACAACCAATTCATTTAATATATTTTTATAAACTTAACTCTTCAGTGTACATGAAGTTCACCTATTTCTTCTTAACTAACACCATTAGATGTGTAAACTAGGCAAATCCAAAAATTAGCTGCAATTCTACGCTGCCTTATAAAGTGCTTGCCTACTCAAGCGCTACGTTCGCTCAATTGATTGGCAATAAAATAGCAAATGTCTCCGCCACATCCGCTTCCTGTTCGGCCTTTTATCAGCTTTGTCACATGCCACCATGCCGCTCCTTGCAGTTCACATCGTATGGCAAGCTTGCAAATAAAGCGAAAGGAATGAAAGAAGTATTAAATTTCCCATCTTCAATCGGCAACGAAAACGGATGTTGGTGCCACACAAATTGGCTAGTTCCAGGTAACAAAGTAAAGAACTTCCGTCATATATGATCGTTCATAATACACCATTAACTACATAAGAAACTGAAAACATGCTGCAGTTTGAAAAGTGGTTACAATATAAGAATATAAGATTCCAGTCAAGCCAATTAAAAATTTAGTGGCAAGTAAGTTTGCACCATATGTTCGTACTTGTTGCTAAATCAAAAGGACGCATATGGAAATATTATTATTTTATGTTAAATGAGGATTGGATGTACTAATGGTGCCTACATTTTGCGGACCTACGAGTGTGGTATATTTCTTTCGGACCTGACTATGAGAATAATATATAACAATTAAAAATAATAACTATGAGACCTAACTACCCGACAAATTTAACAATGCTTGCTTTTTTCTACAAAAAAAAAGTATTGGAATAAGTTTACAATAGTCATATAAGGCTGTTCCGTAGTCTTGTCTGGGCAAAGATCTCCAAATTTTTTAGCTCAATGGTAACTCCTAAGCTTATCGTAATATAATAGTAAGTTCGGAGATTTTTTATTTCTCGCGATCTCTTGGTCAGGCCAAAGACTTTTCAACTTATGATGTACTATACTAATAACAATATTTTACAGTTAATTGCTGAGCTATCCTTTTTAAAAGTATTTCTTCAACAATCAACTCGTTAATCGATTTAAAACAGTTTAAAAATGTTTTTTGTTTTGCGAAAGTAAAATTTTACTGACTCCGATTTTACTTTTTGCTGTTTTGGTCTCATTTAAATAAAAATAAGCAAACCTCCATCTCAAGCAAGTTCTGTAAATAAACGTAATTAATAAAACTATGCACGTTTCGCTTAGTAATTAAGTTAAAATTTAGGTATAGCGCAATGTAATTTGGTACCTAAATTTGATTATATCGGTCAACATCTTAGCCCAGCGCTTAAATGGCGAATAAATTAATTTAACTTTGCAAAAATACTTTACCACTATTAAGGTAAATAACTTAAGGGCATCTTAAGTAGATAAGTTCCTGATAGTATTGATAACAAAGTGCCAGCATTCACTTAAAATTTTCAACTAAAAACGAATATTGACACAACACTTTCGAATGGTTTACATGCCTACAGTTTTTATACATTGTGAGAGTATATAATGTTCATCTGCAACCGAACTTGGCCTCTAAATGAATTAGATAATAATTAGTCTTAATTTATTTCCAGTTCAGCTCACTAGCTAACTTAGCCCTCCAAGTTTATTCAATATGTATAGAAAAAACGTCTCACCTGTTAATTTTCTCACCTACAATTTAGCAGATTTTGCATTTCATTTCGGTTTGTTCCAGTTATATATTTTTTTCATATTATTCCTTTGCAATTGTCCATGCTTAATCCTATTGGCTCCAACCCGAGCAGGTACGCCATAATTCTCTTTCTAACTTTTGCCGCATCAGCGTATTATCCTTATTTTTATTGTATATGTGCTAATACAAATATAGCGAATACGAATGTGTGTATAATTTAGCAGAAATTGCCTTTGTGACTTGTGACTTGTGACTTTGTGACTTTATTAATCATACATAAACACGCGCACATGCATGTGTGTATATGTATATAGATATAATATATATCATATAAAAATTTCCCAAGCGTAATCTGAAACCTGCACCTTTGATATGCTCAACTAATATTACGTGTTCACTTTGCAATTTCCGTTTTCGCTTTACCTTCTAGTGCCTATGCTAAGCCTCACGATCTTTAATATGTTTCTTCTGGCTTGAGCATCTTGTGTGAAATGAGTTTATGCACATAAATATGCGCACCTAACTGGCATACCATTTCATCCGCATTTTGTTTGAGTTATGGTATATAGAGTTAGCCATATGTATTTATAAATATATATTTGTATATTTGTAATGTATTGTGTGCTATTTAGTACCAGGGAAAGGTATGCCACATAAGTGAGTGCCTTGAAGTGCAAAGAAAGCAGCAGCGAAGGTGAAATTATGGAAGATATGGACCTTTTGGGTATGTGTATGTATACAATAGCTTGAGAAAATCTTTCGACTTTTCAAATTCGAAGGTGTAAGAATACCTTATTCACTTTACTAACGCGTATGTGAGTTGTGACGGACTATCACACAGACGGCGTAAGGCTTTCGATTCTTCCTCTCGTGTAAAGAAATCAGCGAGCAAAGCACGAATATATGAATTATCTTTTATTTGCGTGTGGAAAAATTTTCTCAAATTAATAGGTATTTAGCGCAGTAAAAATAATTCCCAAATCTATTCAAGTACATACTTATGCCAACTTTGGCTGAGTGCAGCTTAATATTATGTGCTTCGAAATGATTTTCATTTATAACTCAATCAATTTTATTGCAATATTGAACGTCAAGGAGATTACCGTAACGCATGCATATATGAACATGGACATATTTATCTACACGTGTACAGACATAGCCCTGCAAAAAAGGCGACGGTTCGGAATGAGTCCGGCATTAGTTGCAAAGGAGTATGTGACATCTTTTCATATGGAACAAACTGGTCCCGTTTCTTTAAGCATGTTTTATGAAGAGACTACTACCCGAAATACTATAAAAGGAGACTTTTGTAAAAAATATTTCCTCATTCGTCTGCTTTAATGTTGTCGCCTTCAAAGTACTCACCATTAGATATTATGCACTTATGCCAGCGTTTCTTCCCTTCGTCGAAACACTGCTCAAACTCGATTTTTGGCATAGCCTTTATATCTTTCAGCGATACGCTTCTAATGTCATCTATACATGTAAAACGACAGCCCTTCAATGTTCTCTTTATTTTTGGAAATGGGAAAAAGTCACACGGAGCCATGTCACATGCCTGGCGAATATAGAGGCTGAGGCATCGTTATATCGTTACAGTATTGTTTTTGGCCAAGAATTCACGAACAAGAACGAAGTATGAGCAAAAGTGAGCAAAAGCTATGAATTGTTTTTCCATAAATCTGAGCGCTTTTTTCGGATTGCTTCACACAAACGGCGTTGAAATCGTAGGTAGTACTTATTGACCGTTTGACTTTAGGCAAGAATTCATGATGCACTATGCTATTGAAGTCTGAGAAACTTCCTTTTATTTTCCGAACACACCTCATCTAACTATGTTCGTGTGGTTTTCCAAGAGAGTTAAGCATAACTTGATTATTATTTCATTGTTTCAATATTCTGAGATGCGTTGGAAAGCTATTGTCCTTGTGCGTCTTTTTCGGTATACATCATCCGTTTGAAGCGTTCTATTAATTTTTTAAATTCAATAATCGATATTTCTATTAGTCATCCGGTAATAAAAATAATGGTATAAGTTATGTTCGTTCTTTAGGATACGACTTATGACTTAACATCGCTTTACAATTGCATCAAATGATGTATGTTGAATTCTGCCCAAACATTTTTTATTAAATATAAAGTACTGCCAACACCTGTAGTTATTTCCCCCCTTTGATCCTTGCAAATTGGGATACTATAAAATGTTGGGTTTCCCACGAACTTATCTCTTTCTTACGTGTTATTTTTTCTACGTGTCATTTTAGTCATCCCGCGAATGCTTGTGGATAGGGATGCCCCAAAATAATATTATTCTTTAAATTTTCCGACTACATGACTCAGAAAACCACAAATAAATGTTTTTTTAAAAGAGTATTGCAAATTTAAACTAAAACCTTAATTATAATTTACTTAACTTGAAGGCATAACTTCTAAAGCACCGCTGCCACTATTGTTTAATAGAAGCAGTTAATATACCAATCCCAGGGGAATGTCAATGGCCACCAAGTAGAGTATAATATTGCACTTTGCATTAAATTTGAGAATTTATTTACATTAGTGTGGGATAAGTTATTTGGTGCTACCACATGTAGCCTATATGTATGGGAGCGTAATTTGCTATGCCATTGTTTAGTTGCTGCGATGCGCTACATTGATCTACTCTCAAATATAGTTCAGATTCGGACATAATTAAATGGTTTGCTTGCGTTCACATGTCGCTATTGGCATATTAAATGTTTACGGTACAGTCTTTTACGAACCAAGCCGGAAGCTTCAACACAATATCAACCACATTCCACCCAAATAATTTGACTGAATGGCAAATTCAATGCTTACCTGCCAGTTATCTTGGTGCCCATTTGCACATTTGATTTGATTCAATTTCGATAACAATAACAATGTAACTCGCAGTGTATTTGTATGTCGACCGCAATAGATGTATATTCGACTGCGTGACTCTTACATCTGCCGTACTAATTTGATTGATTATGTGGCGTACTGAAGTCATACCAAAGGGAGTCACCCTTTGGTGTTGCCGCGTGCTGATTTCAAGTGTTGTGTTTGACCAATTGATTTACGTTGAGAATTTGGTTACTGTGAAATATTGAAAAAAAAAATATATTTTTTTGGATTGAAGAGAACTGAGAACTGAATTGGCTCTTTGTTTTCGGCTTTTAGTTGAACGAAAGTAATACTTGGTTAGTCCTCTTCAAAATATCGGCGATTTTTGACACGTACCGACCGAAGGGAAGAATGACAGGAGGAAGAATTATAAAATATAGAGTGAACTGATAAGACAAAAGGTAAGAGAGGGCTAAGTTCGAATGTAAGCGAACATTTTATACTCTTACAATTTCAAAATAATAAACGCGAAAGCAAATTTTCAGGTTTGACAAAAATTTATCCTAAACAGGTAAGAAAGGCTAAGCTCGGCTGTAACAGAACCTTTTATACATTTAAAAAATTTAGAGGGGGGAATATATTTTCCCTTTTATATTTATATACTAATATACATTTGTATAATAATATATAAGCAAGGCCTAAGTAAATATTAATAGACATACTTTTTACTACCGTCTGATATAATGCTATTAGAAATAATATCGCTCAATTTTATTAAAACATTTGCTTTTGGGTATTGGGTATGCGAGAAAAGTCGACCAGGGGAGCCGAAGTCATTCGTATTCAGCACCAAATCGTATTATGGTTGAGGAAATATGTCCATATAATTTCAGTAAAATATATTTTAGTCGATATATGCTGTATAATTCAACCGGAAAGTCGAAAATCACTATATTGGGTATTTTGGTGCTTGGACAAGGGCTTACCTGATTGTATTCAAACTAGAATATAGAATATAGAAAATTTTCATTATGCTGAAATATCCACACAATTTGATTAAGAATATTCGAAATTATACCGAGAAATTTGGCATAGGGACTACTAGAATTACGAAATTCAAAGAATCATTGGGGAATTCGTAGACGGATTTTTCGTCAATAAACTGTAGTATATCCAAGATTGTACGTTAATTCAACCAGAAGCTCGCAAGTCCTCATGTTACGTATATGTAGCTAGAATATTGACCAGATTTTACTTATTTTTGACCCGATTATCACAAAATAATGCTCTCTGAATTTCATTAATATATCTCACAGATGGACCGATATTTTCGGTAAAAAGCCAGGTAAGAAGTCAGGTATAGGCACCGAGGTTCACATAGTCGGTATCTGGATGCTTGAAAAGATATATTCCGATTTCCAGCATTTTTGGGCAGGAAATACTATTTCTGTGAAGTGTTGTCCCCATATTTGCGCTCGATTTATATATTGTAAAGTAAAAGCATTGGGTTCAATTTAAAATTCTGTTATATGATGGGTAGGCTTGACTGAATTCCGATTTCTCCTATTTTCTCTCTGTAACATAAGGGTGCTTCCGAGAGACATTCTGCGTTTGTTAATCGTTGCGGGTCTATTCGGAGGAAGGTCGATAAAATATTTGCATCTATGTATAAATTATTATTTTCAATTTCCAACTTTTTTAACAAGTTGAAAAACAAAACATGCTTAAACCATGTTTAAAAAAATGTAGAAAATTGGATGTATTGGGTTGTTCGGAAAGTCATTTCGTTTTTTCCCGCCAGAGGACTTTATTACGTTTTTTCGAAACTAACTTCACACTTAAGCCCCATAACCATTATATGTCATGAGAGCTGATATTGCAAGGCTTGTGTGTGAAAAAGTTCTATTAATTCTACCCAGTAGTTTTTGGTTGGTGCCTTTTTAAATATGGAGAGCAATAAGCAGCATTTTCGTCATATTTTACTTTTTAACTTCAGAAAAGGTAAAAATGCTGTCCAAGCGAGAAAAAAATTGACGGATGTGTATGGAGAAGGCGTGTTAACAGTACGCCAGTGCCAGAACTGGTTTGCAAAATTTCGATCCGGCAATTTTGATGTCGAAGATGCACCACGGTCTGGAAGGCCGGTCGAAGCTGACAAAGATGCGATAAAGGCATTAGTTGATGCAAATCGGCGAATCACCACACGAGAGATCGGTGAGAGGTTAAATTTGTCGAATTCAACTGTTTATGGCCATTTGAAAGGCATTATACGAAAACTGTCTTTCATGTTCCCCAAAAAAAACGAAATGACTTTCCGAACAACCCAATAGATAAGAAATATTTGAGTGACGCTAATATAATTCACATTCCGAGTATAAAAATTCTTTATTGGAATTCCAGTCGCACATATTAGCATTATACACATTTAGATTACTATTTCCAATTGCAAATATAGATATATATATTTATAAATAAAATTTATAAATAAACGCATCCTCGTTTTCAAACAAGCTTTATAGCACGATTCTAAATTTTCATATAAATATGATGAACTGGCTTTAGCAGAAAGGCAAATATAAAGGTTTACCGTGCACTACTAGTACAATATTGTAGCGCATAAAATGTAGCATTTGGCAAAATAACGTGAAATATGGTGCTATCTGACCGCACCCAGCATAAATTTGGCTCAAATGCGTAGCTTCGAAATTCTCATCGCTTCCCCAAACAAAGCCAGCAGCTCGCATTGACTTCGTGTAATTTTTTGTACAAACATATTCATAGTCGCATATGTGAGAGCGCACACTCATTTATTTATTATTGTTATAAATTATGCTTTTGATATTGCATTATTGTGTTCAATAGCAAGTGTTCCACAATCGTACCTACAATTATCAGCAGTATTTTGCTTTTAATTGCAAATCGTTGTATTGTTGCTGTGCACCAGCTTTTAAATGGTTTGAGTTGGAGCACAATGGTGAGCTTTAAGAGAGTGGAGAGAGACGAGGCAATCATTTCGGGAAATACGTCTATTATGTTTCTGGTTTTTACATTGTTTAGAAATTATGAAACAGATATGAGTTTTGCAATCTACCTTATACAAAATTATCAATAATTGGAAGTAATTTTATAGTTGCCGGTCTTGTTTGGAGTTATATAAAGATGTTGATTGCCCTTAAAAATTGTCATGACTAAGACCAAAAATTAATTAATGAATAAACTAGTGCTCAATTCGACCATATCAAGAATGAGATAACATTAAAAATTTCATAAAATTAGATCACTATCAACCAAAACTTGGAACAGATTTAGTTCCATTTTGTGAGTTCGAGTTAAATGAGTTTAGAAGTTGATAGCATTGCTTTTGAATTTTTGGCTTTCTTTAAAAAAAAGTGTGGAAATTTTAAACCCGAAAATTCAAATTTCAAGTCAAATTGTATTGGCGGTGAACATACGCACCTACATGTAAATATAGTTCATATACCTTTGGACTTTAAAACGACATGTGTCCTGAAATTTTACTTACATGAGATCGACTGGATTAAATCGGTAGACCTACGGGATAGCTACTGATAGCCAGCTGTTTTCAGGTTTTTAAATTCGTTAAAATGGGATTTTCGACAGTCCTTGCTGAAGTGGAATCCGTATCAATTAAGGCTTTTAAAGTTAAATCTTCTGCGTATCCTTCAGTAATGAGTTAATACTTTGCAAATAAAGCACAGATATGAAACTAGCTATTTTCGCAGGGCACTGGAAGACAGTGAAAATTACTCCTAAACTGGTACCTATGAACAACACCTCAGAAAAAAACATTTGAGTATGACTTTTGCGAACTTTTTCAAACAGAGATTGCTGCAATAAAGTTAGCAGTGTATCTACTGCTACGCAGTTCAGTTCCTTTCAAAGAAGTGTCTATTTTCTCCGATAGTGAGACGCCGATATTAGCTTTCAGCTCATTAACAGTGCGCTCGAAGGCAGTTAAGGAATGCCTAACTTCACTATAAAAGGTAATGATTTACTTCTTGATAGGATTAAAATGTATTGCAACCCCCAGCTGAGTCGCAGGTAATGTAAAGCCGATGAGTTGTAAGAAAAGCCCCTTAACTTCGCTATAAGTAGAATGGGAGCGGATCGAAGCTCCGCTGCCTTCTTTCGTTTTACGAGCTGGGCCTCTTTAGATCTTGGCGAGTGCTGGGTACCCATTAGTACTCCTGCAGTCGCAAGATCCTTCTGCCCGAAAGTAGATCGGCTAAAAGTAGCCTTCTACAAGGCTAGCCTTTCCTTAGTTGTAGGGATTCAAATTGGTCATTGCTTTATCGGTGTCTGCCCGGTAAAGTTAAAAATCTTACCTGGTGGCAATTGTTTAAGCTGCTTGGAAGAAGAAGATGTAAGAAGATCTCAACACGGCAAAGAAGTCCCGCCTTTGCGAGATCACGGCTAAACCAACTCGGATTTCAGAACGGGAGTTCTATTTTTGGATTCACAAATGATTGTATATAGCAGTCCAAGTGGGATCCTTTTCTTTAGGATCAGCCATGTGCCCTTTCGTATCCTAAAAATTTATAATATAATATTCACAGTATGGATTGAATATCATTCTCCAAATTTTGTACAAAATTATTTGGAGTAATTATGATAAAATATTCTACATAAATATATTGAATGCTAAAGTAAATTTCGGAAACACTAACTTCCAAAAATGTCTATAAATCCATATAAACTCTCGACTAGCAACTAAAAATCATAACGAGAATCAGATCAATATCTGAAGTTGATTTGCGATCATCTTACAGGTAAAATTAACATATTGTAGGAAAATTCCATTGAGTATTTCATTGAGTAAAAGTTGCAGCTAGCACACAAAAATATTGAAATAATTCCAACGAAGTGGCCAAAGCAAATAAAAATATTAATTTGAATAAATTCCATTAATTTTTACCGAAAAATGTCGTATCTAACTTCTCAAAGTTTTACTTGGTAAATTCACCACCACAAATTTTATGCCCGAGGCTTCACACGAAGTAATCGCGTATTCCTAACATATTTGGTTGTTACTAATTGTGTAAAACTTTTTATTTGCAAACTTTTCCAGTCACAACAAACTTGTGTGTACAATTTTATTAACGACTGTGCTTTTGACATAACCTTAATTGTTTTTTCTAGAAACACATTAGCCAACTTCTCTGAGTTTGGACGTTGGTAAGGTTTCAATTTGTTCTAATTATTTTGTTGTAGACTCACCTTCATCTCTCACAAATATCCACTGCATTTAAGCTAATAGAGTACAAGTCGATTGAACTAAAACCCCATATTTTTATACTACCGCGATATATTGTACATAATATAATCGATTTGTTGTTTTTTACAAGATTACAGAGCAGGATGGCCTGGATTTCAATTGTAAAGAATATGGCAATTACTCCCCCTAGCTTATTGGGAAATGACCGTAAAATAGCGTTGGCAAATGAAAAGTGTCATTTTAGCTCGATGGTTTGTATAAAAATTAAGATTAATGAAAGTATAACGAAATAAGTAAGAAATGGCTAAGATCGGGTTTAACCGAACATTTTATACTCTCGCAAAGTCCAAGGATCAGAGACGGCGAAAGGTTTTCAGGTGATTTCATAACTTTGTATTCAAAAATGTTGCGGAAGAATTCAATATTCATTACTCCAAGAAATTGTCAATGGATTGCAATCATATTTGGTATCTTATTAACTTATATTACAGGTCATAGACTCGTGTACTTTCATTGTTATATTTTGCTTAGTGTCAGAGATATTTATATTACAATCTACCAGATTAGCTCAAAAGTGATATATGCGATATAAACTCAACCAAAGTGGTTTAATGAATATATTAGATACATGATGAAAAAGCCAACCAGAGAAAGGGAAATCATTACATTAGGAATAAGGGGATTAGACCATGGTCTTGGCCGGTTTCTTTCATATTTAGCGTGAAATCACATTGTGCTTAAGAAAACATATCCACTTAATTTCTTTAAAATATCACACACATTTACCAACCTGAACAGTTTAAAGTCAGACGAAAAGCCGGGAACTCTTATATCGGGAATTTTTGGGATAGAGGAAGATCTGCACTGATTCCATTAACTCTTTTCATTATTCTAGTATATTAGAGAACATGTTTTCACGCAATTTTGTGAATGAAACTCACACAGTGACCGACATATTCGGCATGAAGTCTGCTAGAATAGCGAAAATCATTACCTGTAGTATATGGGAGCTGGGATAATTCGTTCACCGATTTCACACATTTTCGGCATTAAAATAAGGTATATCCAATATTACACGTTCACCGAAGTTTGCTAAAATATCTTACACGTGGACCGAAATATATGGTATAAAGTGTACCCAGAGGTTGAAAATCCGTATATTAGGTATATGGGGACTAAGGGAAGTGTTTACCCGATTTTGTCCATTTTAAGTACGTGGATACACTGTTATCAGAGAGAGGCGCTCTCGAAATTTCAAAAAGATAACTCATATATTAATCTTTATATATGGTACAAAGTCTACAGGAAGGTTGGAAAACCCTTTATTAGGTATATGGGGCTAGGGGAAATATTTACCAGTTTTTCACCATTATTGATACCAGAGCACGCTATTATCATGCAAAAATAATCCTCAAATTTCATTACGATATCTTACAGATTTCCCGATATTTTCGATAAATAGCCAGATAGAAGCACAGAGGTCGTAATATTATCTGCTGGCTGGAAAAGCTATAATCTGATCACATCCATTTTCACAGCGTGACATAACAAATTTTATTTGAAACCGGTTAAGAGGTTCTTAAGATATGTGATTTCTCCTAAAAGTTGGCGGTGTCACACCCGTCATCAAAACTTGAGATGGTTTCCTATGAAACCCTTCTGTATCTTTTGCAAGATTTAGTGTTTCAAATGTGTCTGTTCAGCGAATAAACGCACTTTTAGTAGCTTTCAACATAACCTTTGTATAGGAGGTGGGCATGGTTATTATCTGATTTTACTCATTTTCTCAATATACGAAGAGATGCCGGAAAAACTGAGTTGGAGCAAGGTTGATTGATATAGCTTAAACGGTTTCCGAGATATATATATATTGTCATATATATGTCATAATTTACTGTTTAGTTATTGCACTTTATCTGTTTTCGATTAATGGGATTTTATGGGCCTGGCAGATATCCACTTGCGCCCATATGCAATACCAGCCGTCTTACGGTGGCAAAGAATACGTGTGCCAAGTTTCATGAAAATATCTTAATTTTTACTCAAGTTATCGCTCGCAAAGACGGACGGACGGACAGACAGTCATTCGGATTTCAACTCGTCTTTCATCCTGATCATTTGAAAGTGTTTGAAAGTTATAAAGCTGTAATTTAAAATCGCTAACTAAACATATACTAATAACTCAAATTATTCCAATACATACCACAATATTTGTATTTAACTAACTCTTTGTTGTACTAGTGTAATAAAAGTACTTCTTTATAGAGGAGTTTATATTTCTCACTCATTGCTCTTGCGAAGCACTCGTTATTCGTTTCTCCAATAAGTCTCTCTCCGGACAAAGCATCTGTTTGATTTCTGAAATATTTCTCAGCGCCTTAGCATATTATCATCATAAATATTCAACAGATCAAGTGCGCTTTCTGTTGCGACATAAAAAATTAACGTCGCAAAGCAGCACAAAACTGCCAAGTGCAAAATAATGAACTGCAGTTTGCTATTCTATATTCTGCCGTTGAGAGTCTTCGCCACAGCCAAATGAGAAAACGGATATAATCAGAGCAATTTATTGGTTGTCGGCGTTAACGCTGAGCAGAAGCCAACGCTTGTCTTGCGTCTTAGCTGTGAGTAATTGTGTGTCCAATAAATTAAAAAAGAAAACTATTCCATAAAGCCCATATAATAGAAACTTCGTAAGCTCAAATGAAATTTATGTTAATTTCAATATGGTTTAGAAAAATACAGTTACTTAGGGTTAATTAGCGCAAAACGTAGTATATCTCGAACTTTTAATATCGGGGTTACACTTCATGCATATTCCGATTTATAATTCTAGGTAACAACCCATAAAGTATTAATTGTTCCTTTTAGATTTAGGTTTTCAATAACGTAGTTTCCAGAGCACTAATGTGAAAATTTTAGTGTGCGAGAAATAGAAAGAGTTATGAGGATTAGTTCTATAATAGCAGTTTTTCATTATAATATATCCTTAATCCTAACTACTACAGTACCTCCGTTCAAGCTATTCATGTGACTCAGGCAATAATATTTTAAACATTTCTAGATGCATTTAGTTAATGATAAGCATTAAAGAAATTCCTGAACATTTTGTTTACTGGGTTTGTACGAGGGAATGTTATTGAGCACGGTTACAAGAAAACCGCAAATACCTCATCAGAGCGATAACATATAGATATATATATATATACTGCTGCATTTACTAGAAGCTGCTGTTGTTTATTCCTCTGCACTGCTTTAAATCAGGGGTGACCAAAATTTTGACCTGGCGCCACGGGACGACAATATTACTAACAAATAAGGAAGAGCTAACCGAACATTTTATACTAAGATCAATCAAACTACCAGAAATAACTAGATTAATCAAATTATTGCCATAATTTTTATTACCGAATGACATAATACTAATTCAAATATTCCCACTTAATTTCGTTAAGACATCTTCCATGAAATATGATATAGATTGGGTGTAAGAGAAAAAAGTCAACCAGACGCGTAAATCATTATATTAGCGACATGGGTTTTGGACCAAGGTGTAGCCCGATTTCATTCTTATTCAGGGCTAAACCATGTTATGGTTAAAAAAAAAAAACAGTTAATTTCATTAAAATATCACACATATTGACCAACATGAACAGTGTAAAGATAGCTGGAAAGTCAGAAAACATCATATTGGGTATATTGCGGTTAAAGAAAATCTAAGCAAATAACATTTACTTTGACATTTACTCGAGAACAGATTTCCAAGCATTTTCACTCAACTAAGTTTGAATTTGACCGTTAAATTGGGTATAAAGTCCACTAGAATTACGAAAACCATTTTGTGTAGTATATGATTGTTGATCGATTTCATAAATTTTTCCACCAAACTATAGCTAACCACAGAATTTGAACATATTTGCGAAAATATCTTACATAAGGTATAAAAAACTTATACCAAAGCACCAAATATCTCAATTCTTACTCAAGTTATCGCTTTCACGGACAGACGAACAGACGAACGGACGGGCGGACGGACAGACAGGCATCAGGAGCTGAATTCATCTCGTCATCCTTATCAATTTGATATACCGAACTGTACATCTATTTCGATTAGTTTTAGGTGTTACAAACAAACGTTAGATGATACGAAACTCTGGCAACAGGTTGCGAGAGTATAACATCTATATATGCTCAGACTGCGGTAACAGCGATAAAGTTTCTGCTGGGAGGTGACTATATATCTTCATGAAATGGTAGTGTGTAATGACCACCGCTTTGTTGTGTACTTGTATTATTTTCATTGTTATTTGCCTAATACTTTTGCACTTAAGAATGTGGTAGCAGTAAATCATTTTCAGTACAGCGCTTGTTGTCATGTACCAGAAAATTTTGTTCAATCGTTCTTAGCAAACCAGTAAATAGTTCTTAGTATTTACTTATTTATAAGTGTGCGTTATACTAACGCAGATAAAATTGCTTCCGTTTTATTGCAATGCTTTAAATGTGTATTCGCACACACACATCCATACTCAAGAATATATACATATGTGTGGTATATAACTCAACATTCCTTCTTACGCTGTATCAATGTGTGTTACGCTCAATTCAACAGCTAGGGAGAGATTTACTGCTGTCACATAATAAAAAACAATTTTCTGCTCACAGTCCTCACATAATTAGAATTTGCGGCGATCTTAATTGTTCCACATGGAGGAAACTTTTATTGTGCGCTGGCCGAAATAGAAATAAATGGTGCGTTAATAAAAGCGTTCCAGTTTTAGCGACCTTGAGGCTTAACGAATAACAACAAGTGTCCGGCTATTTTCTTATTTCTTTTTGGAAATCCTACCGTCTATATACTATATGGTATAATATTTTTTCTTTTCATATATAAGTATGCATATATATACAAAATATACATATATAAGTATATATATACAAAATATAGGAAATGTTGAAATCTTGCTGGAATCTGTAAAGTATCGCGAGTTTAACTGGCAGCTGATTGGTGATTTTAAAATGGCGAGAATTTTAATGGAACTAAAGAGTGGATAATAAAGTATCCGTATCGTCTGTGGTTATGGCATAGCAGAGTAGATGCTTAGCATTATATTCAGTGGTCATGGTTTGTAAAAACAGAACTTTCTAACTGTAAGAAAACAAAATGTAAACTTTTAGCCGATTGTTGAAAAATTGAAGCTGAAACAGTGCTAATACCAACCCTGCATATAAAGTTCCGGTTGATGAAACAATATGTTTAAAAAATTTATGAAACTTCAGAAGATTTTGGGGTCTTGAAAAGGTTCTTCCGAAGTTACCATAAGTGAGAGTTAAAGCTGGGGTTTCACATTGGTTCACAAAATAGGCAGATTTTCTCCCATGAAAAATTTCCATCATTGCTGAATCGTACCCGAAAAGAATGCTGAAACAGTCTTCAAGCAGTAGTTTCTGGACTCTTAATAAATAACAATGCTGAAAGCTACGAAAAGTTAGTTGAGGACATGCTAAAAAAAATTTTATGGCCATGGGTTGCTGGATATCATGAAAAGTACATATGCTGCATGCTCATTCATATAAATTTAAAAACAACATTGTAGCGTGCGCAGAAGAGAAAGGAGAACAGGATATTATGGACTTCAAAAAACTTTATCATAGCCAATGTAATGAAGATATGTTTGGAGACTATATTTCGGGAGATTTATTGAGAGAAATTACTGATGAGCGTTTAATTAATTATTAATTTAAATTTAAAATATTTTTGGTAATATTTTTCGTGGAGAAATTTAATAAAAATAACAATTATATTTATTTGAATAATTTTGTTTTCAATTAGAAATTAAGGCCACAAACTTTTACAAATATCGTCCACTGGGTCACCTGAATACAAAAGCAAATTTTTTTATGTCACTTTTTATTTTCACCTATTTTTCCAGATATTTTCATAGGAGAGCTTAAAGATTTCTTTAAGGTTTTTGGTTGGCTTAAACTTCAATGCTACCCAAGCAATAATACATATTCATCAGAATCAGTTGAACGTGGTTAAGTATAAATTATTTCATAAAACTACGGCAATGTGCTTCCCTTGTTCATTACCCTGATTAGTGATAATACCAAAACATGATTACCATACTAGACTGAGATGCTGCAGTTACCACAAAGGTTTTATTTCTTTTATTTATTACAACAGATTTATTTGTAAGTCAACAACAACGGTTTTACTTAAATCAACACCATCGAAAACCACAACTCTAATGGGTCACTACCGTTAGATGAAACAAGGCATTGGCTATGAACGTAGCAACAACTAACTTGAAACTGTCGCGAAGTATGCGAAGGAGTGTTAAAGTAGCTATGTTTATTTTGATAAATGCGTGTACCGTTACCCATGCGTGCAAGTATTTATCGTCCAACAACTAAGCACGTTTATGATTTTAACAAGTATTTCACAAATTTCTTTCGGTATTCTTTACTTCGGAACTCGCAAGATTTGTAGGGTTTATTTTGCTCTGTCGCAGCAATGTGTTGCATCGTGGAAACTAAGTTGCTTTCCTTTGTTCTGGATGTCAATAACAACAAGAAAATATGCAATGAGTTGTGAAAGAGTTTTGGTTTAACGTCAGCCAAAGGAACATGCGATTAAGATTTAATGAAAATTTTGTAACATAGCAAACGATTTAGAAGTTTCTTCATGTAGGCACTGCCTTGCATAACGTTTGTGTAGAAATACAATTAGTCTTGATTAATTCATGTCAATATCAATTCACTTTCATATGTATACATACATATATTTATACAAACATCTTAAATTTTCTATACACTTGCTACATGTTAGACAGAATGAAACATGAGGCTTCGATCACTGCTATGATAAATCATAAACTAAATACTTTAACTATCTCAGTAAAATTTTCCAAATTTCTACCGGGATGAAAAATAGGCAAGTCAAATTTTTAACTTTTATTTAAGAAAAACATTTACAATAACATTATCCAAAGTATTGCCCATCAGAAACTATAACATTTTCCATTTTTCTGGCAATTCGTGGAGTCCATCCCAAAAGAACTGCGTCTGCTTGACGGCCAAGCATGAATCAAGAAAATTTCTGATACCCTGTTCTGAAGTGAGGGCGTTCTGCATCGATCGGAACAAATGATAATTAGAAGTTACAAGGTCTGGGCTATAAGGCGGATGAGGCAAAACATTCCAGTCGCTGTTTTTCAAATAATTTTTAACCGATCTTGCAACATAAGGCCGAGAGTTGTTATGATGGAAAATTATTGCATCGTGTCTAGTTACAAATTCCATGAGTTTCTCGGCAATCGCTCATTTCAATTTGATTAGTTGTTGTTGGTAACGTTCCCCATTAATGGTTTCACTTGGTTTTAGAAGCTCATAATACACCACGCCCTTCTGATCCTACCAAATACAGAGTATTACCTTAGCGTAAAGAATCAACGGCTTTGAATCAGCCGTTGATTCGGCTGGTTGGCCAGGTTTCACATATGATTTTCTGCGTTTAGGGTTGTCGCAGTGGTTTATTTCATCATTTTTCATCACGAGTCATAATCCGATGCAAATACGATTAAATACATAATTTTGTAGCGTTCAAGCAACATTTTTAACATGCAAAATCGTCTCCCAACGTCTCTTGGTTTCAATTCATATGGCACCCAATTTCCTTGCTCTTGTTGCTTTTGAATGTATCCGGCTTTTTTTGAACGTTTTTAAATCGTTTCTGAGTGACTCCCAAAAATTCTGCGAGCTCGTCTCGTGTTTGGCAAGAATTTTCCTTCATCGAGTAATACTTCCAGTTCTCATATTTCTTGGCCGCCCAGGACGTTCTTCGCCTTTGAAGCCGCCACTCCAATCGTGCAAACCACCAATCTGGCACGTTTGTTCAGCTGGAGCACGTTCTTTCACCAAAGTATGATGACTTTTGGCTGAGGTTTTCTTCATATTAAAGTAACGAAGAAGAACTTCCAACAAAAGCACTTTTTCAGGAATAAAGTTCGACATATTTGAGTGGAAAAGAATTATTGTTGTTTACACTTTAAATGAATGATATATAGTGAAAAAGACGCACAAGGACAGCAGATTTCCAACGCATGTTCGGAAAATTGGAACAATAGAATAATAATCAAGTTACGCCTTCGCATCTCTTCGCAAACCGCACGATTATAGTTATATACCCAACATATGAACGACATCAAATGCCAATTCTAGGAATTGTCATATATATTAGATATAAACATATATCATATTATTAGCAGATACTTACATAAGTACATAAATACCTAGTATATATTTGTGGACTGAACTTTACGAATTTCGGTAGCCTCATCGGTTGGTGGAGTACAAAGCATTGGGATAACCCTACATGTTTTAGGAAGATCGCTAAATTTATAAATTATGATATGTGTATTAGTTTACTCACATGGCTTACTTATTGACATATTTGCAGCACACACACACTTATTGGTCTATGTTGATTACCATAAAATTGGGGGGAAGGACATAAAACTCATAGCAGGTAAAGCGAATAATAAGCTCCTGGCATATGACATACTTGAGACTGTCTGCATACCTTTTAACGACAAAATATAAGACGAAAATTTATCATGTTTATCCCTTCGTAACTGAATTCAGACTATTAAGTAATTCTCCTTGTTATATTAAAGCAAGAGCTGAAATGAGCATGTAAGTGGATTATCCTCCTAAATGTATAAATTATTATTTTGAGCATAGGAGTATAAGATGATAAATTCAACATTTATTTAATTGCTTGAATGCATATTAAAGTATGTCTATATTTGCTCTGCATTTACAAAATCATTGCTTTTATTAAATAACTAGTTCTGGTTCTTCTTTAACTTTAAATTAGCCCTCCTGTACTTCCTCTTCTTTTACAAAGCCTTGCTCGCTACAAATTTCGGCGCCATAATTATCATCAGTGCTATTGACTAGATTCTTGTGTTGCAATTCAGTTCAGACTTCAATTACGGAGTTTACTATGATCGTTATTAGCAACTGTATTACGCAAGCTTTGCTTCTCCCACCTTCTTGAATACTGTGAACTGCCATAAATTACCGCTTAAAGTTTGGTTGAAAGGAAGCAGTTATAAGATTATCTGTAATAATAAAGAAGCAACAGGTATATATGTAATTGTAGAAATCTTCTTTGTTTTATCTTGTATTGTTCGGTAACACCAGTTAAAAATACTGGAGAGTATGTAACAAATAAAACTAGACTGAGTTTAATTGCAATAATTATCAGTTTTCTTTATGCTATTCATATTCGTTGCAATATTTTTGAAATTTTAACTGTGCTAAAATATGATGGCAGGAGAGTAAGGCAACTTTCGATGTATTTATCTATTTGAATTTGCATTGAAGAGCGAAGAACACTCTTGCAGTGTTTTTAAAAAATAAAAATAATGTTTCATGAATTATTTAAAAATATCCCTGAAATCCCTGAATGTATGAAGATTTTTAGTTTCACTATGCATCCGCGATTTATGACTTATAGCATATTAGAGGAGAGTCATCGTTGTCCAAGGGACTGGTCGTTTAAACTGTTATTAGCAAACATTCACGATCATGTTTTCGAATTAGAGAGACTTAAAGCCGAAACCGCAAATACAAAACATGGATTTATGGGATTACAAAGCATTTCTTTGATAAAGTGTCTCCACAGAGAACCCAATTAGCTTCTAGATTCTGCCGAAACGAGGGAGAAGTGCAGCACAGAATTTCGGCAATTTTAAGCGATAAAAAGTTCAAATCTAAAAGGGGGAACTAAATGCGAGTGGTATGAAGGAATATCATATCCAGCGTTTCCATTCAAATTGCTGCAGATGGTCTGCAATTTCTTTCAAATATGACGGAGCCAATGTAGCATCAAGCGATATCGTATATTATGAGTCCAAATGTCGAAAAAAGACTTTAAAGTAATGAAAATAAATAATTTTATGCATTGCATATATTGATATATTATATGTATTTGTGTATGTGTTTTCACAGGCCTTTTACAGTAACATTTACAGAGTCATATATATGTATTCCCTTGTCAAAGTTTCATAATAACAATAAGGTTTTTATACCGCAAACTCACTTGCAATACTTTAATAGGGACGTCGAAAAGCTTTTAGCATAGCTGGAGCGCTAGCGTCTCAAGAGTATCAAGAGCACCACTCCCATTCGCAAATCCACTCTTATCATCATCGTCTTTAACTTTCAAATAAGTTTTCTTATCACGTTTTATTTGCTATTGTGCCATCTTGGGCGCTTTACCGACATCAGCTTTGTTACATAAATCTCCACTTTCTTCGTCATACCTTATTCGGGTGTGTTTTAGTGGTTTGGTATTTGAGTTTAAACTCAATTGAAGTCCATTAAAATTTTTGCTGCATTTTTTTTGACTGTCAGTTTTTTCTTATGTACATTGTGGTCTTGCAGGAATGAAAATAGAAAGGCGAAAATAAAAGAATTTACAACAGGTAACGAAAAGATTATTTAACTATTTCTCTTTCAATATATATGTGCATAAAGGATTCCTAATTATTGAAGACAATCATTAGAGATTGATTTCAAGTATTAAGTGAAATTTAGTGCTTCTGACATGCATCTACAGCAATTTAACGCACCTTTAGTAGTTTCCAATATAACCGTTATAAGGTGTGGGCGTAGTTATTACCTGAATTCACTTGTTTTCTCAACGTATGAGGACTGCTAGAAAGACTTTTCTGTGTAAGTTTGGCTTTAGTGATTTGGGAGATATGTAGATTAAACCTATTAGCGGACGGAGCCACACCCACTTCATATAGATTTTTAAACCACAAACCCTCCTCTCTGGTGTGACTTCCTGTACCAAATTACACGTTTGTATCTTAATTTGTTGTTTAGTTAAAGCACTTCATATGTTTTTGTTTAACGGCATTTTTTGGGCGTGGCAGTACTCCGATTACGCCCATCTACATTAGACAAGGAACACGCGCACCAAGTTTCATTAAGATATTATTAAAAAAGTTATTGCTTGCACTAATGGGCGGACGGACGGACGGACAGACAGTCACTCGGATTTCAACTCATCTCTTCATCCTGATCATAACTCCATATCATCTCGATTAGTTTTAAGTGTTACAAACAACCAACCATTGGGTGAATGGAGCGACAAGTTGGGAGAATATAAAAGGGTTAAAAATGTACATTTTGAAGGGAAATTTACTAAGAAGTATCTTTAATTGCCAATAACATTATTTTGTGAGCAACCTTTGGGTAATCAAAAATACAACCCACAAGTGTATAATTTAATAGTATATGTGACAGAGAAGTTATCCCATAAAATAATGAACTATAAAACTGAATATATTCTTAGATAATTGCACAAAACCGCAAGCACAACAATAAAGCAAACGTGTCAGAGCCATGACTCTGGTACTTTGAAATATGTTCGCCTACAGAGGTTGGCAAACACAGATAGGCTGTTGGCTACAGTTCCTCCGTTCATATCGGTGTAACCTTAAGAGGTTATATATATGTGTATCGTATATATGAGACATCATCACTCCCTTGGTGCTTGGTGTATATGGTACCCTTAAGGGTTGTCATTGTGGCTTATTTTCAATGTGTTGTTGTCACATTTTCGCTTACACATTCATTTAAATACAAATACACGTGGAAAATATTTGACCATCTCGAGATCAGTCTGTTATGCGACACAATGGTATCATGTGACTAATACCATTTTGTTTGGCCATTTTTATATCCACCACTCAACGTTGTTTTTATATTTTTATATTTCCATACAGTTTGACCATTTCCATTCTGCTACTACTTGCACACTTTCATGCAGGGTTGTAAGTGTATCCTACTCTGTTAATGTAGCCTTTTTGTCAAGCAGCACCGCTACATGTTTTTATACTCAATAAACTGTTGCTTTTAGCCAGTTGGCTTGCTCCGTGAGAGCCAAGCAAGGGTCGACAAGTACACTCAAATTGTTGGTGAAAGGATGTGCATAAAATGTTGACCTTCCATGCGGAAAAATATAAAAACGATTTTAAGGTTATTACATAAATATGCAATAAATGCTAGAACGAAAAAACTTTAACGAAATTTTCTGGACATATTGCGTTAATAAATCAAAAGTAAATCTATATTCGTAATTTTAATCTATATATACAATTTATTTGAATATTATTATATTTACGAATCCATATTTTATATCAATGGAACTTAAGTATAACTAATTAGTTTTCAATCTGCTGGCCTTTCAAATAAACAAAACATTAGGGCAATTAGTGTGGAACAAACACAACTCAAACTTGGTTATGTTGAAATCGCTGTGAAGTGAATTCAATTGGTGTCGATTTATTTGAGATGTATAATAAGCAGCAATGAGTGAATGAGCTTATTATACATTAGTGCTTGTATGATCTTTTGTATAGCGTCTTTTTGAAGCTCCTGTTTCATTGAAATCGAATTCATTGTAGTCGCCTTCAATTCTTTTTAAAAACTTGTCAAAGCATATTGAATTGAAATGCCAATTTGCATAATCCAATACTTCAAAGGGTTTCAAAGAATATATTTTCATTTTCAAAGAAAACGTGAATCTAACTGTTTATATGAAGTCACTACTCCTCAGTCATGCTCCCAGGTTAGAGTAGCACTGGGCACGCTTTTTTTGTGGTTCCATAATAATTATTAAATTTTATGTCTGTCAACGCCTCAAGGGATATTCAGTTTGTTTTCATTCAGCATTTCACTAATCATAGACTTGTTGTTGATGATTATATTGGAGCCAAGAATGATGGAGACAAAATTCTGATATGCTGTGTCATTAACCAAATGAACTGCTAAACTTTCATATTAATTGTAAGAAAAGGCTTACTTTGTTCACAGAACTTTTAACCACATGAAAATTCTCTGGTTCTCTGATTGTTTGGAGAGTAATGTTAATTTATCATTAGGTGAATTCCCGCGATGAAAATTTTCAGACTTTGTTTTATTTCACTGCCGAACCTGCACCATCTCTATGGTTATACGTTCTCTGCCTTATATTCGCTCATGACGTCAAAAATCGATGTAGTTTTCTGTTTAATGTACTCCAAAAAAGTGGAGAATGGAAACTGTCGTAATTTGTGTCTATCACGCATGACTGCAGCTATGACAGATGAAGTTGTATACAACAGAAAATCATTTAGAATACGTTTTTCAAATTTTAAGCAATGAAAACATTCCTTCTAGTTAAAGAGGAATAATCCAAAAATATTAGCTTATATAATAGTAAGCTAATATAATAGTTAGCTAATTTGATCTAGAGATTATCGGTTTTTTGAAAGAGGTATTTATTCATTCGTCTACATTAATGTTGCCGCATTCAAAATAGTTTCCATTCGATATTATGCAATTATGCCAGCGCTTCTTCCAATCGTCGAAACATTTCTCAAACTCGATTTTTGGGATACCCTTTCAGTGATGCGCTTTTAATATCAACTACGAGTATACTTGTAAAGCGACGGCCCTTTAAGGTTCTCTTTATTTTTGGGAATAGTAAAAAGACACACGGAGCATGTCGAATGTCTGGTGAATATGGAGGCTGTGGATGCTTGGGCATCGTTACAGTATCGCTTGTCGCCAAGAATGCACGAACAAGCAACGAAGTGTGAACAGAATTGCGCAAATGTTCTGAATTTTGGCTACCAATATTATAAAGCCTATTGTAAAATACATTTATAAGACAGCATACTGAAAGGGTAAAGGAAATTCATTATTTATATTTTCAATATAAACATTAAATAATAATAAAAGTTCTGATGTCGGTTTGCAAATACGCCACAGATCAAGATTAGATGAAATAAAATTTGAATTACGATATCCTATAGAGTATTTGAGGAACTGCTGGCGAATTATTGGAGTAATTAAATACGACGGCGTAACTTAAAAACGTAATAAAATTACGTTGAACATGCTTTATTCCTTAATATGAAATTATATGACAACTAATGTAGAACAAAACTCTGTACTGATTTTCGCTGGAACTCAATTGCTGCATTTAGTTCCGAATGCCCGAAGAAGTACTCGAGTAAACGCTTTGTTAACCAGCAATCTGCTTAGCTCGAAATTTACATATACATGGTCAACTGAGTCACAGATAGCTACAGTTACATAATTATTGTCTGTTCTCTTGGAAGAGAACGGCTGGTGGATGTAATGTATGCCAGCGAAGAGAGTATTCAACCGCATAAATTCGCCTTTAATTTGAAGTGAATATGCAGGAAGTCAAACAGGCAATAAATAACGTGCAAAAAATGTTTGCCAGCACTCTTCTAAGCACATTTGTTTACAAGGCTATAAATCCATCTACTTCTAGCGTAGAAATCTGTGAGCGTACTTTTGTGCACTTACCCGTTGTAAAATCACAGCACAGCAACAGCAAGTGTTTAATTCTGGGAATATCAGCTATACATATATATGTTCGCATACTGAAGGCAGCAACTGAGAACTGGTACATATAAGAAAACTGAACCAAAATGTTGTGACTTTGAATCTGAGTTGCAGGGCTGCCATGTTAGCATTGTTTTGGGGCAAGAGTAGCGGCAACACGGTTTCAGTTGCCCATGTAATTGTCCATATAATCGCAGTCACTGCAAAGAAACATACAAATGAACATTAAATTCAGCCTTTCACAACACTCGGTCAATCATGCCACTGTTTCTTCGATGAAGCAGGAGCTTATAAAATGCCTGAGCAAAAACTCGAATTTTGCTTAGAGGATCGCAACAGAGGTCCAGCGATTTACAACTGTTTTAAAAGATAGACGCTGCCGGTCTGTAATAAGTTTAAAGTCTGTATCTTATAAGCGGATTAAGCTATTTTGTACATTGTACATACATTTTGAAAACATTGCAATTTGCAATTTCGCAATATGGAGTGAAATTCGTAAAAACGGAATTTTGTCACGCTAATATAACGGTTTTGTTCGAAACTATTGGAAAACCGTTAGTTTGACTCCAAGGACAGCAGGTCAGTGGCAGGTGGTAAGGTTTGCATGTGAAATAGTTTAGGATAACAACATAGAATTGTCGTGCTTATTTTATTTGACCGCTCAATTTTATGTAAACTTTTATACCTCAGTAACAACTTAGCCGATTTGGTACTTAACATTTACACAACATACTATTTCTCGAAAAATTAAGTATTGCATATACAAATCGAAATCGCCTGCATAAACGGAAATCTAAACTTTTCTAGTTTCTTATACCCCGTATATATGGCTTTTTCCTAGGCCCTGTACGTCTGTTAGTATTCTAGTTTCAAGTTCTATTTTCTGCATAGCCCTGCACCACGCGCATCGGTAATCGAGAATCGGTGATCGAGAAATATTTAAAAATTAAGCTATAATATTTCGTAGCAAGGTTCGGTATCAAAAATGAGTGATATATTTTAGTTCTTATTCTCTTCACTATTTATAAATTTAATATAGTGATTTCTGATAATAAGGTTGATTTGAAAAAATATATATTTTCTATAAGGAAAATTTTACTAATAAAACTAAGTGAGCATATGATCTATGATAAAGTTGGTCCCGAAAATTAGGGCTGATTCCGAGGCAAAATTTCGTTTTTAATTGAGGGTTATATAATATTCGACTGCACAAGAGCTCAGCTTTTCTTTACTTGATTTGCACATTTTTTTGCAATTTTTTGCAACCCGATCTGACTTTGAATGTTTGAAATGAAGACTTAAACAATTCTAAGAAATCTCAAAATATTATATTATCTCATGTGCAGCTCATCTTGGCATCGTTCTTAACTCTAACTTATTAAATAGAATAATTTGTATGTACTTATTTACTAGTTGACTACAATTATCATTTTAGCTTTGCAATGTTCTGTTATGCTATTATGTTCAATTGATTCTTTATTATGTAAAAAATCAAAAGCTTGTGATTTTATGCATCAACTTGGGAGTTCGACAAAAAAACTTCTAAATGAAGCTAAATTTGCTTGTACTTAGCTTCTTATGAACTATTTACTAAATTGAAAGCACTCAAAGTTAATTTGTGGCTTATGATTCGGTAAATTGTTTATGTTAAACTTTTCCACTAACACCAGAAACAACATTTGATTGCATTGATCATGATTTAGTGTCTATGAGAAAAAAAAAATGGGTCGAATCCCGAAAGTGAAAGAAATTGATAAATTGGCAAGGCTTGTATTATCAAAACAATATATGGCGTAGACACGTAAAAATTGCATGAAAAAACAGGCAGTGAGTTGAAAAAATTTTGGAAATAGTAAAACTGAAAATGGGCAAACACTTCAGTCTAATCAAGACCAATTGGGCGACGAGAAAGTTTCTATGACGACAATTTTTTGTACACAGGCGCGTGTAAAGGAACTAGGTATGGGTTACGTGTGTGCAAAAAAGGCGAAGTCAAGGTGAAGTACATATGTATGCATATGTCCAGAATACATAAAATACCACTAGCGTTAAGGACAAAAAATTTTAGCATCAGGTTTAATTTCTTTTTCTTCGTTTTCATTTGGTCATTGAATTAGCGGAAGTGTTATTGATTGAGATCAGACTTTTTCTATTATTCCATGTGAGTGTACATTTTCGGGGATAAAGATGCAGTGATGCATTCTTCGAGAGTTGAAACTCCTTTGGGAAACTTTTAACTAAGTAAAATATTCAAAGGGTATTGCGATTTGGTTTTCTAGTATATTCAAAACCGGTACAGTTTAAAATGAGTGCATCTTTTACTTTTTAAGTAACTTATATACTAGAATTAATAACGATTATTTCAATAAACTCTATTTCGAATTCCTAAGTCTAAGCAATGTCTCGATTATGAGCTAACTTCGAAAAGAGGAATAATTCCTTTTTTACTTACGATTTAATACCTCCAAAAAATTGGTTTGGTCCACTACCTAAAAAAGTTAATTCTGCTGTAAAAAGAATGCAAAAAGAAAATTTGTTGTAAAAATTAAAATAAAATGTCTCACAGATTGAAAGTTCACTCCAATGAAAGTCCAATGGAAGCTTCTTTCATTAGTCATCCCTTTCCGTCTCTGTTTCAATAACTTGATGTGACCATACCGAACGATATACGAAGAAAAAGTTGTAAACGACTATTAAATGCATTTCCATTTCGGGGGGTTAATCATGCAAATAGACGGAATCGAACCATTTTTATTAAACCATAACTAACACTTCGATTTAATGAAAAATTCGAACTAAGCAACAGCAGTTTAAACCAAGATTTTCTATCTATACTATTCTTGATTTTCTAGATATTCTATTGATTCTCAATGCTTATGTGTATTTATGGGAATTGGTACTGAAAAAAGTAAAATGCTCTCCTTTGCGAAAACTATTAGCGCTATAAATAAATTTTTCGCGATATTCCATCGCGTAATTGAGACATATATAGCACACCTTATGTCCAACATAAAGAAGCGACTGTTAACTAATATAACTGCTGACGTATATGGGCCATTTTATATCATTAAGGTGTGTGGAAAATTGTTGGAAAATTACCTTCGATTATCTTAAACATAGCAAAGATTTCAAAAGGTTGCTTTCTCTTCTTGGCGTACGCACCCATTTATTTCAGTCTTGCTCTCATGAATGTTACGAGTACTTTTTCATACTTTTTATTATCTTTGGTAATGTTTATTTTCCTTTTTTTGTAGCTTCAATGCAAATGTTCAAAGTACATTAAGGTATTTTCGATCACGCCTGTTGGTTTGAATCATAAATGACTGCAAATTACTGTAGTAAAACGTGACGTATTTCCCGCTGCTCAGAAATGTTTTAAAACTAAGCTTGAACAAAAATAAACGTGAAGCGATTTGGCGAATGATGAAAAATAAGGCAAGTCAAAAGTACGATACGGGTAAGGTGAATCCTTTACGTGCGGAAGATCGGGTGCCTGCTGATAGACATAAAAAACGGATAAAAGCGGCATCCTGAACTCTTTTGGCGTTTTTATACATTATTTATTTGCCTTTTATCATTGGACCGCTGGTGTGCATTTCTCATGAATACGCACAAATAACGGCAATTTGAGGTAATAGAAAATGTACTTGCAGTTATGTGGTTGCTATTACTTTTCTCAATAGAGGGGTGAGCAAGCAAATTTATTTACATTTCAAGTCGATCGTATTTTATTTCAAGAATGCACATTTATTGCTGAAAGCTAATAAAAAGGGCGGCGAAATAATTAAATAGGTAAGGATGAGCTAAGTTCGGGTGTAACCAAAGATTTTATACTCTCGCAATGTGCAAGGTTGAGAGTGGGGGAAATGTTTTCAGGTGCTGGCACAATTTTATATTAAAAAATGTTGCGGGAGAATTCAATATTCATTACTCCAAGAAATTGTCAATGGATTGCAGTCATATTTGATATCTTATTAACTTATATCACGGGCCATAGACTCGTGTACTTTCATTGTTATATTTTGCTTAGTATCAGAGATATTTATACTAAAATCTACGAAATTAACTCAAAAGTGATATATACGATATAAACTCAACCAACGTGGTTTAAATGAATATATTAGATACATGATGAAAAAGCCAACCAGAGAAAGGGAAATCATTACATTAGGAATAAGGGGATTAGACCATGGTCTAGACCGATTTCTTCCATATTTAGCGCGAAATCATACTGTGTTTAAGAAAATTTATCCACTTAATTTCATTAAAATATCATGCATATTGACCAACATAAACGGTTTAAAGTCAGGTGGAAAGTCGGGAATTCTTATATCGAGAATTTCTGGGATAGAGGAAGATCTGCACTGATCACATTACTCTTTTCATTATTCAAGTATATTAGGGAACATGTTTTCATGCCATTTTGTGAAGGTAACTCACACAGTGGCCGGCATATTCGGCATAAAGTCTGTAAGAAGAGCGAAGATCATTATATTTGGTATAAGAGTGTTGGTGTAATTCGTTGACCGATTTCACACATATTCAATATTATAAGTTAAATTAGTTTTATCTTGCATATTGACCGATATATACTGTATGAAGCAAAATGTAATAGGAAATTGTTATATTAGGTATATGGGGGCTGGGGGTAGTATTAACTGGCTTCCATAACGCAAAATCGGTCATTCTCGATCCATCCACTTCATATTACTTCATATTACAGCTTCGGAGATGGCGATAATGTTCAATAAGGTTGATTTCTGTATCTTGTTTACGAACATTACGCATTCAAAAACGAATCAACTTTTTCGTGAATATGTTCTATCCTGCGGTACTGTTCGGCTTAAATCTTCTGAACATTTCGTCCAAGTTATCAAAGTTGGTCATATAACATATGTAGATCTATAAATACTTTCGGACGTCTTACTTTCTCGCGGATTAGATCAGAACGTATGGGACGATTATATACTTAGGAAAATATAACAATGCATATTTTTATTAAAAAACATTTATTTAAATAAAAATTTCTACAATATTAGATTTCAACTATAATAAATAAATAAATTTACACAAAATCCGTTTTCTTTATGCTCCTTTTGAGGTATTCCGGAATGAGTTTATTGATCCTTTTCTCCTGTGCGAGGTCCTCTTCTTCGTCGTCAGATTTTCTGTCAGGCCAAAACAGTTGTTTGCCGTTGCATAAGAATTTTCAAATCTTCGCTTGTCTTGAGAACGCTTCCAAGTCACTCCAATCACCATGCTCAATATTATTGCAACATTCTCCTAACAATCCGACGGTCAGATCAAGCTTTGTATCCACAATCTGTCTAGCGACGGGACATAATCGTCGAAGTTCCTGCCGATAGCTGAATATTTTATAAGTGAGTGTAGAATTTGTTGGAGGTGTCTTCATAGTGAAAAATTATTTTTTCTTTTACGACTGGGATAAGAATATATCACTTGAGAGTTTTGTAAAGTTATGGTTTTATTTTTTTGGCAGACCGTCCTTTATACCCATCTAAAATTTATCTGTGAAATATATGCAACTACCTGTGATCCTTCCAAGAAATGGACCCTTCTATTCGTTGAAGTGCACGAAGTGTGCCGAACTTGATCGTCAATTGAACTCCAGGTAGAATAAGGTACACTACAACTACAGGTAGCGCAATAAATAAAAGTAGAGGGCGTGAAACTTCATACGGATATTCCCTTGAAAGTTATTGTTTTTGAACCAGCTATACATTAAGTGAAAAACACAGATCTTTTGCTTTGATTATTAATCTGCAAATGAATTATTGATGTATTGGTACATTCCAGAAATAATGAATTTCAGTTAACTTAGTTAAGCAAAAAATTTTAAATTACCTAGTTTTAATTTGAGAGAGAGATACAATATTATATAAGGCACATTGGAGCTAGGGGAAGTGCTTAGCCGCTTTTATACATTTTAGGCACATGGACACACTGTTATCAGAAAGATACGCTCTCTGAATTTCACAGAAAAACCTCACATATTAATCCGTACATATGGTATAAAATCTAATAGGAGGTTGAAACCCCGTATATTAGGTATATTGTGGCTAGGGGAAGTATCCACCTGATTTCCCCCATTTCTGACATAAGAGCACATTATTATCGTTCAAAAATAATACTCCAATTTCATTACGATATCTCATGCATTTACCTGTATTTTCGAATATAAAGTTAGCCATAGGCATTGTGGTCCTTATATTATGTATTGGAAAGTTATTTGCTAATTCCGACTGGTTTTACGCATGTGATGGCATCTGGAAAGCACTATCTGTACAAAGTTTCATTCCAATATCTTAATTGGTGCTTGATTTATCTAATTTAAAGTGAACGAATCAGATTAAATTTAAAATTGTGTTATATGAGAAGTAGGCGTGGTTGTTATCCAATTTCGCCCATTTGCGCAATGCGATATTGAGATGCAAATACAATGCCACGTGCCAAATTTGGTTGAAATTAGATACGGTGTTCTTGAGATATGGGATTTCACCTAAAAGTCGCGGTGCCACGCCCATCATCCAAGTATGCACGGATTCCTATGCAACTTTTCCATATCATATTTTCAGTAAGATTTAATGCTTGTTACGTGTTTCTTCATAGAGTTAAAGCACTGTTAGGAGTTTCTAACATTAGGCTTATACAGGAAATGGGCGTGGTTATTATCCGATTTCACTAATTTCCTCAACAAGTTTGATTAATACAGCTTCAACATTTGTGAATTATGGAAAATTAAACTTATGCCGGACCATGCCCACTTTTTAAAAAGTTTTTACCCACGGTAATACTCTGTGCACAATTTCAGGGTTAGATATTAATTGGGAGCTTAGTTATAGCACTTTATCAGTTTTCGATTATAGACATTTTGTGGGCGTGGCAGATGTACAATTACGGCCGTCTGCAATACTAACCTCCTTTGAGTGCCAGGAAATATGTTTTCCTTAATCTTAGTTTTATTAAGATATCTCAGTTTTTACTCAAATTATCACTTTTACGGATAGGCGGGCAGACGGACTGATGGACGAACAGACAATCACTCGGTTGATCGTTTATGTATATGTATAACTCTATATCCATTCCGATTAGTTTTAGGTGTTATAAAGAACCGTTTGGTGAACAAAACTAATATACTCTGTTGCAGCATGTTGCGAGAGTATAAAAATGCTTAATTGTTGACTGTAATTTAAACACACCCCAGCTCAGAAGTGGCTATGCATATAACTTACAAAAAAAAAAGTAAATTCAAACACAATTTGTGCCAAACGAAAAACCATAACATGTGGCAAAACTTAAAATTCCGCAAAACTAACTAAGCCTCCTCGAAAACAACCAGCCAGCTATACAATTGTTGAACTAAACTAAAATATGAACACGTATAAGTACGAATGCATGTAAGTACATATAATTTGCTCCAGTCATTTTAGTTTGCTAATGCTAATCCAATTATCATAGTGTTGACATTTGCCCTTTTCAAACTTTATAGTCCTATTGAGAAACCTTATATCTCGTATTAACATTAGATTTCATCGCTATCTGCTAACCGCAGTCCTTTTTCGGCTTCCTCTCTACCAACGAAAAATTAAACCATAGCTTTCCACCCTTTTTGGATATGACAATAAGCATATTTTTATTGCTTATATATCTACATACATCTGGATTAGTTTCGCTTTATAAGTTTTTGTTGTGGCTTAACGCTGTTAACTTGGTAAACTTGCTAAGCTGCAACAACAAAGAAAGGTACTACGTGTGTTAACTGTATATGTACTGTATAAAGGTATAAAATGTGTCTATTTATATAATTTATATTCCGGTGCGCAACTACGCTGCCGTAATACATACATACAGATGTAAGGCCACATAACAACAAAATTCAAAATAGCAAAAATAGTTAAATATAAAATATGAAGCTTAGTGAAATCGTAAGAAGTTTGCTACACACCTTTACCCAACCCAAGCTTCATATCCTTTTTCTGCTTCTTTCCGTGACTGTGGTTACACACTCTTGATTTGTTTGCTCTCCACCCTTTATTCTCTCCTCTTTGTTGTGTGTGTAGCACCTTCCAGTACCTTTTCAGTTTCCTTTTAGGGCAATTTAGTTTTGATTTGACAACTCTTACATATGAAATCTCAAGTTATTGTGAATGAATCTTTATTAAGCATAACTTTAATACACGTTTTTTTTAAAAACGATTTAAGAAAGTCAGTAATTTGAAATATATTTAAAACAAGGAAGGAAGATACTTTCACGTGTAGGCAAAACTTGATATTACGAAATGTTGCATAAGAGTTCAACATTCATTATTCGAAGAAATTGTAAATGGGTTATAATAAAAGTTCGTAACTTACTAACTTATATTATTGGTCATAGACTCAGTTAGTTTCATTATTACATTTTGCTACGCGTCCCAATTATTTATATTGAAATCGGCTCAATTTACTTAAATGACATGTACAAAACTTGAACTCACTCTAAAAAACTAAACTTAATATATTGAGTTTATTAGGAAAGGTCAACCAGAGAATCGGAAATGAATATCTTAAGGAAATGGGGTTTAGAAAATTGCCTACAACGATTTCATTCAAATTCAGCGCTAAACCACATTATGTTTAAGAAAGCATGTCCACTTAATTTCATTAAAATATCTCCCATATTGTCCAACATAAGCGGGTATATTTCGAGCAAGCGGAAGATTTGAACTGATCGCAGCAACTTTTGGTATTACACAAGTATTCGAGAACATTTTTGCAAGCAATTTTTTATATAACTCTCACACTGACCAATATATTCGGCATATAGTCTGCTAGAATAATATATGGGAGCTGGGATAATTTGTAGACAGATTTCATACATTTTCGGCATATGCAATATTATAATTTCACTTAATTGTTATAAGATACCTCAGAGATTGACCGATGTATTTGGTATAAAGTCAACCGGAAGTTTTAAACACCTTATGTTAGGTATATGGGAACTAGGGGAACTAGTTACGAGACTTTAAATAATTTAACCATAAAGATATACTGCTAACAGCAAGAGACGCTCTCCAAATTCCACTGAGGTAATTCACATATCGACCGATATATACGGTATGAAGTTAACCGGAAGTTTGAAAATATTTATGTAGGTATATGGACGCTAGGGGAAGTATTGATCTCACTTCAACAATTTTGAACACCAGGCCATACTGTTATCTGGCAAACATTTGTTCCGAAATTCAACAATATATCTCACAGACTGACCGATATTTTCGTAAAAAATCAGCTATTGACACTCTATCACGTGAGATCACACACCCTAATGCCTTTCCTTCAGAAAAGTTTTGCTGCGACATCTTAATTGTCGGTAAGGTAATTGATTTATATATCCCACCATCTAAGGAGGTGACGGAGAGATTTGCTTCCAGCAAGTTTGATTGATATAGCTTGGTTTGTGAGAAATGTCAGACAGTCACCAGGATTTCAACTGGTGACGTTAACTTTAACATTTATATCTATATATATGTATATATATATGCCCATCTATATCTATTTCGATTAGTTTTAGGTGTTAGGTGAACAAGAAAATTATGCTCTGAGTCCAAAGGCTAAGAGACCATAACAACATCGAAACTTACTTGAAGTTAAACCAATGGTTGTTCCCTATTGATTATTTTAACACAACTGAAGGCCATAAAATATGTTTACATAAATATATATTTATATATGAATAGTTAGATTTTCTTTCGGAAATTTTCTAAAATTAAAAGCATCATCCGTTGATATTGTGACTTTTCTAAGGTACCTGCTCCAACCGGCAATTCTTTTCAGGGATTTTAACTCACTTGTATTCATTTAAGATTCACAAAAGCTTGTCCCATAGATGCTTCTCATTTGCATTTGAACTGACGGCTGGTCATTTTCATTTCCGGTTCCGTTCAATGCCTTTCCTTCCCACTCTTATTAATTAACTCAAGGCATAGTGTGTGGATAATTCTCTTTTCTACCTGGAAAGCCACTTGAGTTTCGGTTAATAAATGAGTCCAATTCGGTAAATTTTTGCCCAAAATTGAAAAATTGGCTTAGCGCATGGAATTGTAAGACATAACTAATCTACAAATTATTCAAACTATAAGTGATCACAAGTACAGATGCGTCGATTCGTTGATTCGTCGCCGTAATTTAATCAGTTTGTTTGAAGGTTTTCTGTTTAGATATTTGAAGCAGTGGCCTTAAAGCGGGAATTGTCCGTCAATAGGAAATTTTAAATAAATATTTATGGGAAGTGAAAACTTTGGAAGTAGATTGACAATCTTATCATTCGTTCCTTAGTTACTTAGTACATTGAGAGTTTCAGATGTTTTAACAAATTTTAAATTTTGATTAAGGTCCACGACTTATGACAAGATAATATTATACTTACAAAATCAGTCCATAAAATAACATCTTAATGCCTATTTACCTTCAAAAATACTAAAATTTCCACGCAACAAAAACTTGGTAACTGTTAATCTTAAATCAATTTGGAACCTTAATCGTCTGGGCGTATGAGTAACCTGTTGCTGCTAACTCACTGAACGTTAACAGTTCATTAGTTTTTGTTTGTTAAATACCTAATTTCTAAAGTACAAAATTTTCGCGAAACTACATTTTAGTCAGAGAAACTTAGAGCAGAAATTGACGACCTATTTGCGGTCTATATGTGTATGATTGCTGATTGAAGCTAAGAAGGCTTTCTTTTTCTTCTAGGAGGAAAAAGGCTAAATTTTGCGAAAAATTATGAAAAAGGTGTTTTACTGTTTTCGTGCTAGTGTGTTGAAATCCAGGCATTTTATCGTTTACATACTAACAGAACCTCATAATGCGACCTAACAGACCTTACAAATGAAATTTTTTGTAAAAAAAAAGGCTTTCTCTTTACTGATCAAAGCATTATTATCACATTGAAAAGGCGGATCTTTATTCAGTATGTATTCTCCTCAATTTCCTATTTTTTCCCGTCTATTGTCAGTAAAGGTATTCCTCAAGTGATATTTATATACTTATTTAATTGTAGAGTGTTGTTGTCACTATCATGATCTATAGTATAGTATCTATAGTAAAAATAGTATTGTAATTGTCACAATAGTGTAAATAAATAGCAAAAAAAACTTAATTACTGATTCTATACAATCTTGTCTGGTATTGTGGCACCAGCTTTCCGTTTCTTGGCCACTTACAATATTATCAAGCATATTGTTCTCCTGCTGCTTACCTCCTTGCAATTAGACGTTGCATTTGAATGCCCGCAAAGCACGGTTGCACATGCAGCCTTATGCAACACTGTTACTAGTGTAAGAGAGCGTCTGAGTGCAGCTACGTGCCCTCGCACTAGCAGGTAACAACCCGCCACAATGCACCCTGCGATTGCCAGTACCAAATGGAAAGGTGTAAAGCATACTTGAGCAAATGGCATTTACAGTTAATACGAGTAGTACGACTCCCCCAGTGCAGCAGTAGCTGTGACGAAATATATATTATTGTACATTTTGTTTGAGCTGTATGTGGTTCAAAGCCCTCGTAGTTCTTACAGCGTTGAATTAAATTTTTACATAAATACATATAAATATTTACATATGTATGTACTATGGTGTAAGCTCACGCGACAGAAAAATAATTTAACGATATAATGCAATTAACACGCTAGGTGGCAATGTCGCTATGTCACGACTCCAATTCCAAAGGGCACCAGAAGAAAGTGCTGGGCATAAGAATGGGGCGTATTTTATTCTAGGTTAATTATAATTAGTACATTGTTTTGAAGATCTCTTGGTGGCAATTTGGAACATTAAATATCGCCGCGGTCCTCCCAGGATGTTGGAAAAGTCAAGACAGTCAATCCTTTGACTGGTATATTGGCTTTTCACAGACTTTAACTTGAATTTTGTTACGTGATTTGAATTTAAGTACTCTGAATATTATAAAAAGGTCTGTCCGGTCTAACAAATCCCCTAATGGTAATGTAATATAGCTGCTTCTCCTTTTGAAAATGACTTTAATGATACAAATTTTTTTGGTCTCAAATTAAACGATATCAGAGTTGACCACTCGTAGTTTTGCTTAATTTGGGGTTTGACTGCGATCCAGCTCCAGCACTCTTATAAATTCCATAACATTGTTAATGCCCCGTACTCTCACAAATGGATCCAAGGCCTTTACTCCTTCCGCTAGTGATTGCTACTATGCAAGATGCAAGCGCTCCGGTGTAACTTAAACTATAGAGGTTCTTGTAAAACAGTGGTCGGCAGCCTATTGCCCGCCGGGGACTCTCTTGGCCCGCTCTGACCATACATGTGTTTCCTAGGTACTTGCAATTGTTATTACAACGTAGAAAGTATGACAGGACCAGTTGCTTTCTCACTATGTAGCAAAATGAAACAAAATAAATCATTTGATTATGGTTTGGTTTTCTATTTTAATATTTTATTTCTTCTTCTTCTTGTACGTTTCCGCAAGCCGGTTCAAAATTTAAAATACAACTATTTATTTTTCTATTTCATTAATTTTTTTTTACAATGCGTATGTTGTTAATTCAAGAAGGAGCCGTCGAACATTTTTTTCGGCACTATTATTATATGAAAAAAATTGTTAAGAAATCAGTCATGGTCCTAAATTCACTTGAACTGAAAAGTTTGGAGCCTGTAATATGTACCACTGGGACAGTTGAGTAGCTCTCAACACGTACACACTCTCACGCGTATAAGGCAATAGTTCATGTTATGCATGTGTAATTATTTCGGGGAATTATTGTACAGTTGGCAACATCATATATACTTATAATTATACTCATACTATACACATTCTATTCCATACGTATACATTATACTATACTTATACATACTATACAATCTTATGGCTGCAGGGTTTTCGATAAATAGTAGTTATTTGCTTAAACCATAATGGAATGGTTTGGCTCAGCAACTAATTGGTTACTTATAATCATCTACTTCAAAAATAATTATTTACTTTACTGAAAGTTGGCTCGCTGACAGAACTGGTGAAATAAGTAAAAAGGATATTTTAATATATACATTTTTTTTTTCCTTTTTACTACTTGTTTTATTACGCGCTGTTCTGAAAATTTTCGCAGCTAGTTGTAGTAGAGTCCTCTCTGAGGATGTAATTTCGTTGGAGAAAATATATACGATTCCTGCTAGGAGCCATGTACTTCGCTACATTCATTCCTCTAAAACAAAAACTAAAATACTAATTTTAGCACCTATTTATTTTACATGTCGGTGGCGAATTTTATAACTTACAATAACGTTTAAAAATTTCTTTAACAACCCAGATTTACATGGCTTATATTTTCTAGATTTTTTTAAAGTACTGCTGGAATCTAGTGACGTATTCGCCTACAGATTTAACATCGATAATGTCATCATCGTTTAATTTTTTCCTGCGAGGAAAAAAAATTTACTATTACCTCACACAAGAATATTTATACATTATAAACGTCTGTGAATTACATTTGAATCATGAAATGAGATGCATACAACGAAACCATAACCCATCAAATGAATTGTGAAAAGCTGTTAAATTATGCATCACAAGCAGCGGGTTGATTGTCGCCTTGCCTCTGTGACAAATAATGTGCGTTCGTCAAGAATTTTTCATTTCACTTGGGAATTGGTAACAGCGAAAGGCAATGTAAAGAAAGAACCCAAGAGGAATATAGCGAAATATATACAAACTAAAGGGTTACAGGGAAAGTAATATAAAATTCATTTAATATTTTGGGTAGTATTTGCGTAGGTTTGTGAGGTGAAAAGTATTTGTATTGGTATTCTTAAAAATATTACAGTCATAGGACTCATTCGAATACAGTCTCTTCTTTTGCCACTTATTTCGCATAAGTTAATTTAATTACCTTACATGGTATTATGTAATACTTATATACTGCACTTACACACAAAACTTTATAAAAATACCGATGTTAAATTTTCTTCATCAATCATGATAATGCTAAAGTGATGCGTGTGTATACATGTGTACCAGTGGAGAAAATATGCGAAAGTAACATTTAATTTAGTCGACAAAAATGCATAAAATATTTCAAACAGCAGCAACGTTTCTCCAAGAAATACAAATGAGATGACACTGCTTTTAGCAGACTCTTTGATTGTCCCAACAACAGAGGAACTTACATCCCCGCAAAAATCAAGTAATAAAATTGCTGGCGCCCCACTAAAAATAATTTTAGTTGTCAACACAAAGTTAATTATTCCGAAATTAGGACCCATGTCACAAGCTGTGCAGCACTAAAACCGGACCCAGAACGTGAATTTTCTTGGTTTCATTGCGTAAGTTCATTTTAATTGTTTTAATATTGCTAATGCTGTCGCCATTTATGCAACATGTCGCTACAACTTTAAGGTTCTTTTGGCCTTAAATTAATTAATTAATGAAGTTGAAACAAACACGTTAAAAACTTATTTTGAAAATTTTAATAAAACCCCGATTATTTCGAATTTTAATAAGCAATGTGCCATAACGGTGTATACTCTGAAAAAAATTTATAAATATACATACAATTCAATAAAACAGTTATACAGTTGAAACCTGCATTTCCATTGAAATCAAAAATACCCTTCGTCTTTTTGTAACAATCCTGGTTTTATATTCCCCAAAAAGCTCCAATGTCTATGCCAACTATGTCATATACCTAATTTCTTACTCCTACAGCAAAAAAAGTTTTAATTAATGCAGGTAACTCAACAAAATAAAAAATGAAAATTCTGTTGAGCTACTTGGTAAAGCGTATTGATTAAGTTTTCTGCGCAACTGTATGAGATTGACAAAACGGCTATCTAAGCCTTGTAGAGAAGCGAATCGAACAAGCTGTACCAGCTGTTCAAACAGACTGCAACATTGAGCCAAATCATTCACATACGCTATTGTGTGGTGTTTCTCTCTTTGGTGGAGAAACGCTTCTTTCCGCTTAAATAACATTCTTGTAAGCGCTTGATTCCGAGTGGCGTCCACGATATCCGTTTTCTATAAACTATTTTATCTTATTTCATCTATTCAGTTTATAGAACCATATAAAACCAAAACTTTGAAATATATTTTCTTATTTGACAGCGATTTGTCATATGAGCCTTCACAATGGAGAAAAAAACTAACTAACTAAAACAAATCTTAGTAGCTTCGAAAAAAAAGAATTGTATCACTTTTGTTTTCACATGTAAAATTTTTGACAAGAAAGCATTGGTCAAAGATAGCAAGTAGGAGAGGGTCTCCATATACAAAAATATTAAACTGGCAGGTAGGTACCGGTTTTCTTTTTCGCTCCGACATGAATTTATTTCAGTGGTAGATCGTTTTTGTTAAAAATTTAAAATACTTCGAGGAGAAGTCGAAAGTTTTTAGTTTTACAAAATTCAACAATTTTTAAATTCACCGAGTTATCTTGTACTGTATGAATCATATGATGCAGTGGAGCCATATTTATTCAAAACTTGCATTAATATTTCACGAAAATTTTCGATAGAGAATATTCGGAGGAAAGTGATGAAGCTAAAGATATTTTAATTTGCGCAATATATGCTTAACTAAGAATTGGCAGCCGAAAAGAGTGCTCCTGATTTCGAATTGGTTTCGTTTTGTGACAACATATATAATATTACGTCTCTGTTTCAAATTATTTTATACATTCGCTCTAGCCCCTTGAAAATAATTCAAATACATTAATTGATTCGAAGTTTTAATCATGCCTGACCGACGTCTTCTGACGCTTTCAAATATTGATTAGATATCTTGGCGGTCTCACCACATGAATATATATTTAGACTATATATTTTGTTTAATAAATAAAACAAAAACATTTTTTTTTTGTGGTAAAACTGATAAACTTGTCGGTTTTTAATGTGCCATAGGTATATTAATGGCATATATCCCCGAAATCGTGTCATTAATACAGCTCCAAGTAGCCTATAATATAATCGACCTACATAGATGTTTAGGAATTACTTCTTAAAAAGTTTATTATAATTATTGAGTAGTTAAGGAGCTAAAATTGGACCATGAAAATTATTATGCAAATTCCATATTTATGTGTAATAAGCGTATGCACATAAATATAGATTAGGCTAGCTACACACATTGTCATACAATGTCACACATGTCAAAATACCAAAAAAAAAGGAGAGTTCCATATTTGTAAGTAAAACTTTGAAATATTCAACTCACTGATGTTCACAATAGCACATTATTCTACTATTTTGTAATTTCATACTACTTTATACACAACCCTGCAATGGTGTGCCTGCAATTCGAACATGCTAGTTATTTGTTTGAGAAGCTCTAAAAGCAAAATACGTGTGCAACCACAATCAATTAAGTGCAAATTTTGCTTTTTCTTTGGTGTTTATGGAAATCAGCAGTTTGTAGTATTCTTCTCTCTTTACTTATATTTGCGGCTTTGAAGTTTCAACTATACAACAACTTTTGATTTTCGCATAGCTCTGTGGTACACCCTTATTATTGTAGAATTTATCACTACTTTTCGCTTTCCTATTCATTCTTTCACATTTTTCTTTTCTGTTTCTACAAATTTCACTCGTTATTTCGGATTTGTTTTATGTTCTATATCTATGCTTTGCATATATTTTACTGCTTGCAACTTTATGTTGCATTTGCAAACGAGTCTTCGATCAAAATTTATTGTGTTCCATAGTGGTCCTCATAAAAGTCATGCATTGATTCCGCTGCGAAACGCTATTATTCACTGCATTTCCCTGAAGCACGAAAAAAAGCGTATGGAAAGCAAATTGAGACACATCTAAGTTCAATTGCATGTAACACTCTTACGTAAAACGTGTGCTCAAAGATCAAAAATTTTTATAATGTATGTTGTTTATGTTCACCTTACTAATATTATATATGGTAATATCTCAAAACAGACGAGTGTGGATAGAGAGTTATATCGCAGAGGGATGAATTATTTAAGGTGGCTTACCAAAAATCGAGAAAGTCACCTAACGCAATAAAATTTTTCACTTTTTGACGATTCTTTGCGGTTAAATTAACTTGGATTAGTTAGTGAAATACCTGAATGACATTAGGTAAACATTTTTTATTTGGCATAATGTGATTGCAGAAAAAATTATTAATGATTCCGTTAATCTGGCTATCCTTAAAGTGAATGTCTCAGAGTTTTGTATTTCAAATTTATATTTTGAGTGTATTTCTAGTATGTCTCAAGTATATATCACTTATTAGTGATCAAGTTAGTCATTCACTCGGCGTCAGCTTAAGACTCTAAGATCCACTTGAAAGACTTTACATCAAGCCGTACAACTCAGATGGGAGGGAAAAAGTTCGGCTAAGCATCGAACAGAGGTATGGGGGAAAATTTTAGAAATACATTTATATTTTCGTATCTATGATTGTATGAAAAAATATGATATCTTATATCGAATATAAAAATCCAAAATCAAAACAATTTAGTTGAAATCGTATGCCACTTTGTGCTTATTGTTTCAATTAATCAACAAACAGAAACTGGTCAACATTTTTTAAAGTATGAAACCAGACATGAACCACTCAATGGTATGCCCTTGTGGGTAACTGATTACCCAGACACAGAGAATTTCCAAGTAAGTGCATCTCCTCATTGTCGGTAAAGTTCAATCCTTTAAAATCCAAATGAAAATTCCCCACAGCTTTTCAATATTTTACACGATAACTGTTAGCTAATTCATAAAGTATTCATAAAAAGCTAATTCATAAGTATAAAAATATTTTCTTCTGCATTATTTAACTCCCAACGATCGCTTTTCATAAGCGAATGAAATTCTGTGACTTCGGAAACTATGCTACCCAAAAAACAATAGTTTTGTAATATATAGCATAAGTACCACCTGCATAAATTTCCTAGTAATAGTAATTCAACTGATCGATCTATGTAATTTTTTACACAATGCTTCTTCAAGGCTTGAAACCTTTTCTCAGAGATAATCTGTCGACTGCGCTTTGAACCGCTGGACGTTCTTTGTCGTTACGTGATTTACGTTGAAAGTATTAAATGGTCTATATTCAATTAAAAAAATGACCATGAAGCTTTCAACAACTCGAGTAGATATTGCATTTATATTGAATTTCAAATAACTACCATTGGTTTTGTTTCACTCAGTTTTATTTTGAGCTATTAACTTACACATAATGATTGTTATGCTCTCAGAGTCACCATTTAATTCCATAAAATAATACATTAATTGTACACTTTCAGATAGCAAATATATGACAGTGCACTTCAACTCATAATAAAAAAATTTCTTAACTTTATTTGCGGTGGATAGCTCGTTAACTATTGTGCAATCAAAGCCGCGGATTGAATGCATATATATATGCATTATTATTGAATTGCTGCGAATAACAACAATAATAAAAGCCGCAACTGAAAAATGTAAATGAATATGTTTGGTGGTGTAAGCCGTAATAGCGATGATTAATAATAATGATAAAACCACAGCGACATTGACCCCTGTTTTACAGATACTCACATGTATATCGCAAATGCGTATAGTGTGTTTTTTTTGGAGCTAAATAACGTTTATTTTAAGGGCTTTGCTTCATAGTATTAGTATTAGTATTAGTTCGCAACTTTTATAATATTAGCACCACTTTTTCCAATACAGCCAACCTTTGCTCGTCAATAAAGCGTCTAGTTTTGGCTTTCAAGAGTAAGAGAGGCAAGAGAGTAGAGACTAGCTGGTTTATAAACGTAGATCAAACTAAAGACTTGGCAAATGCTCTACCTTGACCTAGGTGACTAAATAGCAGAGATGTTTGGCTTGTTGCAACACTCTCGAGTCGTCTAGCATTTAGAGTGTTGGTGCCGACCAATTGGGGAACTAAAAAGTCAAGAATCATCACTATAAACCATTGGTTTTAAAAAACTATGTACCATTAATGTCATCCAAACCAAACCAGACATTAACTTTCTCTCGATACAAGATGCCTGGAGAGTATTTTTAGGATATCGCGCAGTCTAAATACAGATATAGTAATTTCGCTGATTTACTATCCTAACTGGTTTAAAAGCTATCAATCTATGAAGTTTTATACCTCGAAAGACACCCTTTACAAATATGTACTATTACAAAGAAGCAGAGAATACATTATATTAAAAACTAGCGACGAGTGCATTGCGGCATAAATAAATCAATAAAACAGAACAATTATGCACGTTTAAGGACATTCTATATGTCGGAAAATGTGCGTGTATGCATGCCCGTATTGAATATCTGAAATGCTGTGGTATATTGTAATTTAAATTTTAATTAAAACAGCCCACTCTTATGTAGCGGCAACCATCGATGAAGAGTAATGGTATTCCAATGTTTTCATGCAATCTGTAAACTCATTTGTTCATAAATGTTATATATATACATATAATTATGTGCAGGTGCTTTAAAGTATATGTATGCATGGCCACTCGTAATCATACCAGGAACTGATTACTTGACCGCTATTGTTTAAACCGCTAAAATAAGGGATCAATACAGCATACCATAAAATAAAATAGTATATATATATATGACCCAATATATAAGTGCGATGATGTAAGTGTACCGTAAGCGAAAAAGCCAAATGCCCCATGGACAGCAAACTTATTAATTTTTGTATTCTTATGCGTGCCCAATTAAAAATTGCATATGTAATGAGTGAGTGTAAACAGTGGAGTAGCCTTCAGACAGTCACCTTTTGTTGACAAGCGCTTAAAACTACAAAGTAACATCCCTGTAGCACACAAATATTTATACGAGTAAAATATAAATACATGTGTATACCATAAAATTTTATATATGTAACATGTAGACTCATTCATTTTGTTTTAAAGAATTGCAAAATAATCAGGATGACGAGGTGAGCTGAGCTCCTGATGTCTCTCGGTCCGTCTGCCCGTGTAAAAGATATCTTGCGCAAGATCTAAATATCTTGACGAAACTTGGTACAGGTATTCCATGATACTCTGAGGAGGTTGGTATGGCAGATGGACGAAATCGGAACTCTGCCACACCCACATAATCCGTTAACCGAAAAGTTATAAAGTGCTCTACTAACCGAACTTGCTGAAAGAATTTCCCTCTTTCATTTTATCATTTAGTGTGAAAATAGGAAATAACGGGGATCTTTCGTATAAATATGTTACGGAAGGGTTGGATGTAATCGGTAAAAAATGTATATTATGCTCGGCACCGTTCACTTTTGGGTGAAATTCCATATATAAATAATATTACCTCGACATCTTTATTTTATTGTTCGAAAAATGGGCGATTTTGCATTATAACCACGCGAACTTCCCATGTACCAAAAATGTAAATTCCATCTAACCCTTTCACAAAATAATATTTAAATAAAGCGCTAATGAAAATATCGCATTAAATTTTGGACTAACCAGTGACTTCAAGTCTGACTTCACTCGTCATCTCAAAATTTTTAATATCGCACCATAATTTTTCAAGATCCGCAGATACCGAATATGAAGACCTCATTGCGTAAGATTTACTTTCTACCGAAAATGTCAGTCTCTTTCGGAAATATGCTAAAGAAACTCAGAGGGCGTATTTTCCCGATTACATCGTACCCTGGTGTCCAAAACGGATAAAATCGTTTCAATACTTCCTTGGAATAATGATTTGTATTAATTATATTGATTTTAGCATAAATATCACTGACATGAAGCAAGAAGTACAAATGAAACTAAATGCCAAACATGATTGTAATCCATTCTTTAGTTGAATTCTTACGCAATATTTTTATGCTCTCGCAATATGTTGCACAGAACCGGAATCATGGAATCAGCCCATTTACACGCCCCCAAAGTGCCGTTGACTATAAATTGATAAACTGGTAGAAATTAAATTACAAAATAGAAATTTCTTGTGATAAAAATGTGTGTGACTCTGCCCCAATAGGTTTTATGTATATATCACAGAAATAACTAAAGCTATATGAACCAAAACTGCTGCAAACATTTCCCTCTAGAACCCAAACATGGAGTGTGAAAACTGCTGAAATCAACTAATATCCACTCCCATCCCTCATATAACGGTTAAGTTCAAAATTACTTAAAGGACGACAGTTCGCTAAAGAAAAACGCCAAAGCAATAAAGTTGTCAGTAAAGATGGTACGGAAGGGGTACATGTTAATTGTTATAAAAATTCAAGAAGAAGTGTGGCGGCGCTTTCTCATAGGAGAAATCCGATATCACAGCAACTACTCGGCTAATTTCAAATAAATTTGGAGCTTATCTTGCATATCTAGCGTTGAAACATGTTCCCCGTTAAACTTTAGTGAATATACCTTAATGTAGTGTAAAAGCTCAGACCTTCCCCTAGAACCAAAATATACAATATAGTGATCCAAAAGTCGGTATTTGAGGAGCCAATTTCAGGTGTCCCGAAAACGGCCACAAAGGAGTATAACGTGAGAAAGGTTCACGGTTTTGTACGACCGCGTTTTTTGACCGCGTGGGTCATGAAAAGCTGTGGCGCGATGGGATGTTAACTCACTCATCAGAGCAAGCGCAACCGTTAAACCAGTTCAGAGAGGATAAACTCCTTCTGTCATCTCGTGACCACTAACAAAACAAGGATCAACTAGTATATACCAGAGACCAAGGAACAATCGGAACAATAAGATTGAACTGCTAATACAAACTTAAAATAAATATTAGTTTTGGCTAAGGGTTACTAAAAATTTTGCTTTCATTAGAAACTAGATCGTTGACGTAGATCATCAACTAGCTTAAAAGAGTAAGAAGATAAAATGAGAATTTGTGTTTAACTTCTTAAATATTTTTCTTTTATAAATATGCAAATGTTTACTTACGTTTACAAAAAATTTCGGCAAACTTTTCAACCACAAATGAAATACGACAATCAGCAATCAGCAATCAGTACATTTGTGATGACTATGCATCATTTGTTGATGTGTATATTCCTTTGAACACTTAGGTATAGTTTCGACGTTTCAAAAGTTGAATTTCTCATGTATATGTATATGGGAATATTTCTAAAGTTTAGTGAAGGCTCAGTCGAAGTTGTCTTGTTGGCTGGAAGCAATTACTCAAATTGCTGTCTTGCACTTCTTAACCACAAAGATTTTGTAAGTGCATAAATTCCATGAACTAAAAATTAAACAAAATAAAAGGAAATAAAAATATAACCGTAAGTCTGAATAAAGAAAAATAAACTAAGTAAGGAAGGATTATGTTCAGGTACAACCGAACATTTGCAATAATTAAAGGAGAGAGAAATAATTCGATATGTCTTAAAATGTCTTTTATAAACACTGTTGAATATAAGGTGGAATTGTGAATCCATCATATATTGTCTTTTAATATTGTATTATAAATACATAAATATTACATACTGGATAAAAATTTGAACATATTGTAAGGTCGGGAAGTCTTTCATCAATTTTTAGTACCACATTCTGATATACTTAAGAATATATGCTTTAATGCCAATAAGTGTGTGATGTATCACCGATATATATATAGTATGCAGTCGAGCGGAGGGGCGTGTTGGCCATAATCTTATATTTTTGATATGAAAGCATTTTACATTCTAAACTAAATTATTAATAGAACTCCCTCATTCCAATAAGTATTTCATAGGGTCAAATGAGAGGGTAGAGGTCCTTATAATATCTCATATATGGTCCGATGTTTTTGTGCTATTCCGGCTATCCATTGCATAGCCAGAAAAGCAGATGGTATTCCAAAACTAATACATGAAGAGAGCGTGATTATAATCGAACGATGTGCTTTACGTGGGTACTTGCCGTTGTACAGCCTAACTCCCCGGTGTTAAAAAACACAACGAATCAATATAATGCGTTGATCAGCGCACCGTCAGTAATAGATTTTTGCTAAAAGCAACTGTACCGATCGGCATTGTGGAAATGGACCCAACAACCTCCTTGGTAGGGCGCAAGGCCTATCTAAAACATCTGCCGTACTTTGGGTTCGACACCCAGAACAGCGCTACTCGTATTCAGGTCGTAAACCACAGCCACCACGATACTCCCCGAAGGTCCTGCCGCAATGAGCAAGTTGGAGCGCCTTCCAACTCCAACGGGCTCCTACTACCCGTGGTACCAGATTAGACTCTCTGGTCAGACCTCGTAGCCGGGGCTACTGCCCGTTGAGCTACACATTCAACTCAGACTGGTGGCATTTGTAGCTTGAACTCAAGTGCCTCTTTAACAGTTTGCATAATACATTTAAAGTGTTATAAATTCAGTTCAAGCTAAGTACTATAGCACTATTTCTGACATGGCTCAGCCTATTTTAGAGCAAAGTCTATTTCAAATGCAGTGCATTTTATGGATTTTAGTCGCCTTTTACGACAGGCATGCCTTACCGCGGGTTATTCTTATCCCCCAACCCGCAGGGGGGTGCATGTTTGTAATATAGTTTCACAACCTTTCAAAAAAAACGGCACCGAAACGTAAGCAGTGTTACGCGCTTTGTTCATTTTTGTTGTGATACTCTTTTACGCCCTTTGTTCTTCATCTCCGTCAATTAATTTAAGGTTTCTGGTGTTATTCCTGAAAGAGTTGAGCTTTTCGTAATTTGGAATGTAACTATGTGAGTTGGTTGTGATGAATACCCGATCCCACCAATGTTCGCTTCATACAATAATATGATGAAATGCAGGTAGAAACTGAGTTTTTTTCGATACCTGTGCTATGGTGTTCTGTACTATGTATATCAAAATTATTAAAAGACGGAAGACTTTACCTATATATCGATTAGATTTAGGAGCTACAAATAAACGTTATGTTAATAAAACTAATATTATACTCCTGGCAACATGTTGCAATAGTATACAAATATACGTCGGTTAATTTGTATATTCGTGCAAGTATTTTCAGGTATGCATATTGAAAGAAAGCTTCTAGTTTACTTCCGTAAAAACCACAACGAATCTAATTTTTCACAATGTAAATTTGTTTCAAAATATTATTGCTTAAATTTTAGTCAGACAGGAACACAAAAGAATTACAACGGACATTAAGAACATATTTCTTCGTAGGAAATACTATGTATTTATATATATATTAATATGTGTGAATTATGTGTCAAGTGGGAGTAACCGTGGTACATCTTATCTTATATATATTGACCTTTTTTTTCTTATTAAATATTATCGGACGACAAAAATCTTCATATGTCTGCCTCCTATATGAACACTATTTTATTAATTTACTTGACACCAAACGTAAGATGCTTACTTAGTTTTATTGAGCCATTTTTACTATTCACCAACCCGAAACTTATACGTTAATTAGTTACATGAAAATATGTAATTATTAATTAATCATTTTGCCAGCACACCTTCGTGCTTAACTCACCCGGATAAAATTTCCTAAATAGAGCCAGTAGCACTAGTATTATCAACAAAGTTTCAGCGCAAGGTTTTAACCAAGCAGGAGTTAGTATGAAGCGGTTAGGAAATTAAAAAAATTTGTTATTTTGGTTTGGCTTAAAGTACACGTTAGAGTTCCAAGAACGACGTCTCCTTCAAAAATGTGATTGCGAAGATTCGCCAAGTAACCGCCATTTTATATCAAAATGCCAATATAAAATTCGAATATATATTAAAATACCTGGCTTAAGGTAAGGTATTAAGTTCCATTTTCCTTACTCCCTGAACAATTAATGAAAGTTTGAGAACTTGAAGAGAATTGCCTACCCACTTAACAGAATCACTTCAATAACTGTGTTTATAAAAGTTGGACGAGAAATTTATTTTTCTATTCTCCAACTTCATTAATTAAGAAAATTTTTAGTATATCAAATATATGCATTAGCACAAAGCCCTCCCTTATTTATCTAACAAATTTAGAAATTTCATTTATAAAGCCAAACTAAACTCATTAAAGCATTTTTAGTTTTGGAAAATACAGAAAAAGTGTCTCGGAATGTAAACAAAATTTAGAAAAATATAAGCCACAGGAGCTACAGTAGACCTCAGCGAAACACTATATTGTATTATGGAAAACAAATCAGCACAGCAAACTTCATCGTCAAGCACATAACAAACAATAATAGCGGCGGGGTAAATAGGTGGAACAACAAAATTAAGTTGAAGTAGTATCGGCACTAGTGTGTGACTCGAGTAGAGTGACTCGAAACCTTATCGGTATGAATAACCCCATTGGCAGAAGTTGCAACATCAACAACAACCATAGTAGTGGCAGCCACAGATCAAAGCAAATCGTGCTGGAGGCCAAACATAATAGAATTACCGGACAAAATCAGTAAATAAGAGCAAATGTATACAAAAACAACGACAATCACTTGGAAGTGTACCTAATTCAAGAAACAAGGAGTAAAAGAATTAAGTGGAGTAAGTAATAGAGCAAAGAGGAACAAACGATAGCCGTCGACTTTGAAGCCGTCTGAGCATTAATTGGCGTAAGATAAGAGCGTCTACTAGCTTTCGAATGCTATTTCGTTACTTATATTTATTTTTTTGGAGCTGCAGTGAAATACCACGAAATACTATGGTATAATAAAGTGTATTCTAAGTTAATTTGATAATTAACCATTAAGTAGAGGAAACAATGTTTTATCTAAGCAAAAATTAACATTTTTCCCTTGCAAAAAAAAAAAAATTACTTGAGGACGACTGAACGAATTGTCAGGAAACTTTGACTGTATCATAGTTAAGCTTGGTACTCTAAGACAAGGACATGGATACAGTATAATGCATTGGTATAGATATTTAGTAATATTTGTTTAAGAAACTAGCCAGGTAGAATATCGACAAGTTGAACGAACAGCAGCTATAAATAGCAAAGTACATATATATTTCGGAGTTTTATTGAATTATTTAAAGTTTACAACCATTTTGGACACGACTTGTGAAAGTTTAATTTCAATGTTTATGACAATATGAGGAATCCCGTCCCACAATTTATACTAGTAAGCAAGCAATAAAGTATTTACCGAAAACATAATAATGACGAAAGAAAGAGAGTCCGAAATGTGTACAGTGTTTGAGATGTTAGATAACGTGCTGTCCGAATATTATACCAGAAGGTGCAGTGAGCCACGGTTGAAATACACCTATTTGCCGATGTTAAGGCTGCTTTAATCAAATGTCAATGTTTGTCGGTCATAACTTCAAAATTGTAAATAATTGTATCGAAGCAGAGACCAATGAAAGATTTAAAAGAATTGTCAGACTTATTCGGTAATAATCACCTTCTCAAACAAGTGCTAGGTTGTTGTGGCTATCCAACTTCTTCCTTCTCCTTCCTTCCTTCCTCCCTCTGTGTTGTCTAGTGCTTACTAGTTGTTGTTAGTTGATGGACGCACTCCATCCCGATCCTCTTCGGGTGAGTCCCAACTTCGGGTGTAGCTGTGCTTATTCTTCTTCCCAATTCTAAAAAAAAAAACGGGAGAAACAATTTTTTTTCCTAGACAAGCAAAGTGAAAATCGAAACATTGAAAATCGCTCAAAATACTCGTCTCGGTACGTACTGGAGAAGCGTGGCTGACAGCATCCGAAGGTGTAGTTTTCAGATTGTTCGAGAGAAGGATTCAACACTCATTCCACAGCCCACTACGTTGTCTTACTGTTATTGGAAGTTCAGTACAGGAAGTCATTAAATTTATTGAAAATATTACTTGTAAACTTTGACTTTTTCTCACTCCATATTTGGTATAATTTGCAATTTGCTTTTACTTCCCGTTAACACATTATTCAATGAAAGAAAGTGTTGATTGAATGTTACAAAAATATAGTATATAAAATCAAAAGCGGAAATGTTTAAAAAGAAGAAAGAATAAAAAGGAGGTAAAGGAGCGTAAGGTGAACACACCCCTGGCAGCAATAAAACTGTGAACAGGCAAAAAGCGATAACAATGATTCCCAGAAGCAATTCGCTGACCAATGGATCGCCGGTTGGCCCAAACGCTTTAACAATGTAGCTCTTTGCAAAGTGGAAATATTTGTGTTGGCCGTCATTCAGAAGTGTTTTTTTGGTACTGTCTCGCACATTTTCTTCTGAAAATAAAAAGAAATTATTTTAGGTAATTTTTTTCTTCAGCTTCACCATTTTTATCATAAAAAATAATAGAAAGGTTTGGATTGCAAACTTTTTCCAAGTTATTGAAATTAAAAATTATCCTTATATTGTACCGAAAAAGTGCGGACCGTTACAGCATTATGTTTTGTAATAAAATATTTTTTTCCTCTTCTTTCTAAAAGTATTGGACTGAATATATAATACAATTGTTAATTTAAAACTTTCATAGGGATATTTCATATTTAGTTGTACCAAGTTTTCATTTATATTTACTTTGAATTGAAATTAATTGAAAAAGAACAATCATACTAACTAATAACGGTGATGTTCGAAACTATTGAAAGTGTAATACTTATTTAAGGAATAACACCAGAAATCTTATTTCCTGAGAATATGTTCAAAATTTTAAAGTTCAACTCCCTAACCATAAATGAGTCCACGATTCTAACCAAATTTAGATCATAATTATAAGATCCTTCCTTTTGACTCAGTCGGTCTAAGGTCAACATAGACATCAAAACGGAAGTACAACTTCATTCGAAGTTTTGGCAATCCTAATCCAAAACTGGACGAAAACTTCCTATATCCTCGTTTAGCTCCCCTCATCAAATATGAGGTACCTCGCACAAACGGTTCACTGTATTCACTACATATCGTTCAGTATGCGAGATATGTCAATAATATTTAAACACAGCCTTTCACTTAACATAATGTTATAGTACGAGGAATACTACATTTGCTTAGCATAGTGTGGTTTGATGCCAAATATGGTGAAATTGGAACATTCGTTTCTTTAGACAACATATACACTATATAATGATTATCCCGCCTAAGGTTGACTGACACCTATATTTGATACTATGGTTGACATTATACCAATGATGATATAAACACCCTTATAATTTACATAATGAATGTTATGTAGCACAATTTGTTAATATCCCTTTTCACAGCCATAATTTAAATTTATAACTAATTCCCGTCGTACGTATAACTAGTTTTGTGTTTCTGGCGTTCCCATTAGGGAATTATATACTCGTAAGCGTGTTTATATCCACTTTCCCTTTATTTTAATATCATTGCATAATCTAGTGAAACGCACTATTTCCACAAAATTTTACGTGGATAGCTCCAATAGTATGGAAAATATATACATATATTATACTATAACGACAGCTTCTCAAAAATGTTAAAGCTACATAAACCACTCCCAACTGTAGTCTAAAGTACCGAACAAACAACGATGAGGTACCGAGTGAACAACGGTGAAACAAAATAAAATTGTTACTTTCCCCGTGCAACATATGGTGAGTTTTTGTTCAACCTTTCAAAAAAAAAAAACAGAAAGTCCAAAGGGGATATAATACTAAAATTTCGTTTAGAAAATTTCTCCTAATTTTCAACACACTCTTGGCCAAATCTCTTTCGTCTTTGTTTCTCCTTACATCGATTACGAAATATTTGAATTTTAAATCAATTAAATGGCAATGAATACAACCTTTATGATGGTTAAAGCTACGGCTGTATTATTTTGTTGGCTTTGTGGTCATCATACTTGATTACAGATAGAGCAATGCTCATTCACATACAGTCAACATGTCGTAAAATTGATTTATAGATCATCGGCAGCTGCTCGTTTGCTCAATTTCGGCACCATGCGCAACTTCCATGAAGTTCTTCAAATTTTCCTTTTGTCTATTCTCAGGCATACTCAATTTCTACATGGAAAATATTCACATTGTTTTGTGTAGTCATTTTCTTTGCACTTATGAAACTTCGGCTTTGCCACTCAGTAATGGTGCAACTATTTATTGTGCCAGCATTAACGGGAATTTTGAGCCGCCACAGTCGGTAATGAAATTTGCCGGCATAAAGTTGAAAATTGTCGAAATGTAAATAAAATTGTGGCGTCTATTTGACTGCCTCGCTGAAAGTGTCTGGCAAAAGTTTCGCTTTGTAGTAATTTTATTAAAAAGATGCGGTATAGTATAAATGAATCACACAGGGTCTGGGAATTAGCTTTTGAGTGTAGAGCTGGAAAAGGTTTCACGGTTCGCGCCATTTTCTTTGCAGAACTTCTTTTTGTCATTAATTTTGCACGAAGATTTTAAAATTCTTTGAAAATACATACACTATACCTACTTTGGAGTGGAGTTCGAGAATACTTGAGTATTCAGTTCATTGAATTCAAATATCAATAGACTGACATTTTAATGAAAATAAAGCTTGTTGGTGCTTTTGAATGGCCTGGCGTAAATTTCGGCAAATATACCTCGACTTACTAGTTTTTCATGGCTTCCAAGCTTCATCGAACCTATTATTCACATATAGTGCAGAGCCAAGTCTTAGTTCTGATAAAAGGGTACTTTTTTTTGATGTGAATTAACTCATTATATATAAGCAGCTTAGAGTTTGACACTTTTTGTGACATATAATTAGGCTACAAGTGAAAATGAAGCAACTTTTCAAGCAAATTATATGCAATCGAGCAGGTTTCAACTTAATGTTGAAAGTGGTGGAACTGTAGGAGAGAGTTGCCTTACTGTGCTAAACTTCATCAGGTTAGGAGGGTAAACAACAACAAAAGAGCAGTTCGTGTTAGAGTTATGCATAAAGAAAGAGCACAGTTAGTGCTCAACATAGCTTAAAACTTTTTAAAATGTCGCAGAAGCTAACAAGCCGTCATTACTTCGAATTTGCTGATATGGTTACAATTCGAGTGCAATACCGACGATATAAAAAACTTTAGATTTAAAACATCTATATGTATAATAGTTGGAATTTAGTTCTTCGTCGCAGTAGCATGTGTATGGAACTTTTTCATGTTTGATTGGAAGGAAAATCGGAGAGCTGTCTTACGTCTGCCAAATGCGGTGGGTTGGAGCAGAAAGCAACGTTTAGGTTAAATGAATTCAAAACATGTTTAGGTCACTATAAAAAGTCCAATGTTTTGCCAAACTAACACTTTTGCGTTTTATAGAAATACATATTTTCTATCACTTTTTAATATATCGTTGAAATATCAATGGAAATATTCTCACTACTAAGTTTTTCCAAAATTATTTGACGATAACTAGTTTTGCCGTTGGGAAACGTAGTAAAAGAGTTTAAATTTTTAGTTTTCAGTATTTCTTCTATGGAATATATATATTTCCTCGAAACCGAATAAAAATCAAAAATATTTTTTAGTAGTCATAATAATTATTTAAACATGTTACTAACAGGTTATAAAAACGATCACCCAAGAAGAAGTAGAATTTCTTCTGCCGTCATTAGTTTTTATAGCTTACTTGATATTTGAAAGTTAGAGATTGTGAATTACTAATAACAAATGATTTGAAATATAATAAATCCTTTTCTAATATTATTACAAATTAAATCCCCCGAAGAAAGTTCAAAAGGTATAATTTAGAGGCAAGTTTACTAAACTTTATTAGAAGAGAAATTGATTAGTGCACCATTTATGGGCTAAAAGGTAATATAGGTCGGTTTTATCAATTTCCAATAAAGCCACTTCATGCTACTTGAGAAATAATCCGCTAACTTTATTGAGCTGCCGTTAATGCCGTTAATCGAAAACTTGCAAAATGCTGTAATTTAACAAAAAATTAAGACACAAACCTGTAATCTGGTACAGGGAAACGCAAGAGTGAGTGAATGGTCCCGCCCACCAATAGATTTAATGTATATGTCTCACAAACCACTTTAGCTATTTCAGCCAAACTCTCTCAGGGCTATGCTTTCTATAACCTTTTCATATGCTGGGAAATTAAGTGAAATCGGATAATAACCTCGCCCACCTTTCATACAAAGGTTATGTTGAAAACTACTAAAAGTGTGTTAACTCGCTGAAGAAACACGACAGAAACATTAAATCTTACAGTGAAGATGGCACGAAAGGTATGCATAACAGTCCGTGTAAAAATTTTATAATATGTGTGGTACCGTCAACTTTTAGGTGACATTCTATATCTCAGGAACTGCTCTACCAATCTCAACCAATTTTGGTGTTTACATTGTATTTTCATGCTCATATTACAGTGTGAAATAATGAATAGATACGAATGAAATCGGTCCAGACCGTGGTCTGACCCCATATCTTTAATATATTGATTTACGATTCTCTAGTTGACTTTTCCTAATATACTCGATATATCAAGTTTAGCCTCCTTAGTTGAGATTGTATAACATATACCTCATTTGAGTTAATTTTGTTTATTTTAAACAAATATGTAAACGCTTTGAACCCGAAGCAAAATGTAGTAATGGAACTAAGTAAGTGTTTAGTGCAAAGTTTTACCAACACCTGAAAAAATGCCACCGACTAATTTCTGGAAATAGCGATAGTATAAAACATACTTAGTTGTTACACTTTCTTAGTTGTTCCTTCTAAATTCGTGAGCCCTATATAATACTAGTTCCACTAGGGTTATAATTAGCAATTAAGAATTTGTCGTTGGAAATTCCCTCTCCATAAATTCTTAAAGAAGACGGCCACAATAAACAATTTAAATTACTCCGCAACTAATACGGTAGTAGAAAACTATCTACGCAAGGGTGAAGCTGTGAGAAGTGGCTGCTCTATTGAAAGTTATTTGGCAGGTGTGGAGAAACTTTGCAGAAATTGTGGCGTACTAAAACAATTTGTAAGTTAGGAATGGGGTGTTATTAAACTTTGGCGAAAATTTTAGGGCCTACTAATAAGCTAAGCATATCGTTACTTGTGAGTCATTTATATGCAAATTTCGTCAAAGTATGGCTTACTTTTTACAAAAAACTCCCTTATGCCCTTTTCCCGTATACATAAGTAGCTTGTAAATTTTATTGTTTATTTTTTATGTATTTTTAGGTTTAGTGCCACTGTGCAGCGTTCATTATAAAATGTGAGCTTTTTAACAAATATTTACGTTCTCATGTGTGCAAATAGACTAAGGAATGACGACTGCAGAAGTTGGTGAGCGATAAATATGTGTGTTGGGAAACATCCTTCCTTATGTCGAAAAGACCAATGAATTGCGCTATAATGACTTAAAAGTTCTTCGCAGCTGTGCTAATTACTCTTTTATGTAATTTAAAGCAAAGCACACAAAATTCAATCAAATCAAAGGTGTTTGTATGGAAAATAATTGCAGCACGTTTTTGAATTTCTCCTTGCTAATGTAGTGCAACTTCATATGGTTGAACATACATAAATATATATTCACACGCACATATGTAATATATACGATTTGTTTGATTTCATGCTTGCTGGTACTCAGCGCACAAGTACGTCAAAGTATATTCAATGAATGGTCGGTCTTTGAGTCAAAGGATTTTAGTTTGCTTTTTGAAAATCAGCTCAGAATCTGTTCATATGAGAATAAATACATTTATATATATGTACATGTAAATATGTATATATACATATATTTATATAAGGAAACATGAACACGCCAACTGGCTGTTTATTTGTAACCAGCGAAAACAAAATCCAATAGTAGACTAGTCGACTGAGATACGAATTTGAAATAAATATTTAAATGAAATATTTTACTAAATATTTTGTTGGTTTTTCAAAAAAAAGAAGTATTTTTAGAATATTTCGGAAAAATAAATTATTAATAATGATTAATAAAATCCAAATAAAACCTCATACTTGAGTTCATTCGCAATATATCACGTGACTCAGTGGGAATCAGTTTAGATAGCATTCATGCTTTCATTCGTTAATAAACCTGTGAGTTCTTGAGAACTTCTGCTTCACCTCTTATTTACATATAAAATTTTTATGTAAAATTGTGTAGAGGAAAATGTTTAAGGCAATATTGATTGCATTTACTGATGTATTATGGTGTCACAAAATAATAACAAAGAACCAACCTCAGGCTGTTGAATATAAATACTATGATTTCCTATGCAAAGAGGATGTTTTCATCGTAAAATAGCTCTAAGATAGCAAGAAGAAATTCTAAAATAAAATGACCATAAAGAAATTTTCTAATTTAGTTAAAACAGCACAGCCTAAATGGCTATATAACCATGCGCAATAGAGTGTATACTAAATCATAAAATTAATTTCCGGCTAAGAGGACAATAGACAAAAGGAATTATGTAATTGCATACAGGCCATTAAAACGGAATATAAAAGCATATTACAAGATTTCGATTATAAACACACTTGATTGTGATATTTGATTATTAAGCGTATTATTACGATAGTATATCCGTATGCCGGAGTAATGGGTGAAATGAAATTGAATGAACATTTTCATACTCGAAATTAATATTCACGTAATGATCTCTTCATTAATTGGGAACACATTACCATGAACATATTTGCACGAAGAAGCTCAATATTTTGCACACGTTATCATTCGCAATGAACAAATTCTGTGTTTATTAACACATCAAGTAGAGCTGATCGGCTTGTTCACAATGACTACCCGCTTCCATAGCTTATTGCCATCAATGCTTTTCTGTTCTTACATAAACAAGCCTTCGTGCAAATGTATAAGCAAGGGGGATTGGATTTCCGCAAGGCATTATATTTGCATTACTGTTGAATTTTTTTTCTAACAGTAGCAGAAAATTTTCTGCAGACAAAAAAATTTTTCGAATGGGTCCAGTGGTGAACTGTGAACAATGTTCTCACTTCAAATAAATAGTCAGTGGTACAGTATGGTACAGTACGAAAATACATATTGATGGAAATAATAACCATTTTGGTATCTCAGTTTCAGTTTTTAAAATAAAGGGAAGGCTCAAGAAGCTAATGTATCCCTAACGGAAAATTTAAGCCTACAGAGACCTCCGCCTACCTAGACTTTAGTTCTAACCTAATCCCCCCCGATTTATGAGCACATTGAATATTCCAAATAGTTGCTCCTCGGAAAAATCCAAAAAATTTTTCTTAGTTTTGCGAGGTGTGTTCAAAAAACAATGAGGATTTTCGTTTTTTGACAAAAAAAAAATTTTTTCTTTCGTCTACATTAAAGTCGATATTATGCACTATGCCAGCGCTTCTTCCAATCGTCGAAACACTTCTTAAACTCGATTTTTTGGATAACTTTTAGCTATGGCTATGGCATCGTTGCAGTATTGTTTTTGGCCAAGAATTCACGAACAAGCAACGAAGTGTGAGCGGAAGTGAGCAAAAGCCATGAATTGTTTTTCCACAAATCCGGGCATTTTTTTTTCAGATTGCTTCACTCAAACGGCGGTAAACTCGTAGGTGGTACTCCTTATTGACCGTTTGACCTTGAGGCAAGAATTGAGAAGTCGAACAACATTCCCGTTATTTTTTAAAGACACTTCTTAGACTTACTGTGTGACCCGATGTAATTCAGTGACTGCCGCTGTCTCACTTGCTTGCTGGCTCACTCTGAAATTAAAACGATATAATGGCGAGTATTTACAGTAGAAATATTGTCGTTACCAAAGTTAAGTCTGCTTTGCATCAGAAGTTTCAACAATAATTATAGAAGGTTTATTATTAATTTGATCTTAAGTTCAAGCCTTCAAAATCAAAATGTTTCCAACTAAAATTTTTTATCAGTATTTTATGGATATATTGTTCCTTAAATAAAACCATGCCATTTGATAACCGGGCTTAGTAACGTTGGGCTGCTGTGTACAGAATAATTTAATATAATCACAAGTTATTGCGTTTACTCCACTTAGTTCTCGTAAAAAGTCAAAAAATTTGAAAAGAAATACACAGAAAATAATTAAATAAACTACTTCATTCTCCACCTATCCATTATAGCAATTTACAGCACATTGCAGCATCATCCACACCAAAATCAATTCATACCCTCACTACGGTTCATTTATTCTGCATAATTAGACCTTTGGTATTCTGCGTGAGTCACGTGCCATTGTTCAAAATTACTTCTTAGGTGCTCTGAGTACAAGGAAAGTAAATATTTAATACCTACACACCTTCCAAATATTAAAAGACACCCGGTGTCTCAACCGAGCGTACAGAATAATTCGAATTTTTGGCCGGTTGGAAAAAGAGGCAAAAAAATACAGGACTTTGCGTTCATTTGCATAGTTATTAAAAATTGTTGTTGTGTTTTATTGGGGGAATTTACGCGCCGTTCGTTAAGAAAAGGGAGCAGAAAAGGAATATTGCTCATAAGCCAAATTAACAATTTTAATGATTTATTTGCATTGTTATAATATAGAGCACTTCTTACTCCCATTTGTCCTACTTATTCTACTTATATGTAAAGGGAATGACTAAAATTTTCACCTCCTAAATATTGTACCCTCATATTCTCTATACTCTTTTCAAAAATTATTTGTATAGAAGAATTGCCTAATATCCAGTATATACATATCAGTGTATATAAATTGCAAAGCACAGTGTTATCAGGAGAACAAAACCACTATAAAATCTATAATATTTGAGAAAAAAGAAAGCCATTTTCCATAGCCATATTTTTAGTTGATATTTTTCTCTTTAACTATCAAATGTTATAACTGAAATGTCTACAAATGTTCCACAAATCAGGTCTCGATTCGGTCCATTAGAAGCAATTTCTTAACTTCAACTCAGCTTTGCATGTTTTAATAGTAAAGGTTAATATGGACATAAAATTAATGATTGAAGCGCTATTATATGTATTGTAAGAACAATCTGACGACCAGGGACTATGTAGATCATACATTTACCTTAAGTATTGCTTAAATTATTAGTTTTATTCTCTCGCAACATATTGCTAGAGAGTATATTAGTTTAGTTCACCTAGCAGTTGTTTGTAACACCTTGAACTTGAGACGAGTTGAAATTCGAGTGACCGTCTGTCCGTCCGATAAGACGGATAAGTCTTATAAGAATAAGATAATTGAGGATCCTTATAATAAGATCTTATAAGGATAAGATAAGTTATCTCAGATAGCTTGAGTAAAAATTAAGATATTTTGATGAAAGATACTATACGTATTCCTTCTCCCCGTACGACGGTTGGTATTGCAGATGGGCGTAATTGTACTTCTACCACGCCCACAAAATGCCATTAATCGAAAACAGATAATGTGCAAAAACTAAACAGCAAATTAAGACATAAACGTGTTATTTGGTACAGAAAAGCCTAGCGGGGCATGGCATCTGCGGGCTAAAATCTTTGTAAAAGTGGTTTAATATATATATCTCAGAAACCGTTAAAGATATATCAATAAAACTTACTACAAGTAGGTTTTCGAGCATTTCATCGTATACTGAAAAAATGAGTGAAACCGGATAATAACCTCGCTCACCTCCCCTACAAAGGTTTTGTTGAAAGATCCTAAAAGTTTGTTAAATCGCTGTAGGAATACGTCAGCAACATAAAATATTACAACAAATATTATATGGTAGGGTTGCATAGGAATCCGTGTAAAATTTAGACAATGGGTTCTGCACAGCCCACCTTTAAGTCACTTATGTGACTTTATATTTGCATTCTCATGTCACTTTGTGAAAATAGATTAAATCGAATAAACACCACGCCTACTTCTGATATAACACAACTTTAAGTTGCATCTCATACTTTCACATTAAAGTAGATAAATCGAGCAGGTATTGAGATATGAAAATCAACCTTTGTACAAACAGTGCTTTGAAGATATGCCATCTCATGAGTAAAAATAGTTAAAACGGATCACAAATTTTCAAACTACCAGATACCCAATATATGGACCTCAGTGCCTCCATCTGACTTCTTACCGAAAATGTCGGTAAATCTGTATGATATCGTAATAAAATTGGAGGATTATATTTCCATGATAATAATGGTGTCACATATGTGGAAAATTGGGTAAATACTTCCCCATGCCCTCATATATCTAATTTACAGATTTTCAACCTACGGGTAGGCTATATACCATATATTTCGGTCAATATGTATGACATGTTAGTAAAATCAAGTGACAGTGTAATATTGGATGTACCTTAGTTTACTGCTGAAAATATACGAAATCGGTCTACGAATTATCCCAGCCCTCATATACTACATATAATGTTTTACGCTTATCTAGCACACTTAATGCCGAATATGTCGGCCACTGTGTGAGTTACCTTCACAAAATGGCATGAAAACATGTTCCCTAATATACTTGAATAATGAAAAGAGTAATGTGATCAGTGCAGATCTTCCTCTATCCCAGAAATACTCGATATAAGAATTCCCGACTTTCCACCTGACTTTAAACCGTTTATGTTGGTCAATATGCATGATATTTTAATGAAATTAAGTGGATATATTTTCTTAAACACAGTATGATTTCGCGCTAAATATGGAAAAAATCGGTCTAGACCATGATCTAAACCCCTTATTCCTTATTAATATTCCTAATCTAATCTAATATTTTCAATTAAGCCACTTTGGTTGAGTTTATATCGCATCACATTTAAGTTAATTGATAGGTTACAATATAAATATCTCGGACACGAAGCAAAATATATATATATGTATATATATATAAAGTATAGTATTGAAGGTACGCGAGTCTATGACCTGTAATATAAGTTAATAAGATACAAATATATTTGGAATGTAAATTGCATTTTTAATATAAAGTTATGCCAACACCTGAAAGCATTTCCCCGCCTCTGATCCATGCACATTGCGAGAGTATAAAATGTTACACCCGAACTTAGCCCTTCCTTACTTGTTATTATTATAAAATTCTTATATTGATTATAGAGTTTCAATTACCGCAGTGCAGTGATAATATTGGAGACAGATAACTTTAACCACAATCGTCCAAGAAAGTTATAACATTTATCTTATAGGTTTATTGCGAAATCTTCAAAACTACGGAATATATTAGACCTTACGTGCAGTTAAAGTTTTTCGCAATTTATTTATGGAAAAGTGCATTACGTAAGCATATATTTAAGCGATTACAAAAACAATTACGTTCTACAAGAAATCCAGTTCATATACACTAACTTTTGCAACATTGCTGCAGATAACATTTCAAATTCGGCGGAACCAAAAAGTTTTTCTACTCATGGATTTATGGCGCATTGATGAAATGGCAGTGTAGACACGAATGCCAAAATCTATTTCAATTATAAGTCATTTAACTAGTTAACAAGATTTATCAGTCCCCCTACGGCAATTTTAGGACGCCGCTGTAAACGTATGTAATCAGTTGGAAGTAAAACATGTATACTACATATGTTTGTATTTATGCTTGTGCATGTGTAATGCCGTAGCACGCTGAGTATGTAACAAAGTATGTAACAAAGAGCCGCAGAAAGTCTTTATTATGAAGGCAATACAAATAAATTTAATGTTTTGTTTTATGCAAAATGAAAGAAAAACGGCATAAAGGCAGAATTGGAAACCGTTGAACTATGAAGCGCCCAGCTAAGTGGATAGCTGAGATGGCCTGCAGGGTGAATGTGTGTGCGTGTTTATGGTGCTTGCTCTGCTAACCGCTGCATATCTGTGGTGACATTAAGAAACAAAGTTTTCGTAATAACGATGACCGCCTATAATAAAGACGACAACACATGCCAATGAACAAAAATAGCGGAAGTCTTTCCGATTTATGCAGTTGTGGATTGCAAACTTTGCAAATATTAAGGCACTGCAGTGGATGGCATTTAAAAATTATTGCAGCACAAAATGGAATAACGAAGATGCCTGGAAGAAATTATAAGCTGAAAAGTAATGCTTGTATAATTTTGTAATAGACCATGAAAGTACAACGAGTCTTCTTGCGGGATTATGTGTGTCCTGTAATGACCCTAATTAGCCTCCCGCTTTCTTAGTATGATCTTGGGATGCACCAGTGTGATCTTATAACGAAAATGTGCAAATTAGTTAAGTGAATTTGGAAAATATTTCAAAAATATAGAAAACATTCAAAACATTCAAGTACGAAAACTTAAACCCAGCTTACAAAACAAGATAAATTGCACGTTTTTAAATAAAGGAAAAATATATTTACATAATCGCTTACATATTACTGAACTACTTACTGAAACCCAGTTTTTAGTTCGAACCAAGGATTTTTTATACTTATAGCATAGCTTTTGCTATGTACCCGTTATATTCCAGGCTACTAAAAGTGCGATAACTCGCTGAAGAATGACCTCAGAAGTGTTAAATTTAAATTCAAAGGCGTTATATGATAACTTTGCCGAATTGCATATACAAGATGTGCTTAAACAATAACGGGAATGTTCTTCGACCGTGTTCTTGCCACAAGCTGGAACGGTCAGTAAGGAGTACTACATGCAAGTTCAACGCCGTTGCGTGAAGCAATCTGAAAAAAATGCCTCCATATTCGCCAGACATTCGACATGCTCAGTGTGACTTTTTCCTATTTCCAAAAATAAAGAGAACCTTAAAGGGGTATCGTTTTAGAAGTATAGATGACATTAAAAGCGCATAGCTGAAAGAGCTAAAGACTATCGCAAAAATCGAGTTTGAGAAGTGTTTTGAACACACCTCGTATCAAAATTTGTGACTTTGTCATCACTTTCTCTTGTTGTAGTTAGAAAATGAATGCACTCGGACAAAGATTACATCCATTTTCATTATGGCGACTTTTTTTTGCCATCAGCCTATTTGTCCATACAATAGATAGGAGATATAAGATAAGGATAGTGCAAGATATCTCCATAAAATTAAAAGAGAATATTTCGATTGTGTTCGAACAATATGAGTCCGCACCAAAAAAAGTAATATCGGTTAATAACTTCACCCTGATATCTTATATAAATAATCACCGTATTTTAAGTTCGGCCCATACATACCAACTCGATTAGATACCCGTATTTCGCAAGTACCTAAATTTCGTTTTGTTTTTGAAATGTTAATTATGAAACAGAAAAAGACAAAACATTTAACAGTCATTATAAATGTCATGGAAACTAGTCAATGCACTTACCAAAGCCAATTTCTTATTCTAATGGCTGCTTCGTTAAATGAGCATATGAAATTGCTAGTGTTCTTAATGCAATATAAGTGTTAAAAAAATACCTAGTTCTCGTATTTTATGCTACTCGCTTGCAACACGAAGTCGAGAAGTAGAAGTCAGTACTAAGAGTTGACAATTTGAATCACGTGTCAATTTAATTTTATAATGTACTTCATGCTCATACAAAGGCAAATGTGTATGTATATAATTTGTGAATAAAAACTATAGGCTTATATGTATTAGCAAGTGAGAATGAAATTCTGAGCCAAAGCAAATACACAGAGTGGCATTCAATAATTTGAAGCTGAGATATTTGAGTATGCCTTCTTGTAACTTTTTATTCTAAGTGTTGCTTACGGTAGATAAGTAATTCAAGTAAGAAAGTGATTGCCATGATATAGCTTTCAAGTATTACATGATTATATATTATATATATGGCCCAAGTTGGAAGTGCCACCTCCCACTTTTCGGTGAAATCCCACACCTCAGCAAATACTTAACCAATTACGACCAAGTGCGTGGTGTGCCCCATTATATTTTCATCCTTATATTGCAGTGCGAAAATGGGCGAAATCGAGATCAAACTACGCCTACTTCCATATAACATAATTTTAAATTCTTTCACTTTACCATAAATAACCCAAGCACCACATAAGCTAGCGGAATAAAACTTTGTGAATGAAATTCTTGGGAAATGAAACTACATCTTTTCAAGTCCCCAGATACCAAAAATGTGGGCCCAAGTGAATATGACTGATCTTCTCCGAATATATATTAATGACATTCAAAAGGAATATATTTCCGGCAGTAATGTGCACTTGTGTCGAAAATGGATAAAATAACGCCAATGCTTTCCTTAGCTCCCATACGCCTAATATAAATATTTTCGAACTTCCGGTTCACTTTATACCGTATATGTCGGTCAATCTTCAAGATAACGTAATGGAATTCAGAAAACGTCTTTTCCTAACAATAATGTGCTTTGGTAGAAAAAATTGATAAGATCGGGTTAATGCTTCTCCAGCCCCATATACCTGATACGATAATTTTCAAAATGCCAATTGATTTTATACTGTGTATATCACTCAATATGTAAGATATCTTAGCAAAGTTAAATGAGTACATAATCTTGAATATGCTATAGTTTGACAGGAAAAATTTGCAAAATCGTGATAAGAGTTAAGCCAGACTTCATACACCTCATATAATGAGTATCGTTATACTAGCTGACCTATACATAATTAAGTTTTGAGTTAAACTAATAAAATTTAGTGGACATGTGATCTCGAGCATAGTTTAGTCTAATGCCAAAAGAAAATGTTATCTGCTTCCCCTTCCCTCTTATCAATTTAGTGACTTTCGACTTTCCAGTTGGCTTTAAATCATTTACATAGGTCAATATGTGTGATGTTTTAATGAGATCAACTTTTTCTAAGAAGATCTTTGTGGTTAAGATGCTCAATATGAATGGAATCGGCCTAAACCTCATTCTAAAGCCCATACCTCTAATATGATATATTACAGATTGATACTCAATATATTCAAATTCGTTCCTTTAGTAGAGTTTATATTACAAATATATTCATAAAAGATGCCTCAACATTATTAAATGAGAATATTTCGAATATTATATCTTTCGGAAAAAAAAATGGCTATTGCATCTTCGACCTAAATTAAAAGCTACCATGATGGAAAGTATAATTGTAATTCATTCACGGTTTCGTAGAATAACAAACTTTGCATTTTTAAGCAACTTTTTAATATAAACTTTTGCCAACACCACAAAGTATTTCCAGGCCTTTGATCCTTGCAAAATGTTAGGTTATAAAATGTTCGGTTGCACCCAGACTTAGCACATCATTACTTGTTTTGCCTATAGGTAGTTCTAAATATGCTCATATTGGCAACTTGCACATAAATCATAAAAGTTTTATTTTGTTTTGAAAAGGATCTTTAGAAGGACTGACAAATATACCATATTAGTAGAAACATGCGTAAACTTTGTTTAGCCAAGAAACCAATTGCCATCCAAATGCCCAATGCGGATGTAAAAATACATGTAAATATATTTACAAATGAAAAACAAAAGTATGGGTAAGCTTTTACAAAACCTAAAAGAATAATATACCAGGGGGATATTTTGTGCTACAGGGCATCGAAGAAATAATGTAGCACAGAACATTGAAAGTCAAGTATTGTTTATTTTTCGCCTAAATAACTAAAGAAAACTCGCAAGAAAGATTTGTAACAACGAGAAGTAGAGATAAACTAAGTAAAAATTTAAAAATATAAGTAATGAATGCCAACCTCCTGTCTCAGCATCTTGATATGTTACATGGAAGAGTAGCTATGTTACCCTAGAGTATGAATTTCTGTTCTGTGTCAGATTGTACTGACATTAATGACGATGTTATTGCAAGTTTGTTGTAAACAATTCCTTGTAAAGTTGCAAAACATATTAAAGGGTACTTTCGAAGCTGTGTTTAGTGATTTGTAACAGAGTTAATTTCATATTCTCATATATATATATATAAAACTTATGTATTTGTACGAGGATATATTAATTATAAAACGCAAAATATATGCGCTCATGTAAATAAAAACACATAAGATGAATTCAGATACAGGAATTTGCACTTTATTGAATGCACGGTAAGAAAATATAATTAATGCAATTCACTGATTTTATAATAAATGCAAAATTTTCTCATATAAAAGCAACAACGATTACCGCGTTCTGATTACTGGTAAACATTTGAGCAAATATTTATTTGATAAAACTTTTTTACTTATTTTGTTCGCTTAGTTACTTCGTTACTAGATAAGGAAGTAGAGGAAGGGAAAGAGTTCGATCATACGCCTTTTCCAGATATCTTTTACCAACTGTAATTATGGTATAAAGTCGACCAGAGAGATAGAATTACCACAGTAGGTATGCGGAGGACAAGGCAGCGCCTAAATTTATGGAGCTAAAATATTCGCATCTCAAGATTGGGTTGTACACATTGATGTACACTTGGATGAAAAAGATGTACACTTCACTGGATGAATCATTTTTATATGAGAATTACTAAAATTTGGATGCACGTTTAATGCCAAGTTTGTTGTCGAAATGTTATGAGTAACGTTTAACTTAACTTTTGTAAAGTAAGGTAGACTAATCCGATAATATTCAAAATGGCTTCATATAATAAATGGCCTCGGTTGTTGTCCGAACTCACCCATTTTCAAACTCTATCCAAACTCTATATAGCAGCCATAAGTCCACAATATCTCTACATGTAATTCACATATGTTCTTTCTTTTGGTAAACTATATTTATATGTATCTAAAGATTCGGATCCAAATAATTGAAATTGGTCAATAATTTTTTCTGGAGTTTCGCTTAATATGGGCATTGAAGCTATCTTGAGAGTAAAATATTGTCAAAATTTTCTAAAGAATTGTGTCGTTGTTTTTTCATCTATTTTCTTGAATATATCCTTTTCTTTCTTGTTTTTCTTACTTTTATATGTTTTCATATGTGCATTAGCAAACGAGCAAATACATCAACAAATGCAATGCAAGTTTACATAAGCACTACTTGGTTGAAAATGATTGGTTAGGCAATAGCAAGTACTTTTCCACTTCCGGCTTCCGTTCACTCCATTCTTTGTGCCATATCGGTTTTCTCCTATTTCTATTTTAGTATTATTTCACAAAAGAATACAAAGTAATTTTTAAATTCGAAGCCAATCGAAATATTGAACGGAATTCTTTTGGACACAAATTGACTTCTTTGCCCAAGGCGGAATTCACTATGCGAGTGATGTTGTCGGAAGGTCTTTTTCTCTACCACCTCCAATTGATACAGCTTTGTATTCGGATGAAATTTGGTATCGTAGAATTACCCACTGTCGTAGTATACTAGTTAGCACGATCTACGTGTACATTATGGAAGTACCAAGGAAGTGAGAACTGACTGTCGTAGAGTTTGCCGAACCGGGAAATTTTTAGGGTGTATGGCAAGCCACGTTTGCGAAAAATTAGGGTTATGAGAAGGTATGAACCGATTAAATAAATTCTTGGTATTAAATGCTACCAATTTTTCAAAATCTTCTCCCATAATCATAACGAAATATCTTGTACACAAAACAAATACATAATGACCGACAAACACTGTGTGGAATTAATTGGAAGGACAGAGATTTTAGTTTTCGTTCAATGGCGGCTAGTGATCATAATGAATCGAACTTCGTCGAAAATTTTTTGAATGATTTTTCGCTATGTCCCTGAGCTTTGTTTGAATAAGCGATCTTTTGTAAAATCCTATAAACAAAAGGTATTGAAGAACACGTCATATTGCATTGGTTGTTGCATTTCGCTCGTTTCTACATTGTTCCATGGTAATTTAATCCGGATATTACACGCTAAATTTCTACTGCATTGCATACATTGCATTTATATTGGTAATGCCGTAGTGCCGAAATTAAACCATACATAATTTTAACGTTACCCGGTCCGTTCATATACTATCTCCAGTTAAAATAAGTGATTCAAGTAAAAGTGGGGACGTATATTCTTCCGTTGGACGGTGTATGTCCGAAATTTCAATCTTCTCATGCCGTTAATAAAGAGGCTATTGTTGGTTAGTCATTACCTCTATGGGTCGGTACCTTTATGGGTACAATGTAAATGTTATTTTCCGCGTATGTATTTTCCGCCGCAAGGATGTAGTCGTTAGTTTTATATCCACGCGGTATTGAGAACAAACCGTCAGCTTAAATTTGGGCAAAAGCATGTGGCATTTGGTACGTGGCGTGCTACAAATGAGAATTGGTGGTGCGCAAGCAGTAACATAATATGTAAGAGCAATTGAAGTACAATATAATTCATATAGCATAACGAATTTTCAAAATCACTTTTTGAAAATATTTCTTTAATATTTTTGTATGTTCTTTCCTGTTCTGTTCTTGATTACCATGTATTAGGGGATGATAATGTTACAAGTCTTGACTTAGTTGAAAATAATCAATTCGATATTACTTATGATGACTTTCAGTATCTTCAGCATAACGAATTTTCAAAATCACTTTTTGAAAATATTTCTTTAATATTTTTGTATGTTCTTTCCTGTTCTGTTCTTGATTACCATGTATTAGGGGATGATAATGTTACATGTCTTGACTTAGTTGAAAATAATCAATTCGATATTACTTATGATGACTTTCAGTATCTTCTTCATCGAATCTTAAAAACATGTCCTAGTAACGAGAGAAGGACTCCCTTCCCTTCCCTTCCCTTCTATATGAAAATTTAATGATCAATATATGCAATAGTATGAAATCTATTACCAAGTTTGGCTTCCTAACTGGGCGATTGTCGAAATTAACGACATAGTATATTTTATACCAGTTGCTGAATTGAAGTCTGAGATGTTTGTATATAATACGATGTACTCGCTGTGTCGAAAAATCTAGAGTTTTGATATTCAAAAATTAAACTAGTTTGGTCGAATTCCGTAACAAGTACTTAACCCTTATAGAGGATTGAAATCAATTTCAGTTAGATTCCTACTTTATATTATTTATTCAATTATAACACAGCAGAATTAGTTATAAATTTATATATTTTACTAATTTTACTATATTTTAGTAATTACATACATTGGAATAAAACAGTTCTGTTGACCTAATTACCTTATTATTAATTATTATTCTGTTACCTAATTGTAAAGCTGCATAAACCTTATTGGAAACGATCGGAATCACTTCAATTAATCAGCTCTCTTGGTAATATTAAAATGATTGAATTTACTATTAATGTACTTGGCAAATTGGAAATGCATAAACATATATAATGATAATATATGAATATATATTTGAAGTGATACCAAACAGTTATTAGGTATTTATAACATATACTCAGCAGCTCAATAGTTTATCAGAGAATACAATTTTCATGTCCAATATAAGCATGTCGGAGAAGTTACAGTTTAGACTGATACGCAGTTTGTGCTTATGCGTTTAAATGCCTTGAATATTCCCCCATAGCATTACCATAATCGGTTAACAAACACTTGTGTATTTTCTATTATTAAAACTCTCTACATTTGTATCCTAATACCATGCGAATTGGAGAAGTTTTCCATTCGAAATCACAAGAGTAACACAACTTGAATTTATGGCAAACCTAATTGTTGATGTAACCGCCTAATACAGTTAACCTATTATATATTATATGTATATATATTATTAACGACATCAACAAAAAGTAATAGTTCTACAAAGTAGCGTTAGCTCTCCAAAATTACGAAATATTTTTTAGAAGGCAGCCTTAAAGTCTACTTATAGATGAGTTATGGGTGGAAAGTGATGATGGCCTTTAACTTGTTCGTTCGGGATTCTTCATCGAGTTTTATAGGGTATATATTGTATGTGGGGTATAAATATTATACCAATCAACGACCAACATAATGTTCGTCATACACCCTACCCACACAGTTGCAGTGACCATGTACAATGCACTAACTGAATGCGCTAACCTCAAGTAGTTGTTACATTTGCATTCTAGCTGTCGAAATTCAATTACGAAATCTTGTCGAATTATGTGCGTATTTGCACTCTAATTCAATAATGGACATACTTCTGGGAAATCAGTTGCTTGTGTCTATGAGTTCATGCAGCACAAGTGCATAATTTAATGAAACGTAGTGTTCGCTGAATTATAATCAACTAAGCGCCTGTTTACCTATTGGAAACTATATCTCAAATCAGTAAATGCAATTGGGTCATGGATAAAATACAGTGTGTCAATTAATTCTTCTTAAAATAAAAAAACCTTTTTTATATAAAGCTACAACTAAGGAGATAATGAGGAGACAGTAATCATTTACTGATGCAATCATGTAGATCTTGTTGAGCTAATTAAGTTATCCAGGTTATAAGCGAAAGGAATTCTGTTCCACTCTCCACTGAATAATATTGATTAAATCGTTTTCGTTTGTTGGACTCCTCACCCATCCACTCTTTCTTTCAGAAAATGACCAACAATTTTGAATGAGGTTAAAGTGGGGTCTCTGGGCTGGCGTTTCAATACTTTTTTTGCAAAAATACATTACCCAGGTTTTTCACAACAAATGTTTGTGATTTGGGTCATTGTTCTTATATAGCTTGTATTTCAGTTTTCTTGAGTCTCAGGGATCTCAGACCCCAACTTGATAACGCTTCAGCTCAATTTCTTTTTTTTTTTTTAATGGCTATGTAATACCTCTTCATCATCGCATCATTGAAAGTACGTAGCCCATCAACATCTTTAGAAGAAACTCACCCTTAAATCGTGAATGCCTTCCAAACTTTACTACTGGGTATAATATTCTTTTGTTGTTAAACTGTATTGGGTTTTCTCCAAATCCTCTGTGGTCCATTGTGGTTTACGGTCATTGGTACGGTCATTGAAATCATATATCTACCAGGATTATTTAGAGTTATAAAAGCAGCAGAAATTAGGTGCACAAAACTGTTAGATAAGTATATCTTATGTAATACGTGATGCTAGTAGAAAAATATTGCTTATACGCAATGGCATACTATTAGTCATATTTGAAGAGATTTGGTTTGTTTTATTCCAAATACAAAAGGTGATAAGATTTTTCAATAAAGTTACTTCAGTGGACTGCAACTTATTGCATGTTGTTGCCTTTTGACTATTTTGCAATCGGTCCCTCTGACGAATACTTCAAATAATGGTATAATTCTTCCCCCCCCCCACAGTATATTGGGCTTAAGAGGCAGCAGGCAGCGAATTTTTCATCTTCTTTTTCTACTTTTTGAATCAATTTAAGTAATTTCAAATGTAAATGGCTAGTTAGTTGTTCTAACGTATATTCTTATCACCTAACTAGTAACTTTAATATCCAAGTAATTCTAGTCAAATGTAGTGTCGATTCTAAGGGAACGTTCTGAGTTTCCAAAGCACTTGTTTCTTAATTTTTCGTATATACATGAAATTTTCAAAAATTATTCTTTTTCAATAAATATCATTTCCTTAGTTAACTTATTTTTGGATTAGCAGATCTTTACATTATCGCCCTTTTCTTTGATAGAATTTGCTTTGAACATATTCTACCACTTTTTACCGTCCATAACGCACAAGGGTTTTTTAATGTTCGGTTCCGCCCAAACTTAGTAATTCCCTAAATCACAGGATATGTTATAGTTTGTGCTCATATGCCAGCGACATATTTATTTCATAGTGCATTATAGTAAATCATAATTCGTAGTCAGAAACATACAACGAGCATCACTCCTCATGCATTTCCGTTATTTTCCTAGACTTTCCTGTTTATGACGAATACTTTAGCGAAGTCGTTTGTCAACATAAGATATTTTGGCTGAATTAAGCGCAATTATGCTACAATGCACTGTGTACTCACAGTGCATCTGGCATTAGCAGTCACATTACATAGTTATAATTTTATCAAAAGCAGACGCGGAGGATTTTACGGTAAGTGCGCTTTAACGAGTTCACTGGTTTTGAAATTCATATCTACATATGATTACAGCGATTTTTATAGTTTAAAATAATTAGACGGTGATTTTATCAAAATGGTTCATTTAAGATTAATTTTGAAATGAAACTCCATTTCCATTAACCACCAAAGATGCCTTTCAACCACGCTTCTTTTGTGCCAAGTATGTGCCAGACCGTAATTTTATTACATTACTCTATTCGTTTAATACAACTTAAAACTCAACAACTTATGTACTAATTTCTATGAAATTTTGCAAAGTCTCTTCAATAGTTTGCCACGACAGTGTGTGTATAAACATATACATATTTGAAACAAATTTTATTGATTGTGTTGGAAGGTCAGTTCGGCAGACCTTGACTAATGAGTGAAAATTACAGTTGTGTTCAAAATAATAGGAGTGACCTCAACATAAAAACAAAAGTTGTAGTTACTAAAAAATACTTGAAATTTATTCAGTCATTTTCTTTCCAAACATTGTTCATTTCATAGAGTCTTTATATACATGTTCACTTTTTTTATTAACATTAAGTAAAACAAAAAAAAAATTGTTATTCGAAAAACCTCCAACAATTAACTGTTCAAAATAATAGGAGTGTAACACGAAATTCAACAAACTAAATGAATTATAAGTATTAAGCTAAATATTATTTAATATTTACATCGGGTTTTCTAATATTTAGTAGAATAACCACAATTTTGTATAACAGCTGCACATCTGCGTGGCATAGAATCGATGAGATCATGGCACCGTTTCAGTGGGATTTGCTGCCATGCCTCCTGCACTGTACTCCACAATTCTTTAGTATTTGATGGTCTACGCTCGGCAACACACCTTTTTATATCTGACCATAGATTTTCTATGGGGTTGAGGTCCGGCGACTGAGCAGGCCACGACATAACCTCAACTTCATTGAACCGAAACCACTCCTTCGCAGATTTACTTGTGTGTTTCGGATCATTATCTTGTTGGAACAACCACTTCAATGGCATATTCCAATCGGCATATGGCAGCATTACTGTTTCCAATATTTCCACGTACACACGCTGATCCATTGTTTCTTTAATCCAATGGATTGGTCCAACACCACTGTACGAGAAACTGCCCCATACCATCACTTTTGCACCGCCATGTTTAACGGTCTTCACCGTGTATTTGGGATTATATTCAGCATTTTGCGGACGCCGGACAAACTGCCTGGATCCAGTTCCACCTTATATATCCTGATTTTTAGGACACTTGAATAATGGGGTTCAACGGAGGCTGATATAGTATAGTATTCATTATTCGACTATTGCACCTCAAATCGTTCTAACGAGTATAAGTAAAATGTGTTATAGTTTTATAATCCGATATGAAAGTAACGCTTTTATTTCTACTAGATGTTTGGTAGAGCTCCTTCCAGATGTTGTTGTACCAATGTTTAGAAGACTCCGAACGATTGTATATTTTATGGAAATGTTTTTTTGTCTTCACCGCTGTTGGGTGACACCTTTAAGAAAACTTTTTTTGATGTTGAAAGGAATAGGGATTGAACCCTGGTTCCGCGTAATGGGAGACCTCTAACTTCTACTGTTTCAACCAATTTCGATGAATAACTTTTTCATTAAATTTTATGGAAATGTATTCGACACTTTTCTTGTACTGAAGATTTCTGAAAAGTTGGTCTCAAGGAATGCTTTACCTGGAGCAAAATTCGCTATGACAGTCTGAGAGGTGCATATTTCATTTTTGCTCAAGTAATAAACGAACAGACAGCAGTGGCCAAATAAATTAATAAGGTATCATTATTCTGAATATACTATCTTTTAAGTCTAAGTATCTAACCATAACCTTACGTATTTATTTTATACCGTTATGTGGGCGAAGCCGCTAATCTCTGTCAAATATGTTTTGACAGTATTAACCATCACCGTCAAGTTAATGGAAAAATAAGGCACAATGCTTGAATTGAAGCATAAAACCATTCATTTGTACATTTCAGGTTACCCCTTGCATCCTGGATCGGAAATCGCCAGTATTATCATAATGTAGCTAGTATGTAGGGTATAAGAAAACATAATGATTAGAAACAAATGTATACTTGAATGCATTTTTGGAGAGATGAAAGATAGTGATTATTTTTTTCTAACTACTATTTAAAGACATATCAAAAAAGTATGCATCTTTATATATTTTTAATAAAAAATAATCAAAGATCCAGTATTGAAAGTAAATACAAGGTAAGTTGTGCAGATATTGCCACCTTTTTCTTTTTTTTATATTAGAATTAAGGGAGAGATAAATTCCAATTTTTTAAACGGGTAGCTATCATACGATTTATATATTTGAATTATATAAAACGCCTTTCAGAATTTTCAATAAAAAAGTTTTATGTAAGTACAGTTTGTTATTTACAAATTAACACGAAGTTTACTAGTTGCTGCAGAAGGTTTTTTACTTGACTATCTGGATAGGACTACTTTATTCTTGAAATCATACATATACTTCCGCTAGGTATAGCAAGGAGTGTAATAGACTGTTACAAGCTGCATACATAGAGTTGCTTTTCATATCCTATTTGCACTTACAGTGAAAACTTTTCACCTAACCATTGAATATAGCAACCGTCAAAAGTGTCTGTACTACCTTCCCTACATTTGTAGCTTGATTGAAGCAGGCTGCTGCTGCAACTGCTTCACAATAAGAAATGTTTACACTGGAACTAAATTACATTTGTGTGTTCAATAAAGTACAAATTAGGTGCGGAACATTGTGAAGCCATGGATGTCTATTTATTTTGATGTTAGTTGGGTGGTGGTAGTTTCGGTGGCGTATACGTTACAAAAAAGTAATAGGTGTAAATTGCTCTAAGCTTTGATTTGTATGTGTGTTTAATTAATGAATGCTTGTGTTATAATCTACTTTCGGGTAAAAATAAATTACATTTAATATTATATTTAGTTCAAAAAAAAAACGAAAAGCTAGATATAATATATAATACAAAAACGTATTTATCAATTACCATTTTGCAACTTTTCAAAAATATTATGGTTTGACCATCAACACTTACTTGTATTGAACTGGTGCTACAGTGGAATATACATAAAATTAAACATATTACTCTTTATATATGTACAATTAATATCTTGGATTATTTGCATTCAATTAAAGCTCCGAATAATCTTTTGAAGTTATTGCCAGTTGTTAGTAAGTGCATCTGCCAAGGAAAGCAATATCAGGTAGTTATGGCGGTATAATGAAGTAAAGGGAATAAGGTAAAGGGAAAAGTTTCATACAAAAAAAAACATTATATAAAGTACTATTTCAATCGTTTGCTACCAGCAAGAGAGTCTGCTTGTTTTCAGTATATCTGGCACAAAAGAAGCTAGGAAACCAAATTAACCAATTCCATTCAGAACAGTTTATAGTAAAGACCCTTCTAATGAGAAGAACATTCTGCCTATGGTATCTTAATAAAAGCATTAAAGAGTCATATGTTACGCACTAGCAAGGCTCTCAGTGAAGTAGAGTGAATATACCTGCAACAGGACATATGCGGAGTATTATTATTAATGCAATATAAATATTTTTCCATATATTTTTGCCTGTTGCTGCCTATAAAAAAAGCTAAAAATTTTAAACGACAACAATTCAATTGTACATGCATGTGAGTCTACTGTTGAAAGTATTTTTGAATTTACATATATAACAGCACAGTTGGGAAAATTACAAATGAATTTATTTGCTTACAAGGTGCCATATTTGTATAAACAAAGAGACCCAAAGGAACCGCATCAGTGGTTATTATCAATTAAAATTTAAATTTAAATGGAATTTAAGTCATTAAATGAAGTCATGAACACTCAGGTAAATAGGCATGGTTTTACGCTTAGACATGGATATTAGAATGACACAAGTACATACCCATCTATACATATTCACATATACTTAAACAAGTAATTCACACCGATTACATTTAATTAATTCTGCCGCAGCAATGAAAAGACATAAAATATTCGTACTATACGAAATTATTAATAAAATGTGAATATATATAAGATATATAACAAAATATTAAGGGTTGTTCAAAGACAATGTATTTCATTGTATATTGTGTCATTATATACTAATCATAGTAAGGGGCACATTCGAAAATACGCTGCAAGATATTTGTGAAATATAAAGAATTCCATCCGTTTTTCCGGTCGACAAATCTACGGTGTTGCTACATCTGTAAATGTTGAACGTTATTGTGCATGTTTGAATGCACCCTGCACATCTCCATATACGAAACCATTTCATCTCAAGTAGCTCAGTTTACAGTAGTTTAAAAATGTTATTATATTTAATCTATTTTTTTTTTTTTGAACCCTGCTAAGTGGATTACACCGATTCTCCATTGCGAAATTATCAATATATTATCATGGAAATCTGCACGCAACCAATAGTTTTGGCCTTGGTCTGAATTCGAGCCAATATCCAACTGCGTTGCATTCTTATGTAGTGAAAAACTATTTTGCCTAACCTTTTTTCCAATTTCCCTTTTGAATAAAAGTCTTGAAAATAGTAGTTTCAACTACTTTGGTTCGACTATTTGCTGGCAGAAATGCTGAACCCATGGAATTTATCTACTTAATGCAGGTGCCTCAATATGGCTTAGTGCCGAGTCATCTCAATTGAATTCGAAAGAACTACCTTGAAAGCGTCCAAATAAAGATGTGACTAAATAATAACTAAGCAAAGTGTTTCTAATTTGGTATAAATAAAGAAATTATTTTCGATTTAATAAACTCAGGCTCAGGTTGTTAGATACTTACGAAACATCAGGCGGCAACGGACTTCAAACGCGGTATGTGACGTAAACAAATCGTTTTTCAAACTAGGGAATTATAATCACAAATTAGAATATACTATATTAATAAAATCAGTCCTCAAATATCAACTAATTCTACATTGGGGCAAATAAGAAAAAGCTTCGGCAACTTACTAAGTTAAGTTTTTCCAAAACCATGATAATTGAAAATTTGTTTCCCTTAGGGAATTTTTAATTTTGATCCGAACAAGATTTGAACCCAGGTCCTGCGTAATAGATGCGCACATCTCTATTACTTTAACATTTCGTTATAGGAAAATAATTGAAACACATAAATGCAAATAGCTTTTTGTAGCCAATGCTTAACGCCTCTTTTCTTAGAACACCAAACACTATTTTACAGGAGTGAAAATAAATAGCTTACTTCAAGTATATATTTTCAATTTTACCTCTCAGCTGCCGCAAATAATACTTAAGTAATTTCATTATAGTTAAAAGTAAGCTTCTTAAATGTAATTCCTTTAGAAGTTTCCACACGTAAAGGAGTGTACCGAAAAGCATCATGGCATGGCGCCATAGTAAGATGACATGAGAATTCTGCAACACTATGCAAAATGTATATTTATCTAGGTAATTGCTGTCGAAAAAGAGTGAACACAGCGCTCTAAGAATTTTATGAGAACGTCTACATACTTAAGCACATGCACAACACTGAATATAAATAAAGCAATTTTCACATTCTATTTAAAATACTATGTGGCATTTAGAAGAGTTTTACAACCCCCAAATCAGCTTTAATAATATATTTAATGAAAATTAAGCGCATTTTGTGTGTAGTTCTTAAACACGGCCTTTAAATATAGTGTACGTATTCATATTTGTTCTCTTACTTTTTTTTAATGCCAAATGGATTTTCATATACACGTTTCATAAGCGAAAAATAAAAACTATTTCCATTAATTGTTTTATTTGTTTTTGTCATAATTTAGCAACTTATACCGTTATGAATAGTGATTTTGTTAACAAGTCAACACCCTTGTAAAGTTGAAAGTATCATAAAAATAGAGCTTTTTAGTAATCACCCATTTCACTTGTCAGAACCCTCTTTCATAATGTAGGCATTAGCATACATGTGCAACAAGCATGTTTGAAAGGGTCTAACCATTTAAATTCATTTTCATAACAATAATAGTGCAAACTATTGCCAAACATTGCCTTGTAAAAACGAATGAATGGTTCTACAGATGCCCACGTACTACTACTCTGCTTTGAGTGAGTGTCTGTCTGCTTTCTCTGAGTGTTCACTATAGAGAAATATTTGGCGAATTTAAAAAACTTTACTATCATAAATTTAAGTACATACATACCAAATAAATTTGTAAATTTAAATGCGCATTTAAAATAGGGAAAAGAGCTTCGGGGTATTTTATTACAACGTAATGCGAAGCAATTCATATTATAATATCAAGTTAGTGTGTATATTAGTTTACATAGATATATAATATACTAAATATAGCCTATCATATTTTGCTGTGTCATATATTCATTAAACTGTTAGCAACCGGCTTAGTAGATACCTTTTCATAAGATTACTTTTTTTTTACTCAATAGTTTTGAATACATAATATTTTTATCATCGGCGAGGAAAAATATAAATGTTGTCTGCTTTTACCTGCTGTTACCTGCAACAGGTAACATAGAACTTTTCATTGGTATCACGAAGGCCACATAATTTAAAGGACTGAACATGAACATTGTTTGTAGTGAATGCGAATACTATTAGCATAGGGAAGTGTAGTCATTTAAAATGAAAAGAAGCTTTGGATGGAATGATGTGAGTTCTAGAAATCAGAAATGTTCCAGCAAACGTCTCTTGCTCCTATAATACTGTTCATAATTTTTTCCATTGCAAGTTAATGTAGTCCAGTAAAGTTCGCGGTAAATACAGAGAATTCAAAAAGTCTGTTGGATAATTGATTTCATCTGCTTTCATCATGGTGTCTACTGACCTATATGAGGCCACTTCGCTTTCCATGTTGAGCTTAATAGTACGATTAGGATTGACATTAACATTAACCAAAACAACTGCAAATTTATTTTCTTTCGGTTTCTTTCGGATCAAGGTCAAATCTATACATCGCAGACTTATACACAACTGATTTTCAACTAGTCTTCCCAAGTAGTCTTCCTTCCTCCTAATAAGGACCTTTCTTGCGGCCTACTCAATTCAAATTGTTTAGTAATTGAACACAAATATTAATTTCGTATGAAAAATGTGTTTTGGAAGCAAAGAAGAGTATACACGTGTTCTCATTCAACAACCTTTGTTAACCAATTCTCAACAATGTTAAGTCTCGTAGTCTCGTATAAAATTCAACGATTCTAGATATAGCGTTTTTCGCCAAGGGAGTTTTAAAAACTTGTATATTATTGTACTAAAATAAATTCATACTAAAGTTTAGTTTCTATTTAATTATTTATATGATAGTACATAATACAATAGTATATAATACATAATAATTCATAATAAATATGAAACCCAGATAAGGAAGAGTTCAGATATCAGATGAAGTTCAGATGAAGGCAAGTTTTATATATCCACTCCATTCGTAAAAATTTAAGTCGTGAAAATGTTTAGGTATTAAACAGAACTAGAAATGCGTTAGTAGACGAAATTGTAAATCGATTAAAATCAACCATGAAAAGGAATATCATTATTTTGGGTATATGGGGTTAAAAGAACATATGCTCTGATTTTTAATACCAACCACATTAGGACTAAAATAATATATTCACTTAATTCCAATTAAAGTCTAATATATTGGCCTATTATTTGGCAGAAGGTCTACTAGAGAGCAAAAAATTACCAGATTAGTTATAGTTTGAGCCCCAAAATCCAAGTGATAATTTAATAAGACGAACTGTCTAACATTATTTGTATCAAATTTCCCTATATTTATGAGTATTCGGTGACTTGACTGTCGACAGTTTTGTTCCGATTCGGCTAAGGTTACTTGGTTCATTATGGATGTTAGTAAGATCAACAAAGCCCTATAGTGGGGTAAACTTGCAGTTATACTCGCATATCCTAATCAGGTAATTTCATTCAATTATAATAATAATTTCAGGTAATTTCGGAATTGTTTTATGGTAAATAGTTGTGGGATATGTTGTAAACAGCAATATACTTCTCACAAACATTGCTCAACTATTCTCTGGAATAAAGTTCTACCTTAAAAATAAATCTAGATTTTCCTGCTGTTTTATTTTACTTACTTACGTGTATAAATTTTCTATTTGTATGATTGTTACTGAGTTAACACGAGCGAGTAACCGTCCGCATTTAATCAAGTGCATTAACAATTGCACTTCAATTACCAACCCGCAGGATAAGTTAGCAAGGTAAAGTAACGAGTTGTTATTGTTGTTGTTAATATGTCCGACGAGTGCTGTACTCGAAGCTTTAAAGTACAGAGAAGTGTAGAGATTGTAGAGGCAGCATGCATCAACACCTCTAACTGCTATAATTATGTAAATGATGTGGGTTAAAGCATGAGCTTTTGTTCGAAATGTGGTAACAAAACGCACTAGCAAAGGGAAAGAACGAGTAATGAAACATCCGGATACTGGAACATGTAACTTACACAATAGACAGTGAATAAAGCGTGGAGAAAGGAGTTGAAAGAAAAAGAAATTACATTGGAAGTTAGTTGGACTCATTAGAGTACTTAAACGTGTTTTAACTGGTAGGTAAATTGCGAGAAATTAAGGATTCAATAACAACTGCATATTATAATTAAAAAAAAAATTAGAATTTACTATATGGCATAAGCATAGAATTGAATCTATATGTTTTGTAGTTAGACCTATCCTTCAAAAGAGTGTATATATTTCTCAGATGACCGACAACTGAGTGACGCAAGTATTTAAAAAAAATTTGATAAAAAGAATTTCGCGCCCTAATGAAATACTATTTTTTATGAAAAAAATGCTATTGATGCCACGAAGTGTTTTGATGAGTAATATGTGGGCTCTGCATCAAGCGATGAAATTATTTCAAAGCTGTTCAATAAACTTCGTACAGGGGTACGAGCACCCCTGTGCAAAGGCAATGAAAAATAGTACAACATCCAAAACGAAGGTGTCACGGATGAAAACATCAAAAAAATTTACGAAATGATTGTAAACGACCCGGAAATATATATCACCATTTCTAACTCCTCTATTAGCTATCCTTTTATTAGTACAACCAGCGGAAATCATATATTCATCACATCAATATTGGTAGATAGGGACCAATATGACTAATTTTTGTTACTGAAACACAATATGTTAAGCAAATACAGGCGCTTAATGCTACTGATATATCTGTCTCACCAACGGATGAGAGAGACGTGAACGGTGAGGGGGATGTGGGGCATGATCACTCCACGTATATCATACCTTTATACACCATGCTCATGAAAGCATGTGCATTTCGTTTCATAAAATCATTGACCCTTATTTGTTATACCATGTCAAGCAGAATCACTTATATTATTAAATGGGAGCTAGGGGAAGGTAGGAATTTGATATTTGATCGATATTTTTAGTAAATAATTAGCCGTTGGTGTATAGATATTAATTTTTTGTATATGGCGGGTAGAGATTTTCGAACCCATTCCGATCAATTTTTTGTTGAGAGTATCTTGAGAGTTCTTGTCATAGGAACTAAAAATCATATACCGTGAAATGATGAAGTGCAACGTTCTTGCCAAGTTTAGTTCATAAATTTCATCAAAATTTCATTCCATTGTAAAATAGTGTTTTTTAAGCACCAAAATTCTTATTTATACATTTCTCAAACAATTATTCTTATTTATTACATTTCTCATTACAATTCTCAAACACAAATTATGCAACTGCTTTGAATTTTATACTCGTATAGTTTAATTTCAAAGTATATGGATTCCGTTCTTATGATGCACTCATATTAAATCACTATGATAAGTTTCAAGGTGCATTTAAAGTAAAAAAGTGCAATATATTTATACAACGAAAGTTATTTTTCATTATTGTATTGGGTTGTTCGGAAAGTCATTTCGTTTTTTTTTGGGGAACATGAAAGACAGTTTTCGTATAATGAATAAATATTTTATTAAATTATATATTGGCCATTCTGGTCCAACACCTTTTGCCATCTTTCTGGCAGTAACATAATTCCCCTCTCATAAAAGTTTTGGTCCTTGCTGGCAAAAAACTCGTCCAGGTGGTTTTTGACATCTTCATTTGAGGTAAAGGTTTTGCCATCCAAAAAATTTTGCAGGGACCGAAACAAATAGTAGTCGGAAGGCGCCAGATCTGGAGAATATGGTGGATGTTGCAGTACGTCCCATTCAAGCTGTAAAAGTTTTTGGCGAGTGACCAAACTTGTGTGAGGTCTCGCATTATCCTGGTGGAACACTACACCCTTCCTGTTGATTAATTCGGGCCTCTTCTCTTTAAGTGAATCATTCAATTTGTCCAGCTGATGACAATAGACTTCTGAATTAATCGTTGTATTGTCCGGCAAAAGCTCAAAAAAAACGATTCCTTTGACATCCCACCAAACGGAGAGCATCACCTTTTTTTGGTGAATGTTGGCTTTTGACACGCTTTGAGCCGGTTCATCTTTTCTGCTCCATGACCTCTTGCGTTTAACATTGTTGTATACAACCCATTTTTCGTCCCCAGTAATAATCCGCTTCAAAAATGGATCATTTTCTAGACGTTTGAGGAGCGAATCACACGCGTCAACACGACGACACAAATTTCGCTCGGTAAGGACATGGGGCACCCACACATCGAGCTTCGAGGTTAAGTCCATGCCTTTCAAATGGCCATAAACAGTTGAATTCGACAAATTTAACCTCTCACCGATCTCTCGTGTGGTGATTCGCCGATTTGCATCAACTAATGCCTTTATCGCATCTTTGTCAGCTTCGACCGGCCTTCCAGACCGTGGTGCATCTTCGACATCAAAATTGCCGGATCGAATTTTTGCAAACCAGTTCTGGCACTGGCGTACTGTTAACACGCCTTCTCCATACACATCCGTCAATTTTTTTCTCGCTTGGACAGCATTTTTACCTTTTCTGAAGTTAAAAAGTAAAATATGACGAAAATGCTGCTTATTGCTCTCCATATTTAAAAAGGCACCAACCAAAAACTACTGTGTAGAATTAATAGAACTTTTTCACACACAAGCCTTGCAATATCAGCTCTCAAGACATATAATGGTTATGGGGCTTAAGTGTGAAGTTAGTTTCGAAAAAACGTAATTAAGTCCTCTGGCGGGAAAAAACGAAATGACTTTCAGAACAACCCAATAATTTCAAGTATATATAATCATCACTATTAAACCAAGCCAAAGACCAACCTAACCTAACCGCCGTTACTTATAACGAAAATAAACTAAAGCAATATCTCACACTTGCACTTCTTGCATTAAAAATTTCTGAAAAAATAATCAAGAATCTCACGTCGTATTGGCCTTGATAAATTTTTTACAATTTTAGAACAGGAAATTGTATATTTACAATGTGCATATATAAATACACCTTTCAATATCAGCACATACGCATATATACAAATATAAATGTGTACTAAGAAAGCACATAGTCGTGCAAATAAATATTCATACCAGCATAAATACATATCACCCTTGCGGCAACGCTGTTTATTTTTGTTGGCCGTTTCAGTGTACGGGGTCGGGGTTTTGGGTCTGTTAAAATAACGGTTGTGATGTCGTGTTAAATGAGCTTTGCTAAATTTTCAATTTCAAATGACCTAAGGCTATGCACTAATCAAAGTTGGCAAAATGTTCGGTATATTTTCTTATATGCGCTGCTAAATTTAGGAATTTAATTTATATTTTATTATACACTGTCATCTTCAGCAAAGTTCATTACACTTTTTATATTTCTTTTTAAGGATGTACAAAATTTTAATTTCCAGTGCGCAAAAGATAATATTATTTAAGTAAATAGTGCGTGTTGCAGAGATCTTGTAGGGAGCAGAAGCTCAAACTTGAGGTTAGTTAGAGTTTGTTTATCGTTGTACTTTTAATAACAACATTTTAAGTATTTTTTATCCTAACTCAACATAACAAAAAATATTTCAAATATTACAGATGAGAAAGAATTCTACTGTAGGTTCTTCAAGCGTTAAATACATAACTGAATACTATACCAGTTAACGGCGGTTCGATATTTCTCTGCTTACTATTTTTGGAAGCCGCTCTATTACAACAAATTTAAGTTGAATTTGAGACGAGAGATTATGCAGATACCTCACTAAAGAGTTACCAAGTTTTGTTTTATAGATTTCAGACAAGTGCTACTATTGTGAGAAGATTTTATTCTTACGACGAGTTAGTATGTATTAAAAAAATTATTTTGTGCGGAGAAAAGAGTTCTTCCATTATTAGAAAAAGAGTAACGCGTATGCGCATGAGTTTTTGTTTCTGTGAGACCAAATATATTACATATAATTTTCGACGGTTTAAACAGCTGGTGCAATGTGTTCGATTCGCTGGGCGTTAGCGAGAGGCTACTGTTAATACAATGCCCTATATTCGTAAAGCAGTTAGAAGCAATCACAAAAATGCTTTAAAATGTATGAGGGAATCTTTGTTGCGTATAATGCTATATACGATCCCAAGGATTGCGTTACATTGACAGCTCTGTGAAAAATATTATAGACAACTATTCCAATTACCTTTAGTTACTACGATTAGTACCTACGAATATTATCATTTCAGCATCGTCCAAACATAGAAAAGTTTGCAGATTTCAAGCCTATTTCAATTATGAAGGTTTTTGGATTATAAAATATTTTTATGCTACAAAACGTATCATATTTCTCATATTTACTCTCTGATGTGATTTTCGTATATTGCATCTAAACCAACAATTTAATTTCTGCACTATCAATTTTGTCTTCTCATTTGATAATATCCATGTATAATACAGCACTTTGTTATTAAGGGAGTCAGTCGGGGAGTGGTTGACAAGCAATGAATTCAAGCTTCTTCATTATCAGACTCGTTTGGGTGCCTGCTCATAGCGGAACAGCGTTGGTAACTCCAAAGCTGACGACCTCGCAAGAAAGGGCTCTCTTGCGCTAATTTTATTAGATTTTTAACGAACTGTGGCTCCGTTCTTCTTCTTCTTCGGTTAAAGCGCTGCTCGCTAATAGCAAAACTTATCTTGCCGCAATTGTAAAACTTCCTACTGGCCATTGTCCAATGGACATCCCTACGGTGAGGCTAAAACCCTTATTGAAGGTGAATTACCAATGTTGTACAGAGGAAGTCGAGTTAGAAACATCTACACATTTTCTCCTGGACTGTCCAGCTTTTTCGAGACTGAGGTTGAACACTCAATACACATACTTTTGGCGAACCATCTCAATTGGCTGGAATTGACAATGGCGGCCTCAACAAATTTGTGATAGGTTTCAAGCGCTTAGTCGAACTATGAGGGTCTTTATGATCAATGCTTGGAAGTCCTTGTCACCGTCGAGGACGGGGATTTTTTAGCTGCCCAAGTGAGATCCTTGACGGGTTGAGAGACTGATCCTAATCTAACAAAAAATAAGTACCACATCCTCTGCTCGTCCTATAGTATTGATGCTGCCTTTCGGTCCAGTCGATACCAACGTTACGATCTTAGCTCAGCTGACGTCAATTTAATGATGCTTATTCACTTTCTACATATACGAAGCTTGTATAATATAAATACATAAACCTCCCCTGCATAGATTCACAGTATTTATAAAAGCATTGACCACTTCCAGCTATTCAATTATTAATTTATTTGTCGCTAACTTTTTGTCTCCAACAAGCGCATAAAAGTTCTTGTGAGCAGAAGCCTTTTTACTTTCCAGACATATTGACATTTTATTTGCCTTTAAGTGAACATTTAACAAATTCCTAATCAAATTGGCCACCTCTAGGTAAAAGTCATAAGTATGTAATGCTTACGATTTTCCTTAACACAATTACCAAATCAGGAAAAGTTAAATATTTTCGCACACAATTTACTGTGAACATTATAAACTTCTATTATCTGCACAGCTGGCGGCGTTAAAGTTTTGCTTATTCCATGTCCAAATGTAAATTTGGCGCTAGAAATTATTTAATGAAATTTCCTTTAGCTTTTGGCTATCAGCTGGAATTGGTGTCAAATAGGTGTTTGTATTAGAAAAGCGCTGATTTCATTATCTATACAGTATTTACTAATGGGCAAGTTTGAATAAATTTCATCAAATTGCTATATTGTTGGCAGTAATTTGGTTAGCCAGAGGCGAAATGTGTTTAGAAAGTTTATAATGTAATTTGGCCATGCAAACGAAGAGACATTGCAAGTGATATATGTGTCAGATAGCTTAGTATGCCACAATGTGTTAAAGCAAATCTTTTAGCTGGAACTTGTTTTTCGAGTTATTATTTAAAGTCAACTTCAAACCGTTTGTTGTTGTGGAATTGGTTTTCGGGGTTGGAATACAGGTAATGAATGTATATGTTTCGAAAACGACATTGAAAATGGTAATTTCGATTACCAAAAAGCAACATAAATTTTAGGTCTCCTGTTACGATTGCTATGGTTTCATTTAGAAACCCAATATCCCTGCAGAGTTCTCCTAGTTGTCAAAACATAACATTAGACTCCCAAGAAAATGCAACTGCTGGATATAGTTTAGAAAGTAGTTTATAACTAGCATGAATCACAATTCACAATCACACAATGAGATAGCCGGAGCTATCGGAGTTATGTGTGGGATTACAGAAAGATAAGTAATTTCAGTTAATTTATCAAAGACTTTATTATGAGTACTACCCTAATTGGCGGCTCATATTGGGTCTATTAAAAGAAATTATTATTATTGTTCTTCCAGTTGGATTCCAATTTGATTGGATTGCGCTATATGGCGTTAGAAATATAAGATTTTGTACCAAAAAAACTCCAGAGTTTTATAATAGCTTGACTTAGTATTGTTTGAGCGCGCACCACAGATGGCTGTACGATATATTTTACTCGATGAAGGCAAAAACGCAATCCAGGTTGTTGAAAATGTGAATGGTGTTTACGTTCCTAATACTGTAATAGCCAGTTACGCGTAATTTTGGTTTCGTTGTCTCGTCAATTACGTTCCGGTAATATTTAAGTCAAAGTTGCTCCTTTGCAAAGTCAAAAGAAGACTGATTGTTGAAAATATAGATAAAGTAATGGAAATTATAGAGTCCGACCATGATATGAGATCTGCTTCGATAGCCCTGGAGCTAAACATTCTCCAAAAATAGTTTGCAACCATTGAAATAAGGCTGGATAATGTCTAAGATAAAAGAAACTCGGCATTTGGGTGCCACAACAATTAGGCAACAAAATCGATCCATTTATGACGCGGAAAGTTACTGGTGAAAAAAAGTGGGTTATTTATGAAAAGGTTAAGCGATTGTGGTCAAATAGTAATGAGCCGCCGTAGTTGGTGGCTAAGCCAGGATTTACGGTCAGTAAGGTTTTCTTGCGTGTTTGGTGAGATTAACAGGGAATCATTACTATGAGCTGCTCCCTTAGGGACAAACGCTTAATTCGGAACTGCACGGTCTACATTTGAACCATCTGAGAGGTTCTTATGCTCCGGACCTGGAGCCAAGTGATTACTAGCTCTTTCTATCTATGGCCAATTGTTCTGCTGGTGAAAAATTCACCTCAAGAGAGAATATCGGCTGGCTAGTTAGTTAGTGGTATGAAATTACCTTCAAAATGGCGACAAGTTACTGAACAAAATAATACACATTTGACCGAAATTGGCATACGTATACATGTACATATGTAAATAGAAATTGATATGTAAATATTTCGAAAGACAAATGAACATAAACTAATTTGATTTCCTTCCGCGTGCCTTTAGAGAATAAATTTTTTCCTATTTATATAGACAAAAGTAATCTATATTGATACGATACAGTCTGTATAAAAGGGATATATTATATTAATATCGACAAATATTTATATAGCTGAATACATTTTGAAGCAAAATGTGAACTTAAGTAAAGAGAAGTATGTAACTAATGCTAATTGTTTAATTTTAATCGGCGTTGCCCATAGGCGTTGGCGTGTGTATTATTGGTGTGTGTTTTATGATTTCACTCTTAACATAAATAATTTTCTACCCCACGTTCTTAAAATAAATAAGTTTAATGAACCACTTTGGAAAACGTATCTGTAAAACACAATCCACTGTTCATACAACAAAGTAAATAGGGTGAGTTGTTGAGCAAGCAACATTACATTCATAACCTTAATATAATCTAGGGGCTTCACTGTAATCTCTAAAGAGATAGTTACTTCCACTTTCTTATGTTCACTTCATAGTAAGCTATACTTATTGATCGTCCTCCATACGCAATACTCACAAACCAAGGTTTAGTCGGAGCTGTGGGCTTATTTGAATGAACTGTCCTTAATAATTTTAAGTTCACTGCGCTCAAGCACAGTGTGAGAAGTACAGAACAATCAAGGGCTCTTAGGGAAGAAACAAAAGCTGTGATTGAATAATATTCTCTTCCTAGAGTTGTTGTTATAATAAGAGAAAAATATTTTGATAAGCTTGGTTAAATGATGTAAAAACCAAAGATATTATGAAAAGTTATTTTTATTTAAAATTCACAAATTTATTAAATTATGCCACTTAGGGATCAACGGTTGACGTTAGGGATTTTTTGTCGTAGAACTATGATGGTAAATACGGTGTTATATATACTTAAATATTAGGCTTGTGAAAGAAGTCGATCCCCGAATATCTCCCTATCCGTCCATCTGATCTGTGGTCAGGTTGATACTCGTTGAACTTTACAGTTATTTTAAAATATATAAAATGATATCATATAGTAACTAACCACCCAATAATCTTTAAGCAAAGAGTCAGAGGAATAGAGCGCCTATATGGCTTCAAATATATCATAACATATTTAATCTAAATATCTCATAAACTGTAATGTCTCATTATCTAAATATCTCATAAATTTTAATTAAGTGTATCTTCACAACTGCAACTGAGAATAAAAAAATTACCATGTGAAAATAAACGAATTCGGACCATAACCTCGTCTATTCCTGGTTCCCGATTATGCCGATTAATATGTGAGATATCTCACTGGTATTCGTGAGTTCGTTTTCTCTTAGTATAATGGCATACAATGGCAAGGCCCTTAAGGCTCATATACCTAATATAATAATTTCTAACCTTCTGTAAAATTATATTATGCATTTTGGTTAATATGTGCGATACCTCAATAAAAATTTTTTAGAAATTTTCTCTTTATATGGTGTGATTTTGAACCAAAAATTCAGAAGTCGGTGCATACCTTTCCAACCCCCTATATACCGAATAAATTGATTTTGTCAACCCTATTATTTGAAAGAAATTTGCAGAAATTTTAGGAAGCTCCCTCTTGCTTTTAATGATGCTTATAAAGCTCTACTAATAAGTGAAGAAACCCTAGGAACACAACTTTTAAATATTATTTGAAGAGAAAAAATCCAACTAATTGCAGACTGTGCGTTAATCGTTTGAAATTGTTTTGTTCGTTTATGAGAGTAAACGAAAAATTTCCGCCAAAAAGTTTCGGAATCTGCAACAAAATAGAGCGTAAGCCCATGTCAATACCTATAGAGGTACACAATGGCACAATGACGTAGAATTCTTGTAATTTGCCGCAATGCACCACATTTTCCACGATGCTACGCTCTTGATAACAGACGCTTCCCAACCAACACTCTTGTTTGCCGTTTAACACGCCGTTGTCTCGTTTGCAACAGTGCTCGGTTTGTAATTAATTTTGGGAGTTTAGCAAATTGAAACCGGTAAATTTGGATGCGTCGCCTACAATGTATCTCAATTAAATTACGCTGAATAGGAAAGCATAGCGCGAAGAGCATGCCACAAGCAGCTTTAGAAGCCGAGCGAATTCGTATGTCTCATATATGGCACATGTATGTTTAGTTTACGGTAAGTGCACACATATATATGTATGTATTAGTAGATTTACGTTCATGTAAAATCATGGTAAATAAGCGCATAATTGAAACAGATTTTGCATTGGCGCAACATGTTCTGCAACACCTTTGAGGCAATTGTTATCGCTGCGTTGCCTGGTTTGACGTCGGTTAGTTTAACGACTGCAGTTCACCACAAAATTATATATACGCGACTTGTTTTCAGTTCATTCTCTCCTGCATATTGAATGTAATTACAAGATTAGTGCGCAAGAAACGCACTGGGCGCAGTTAATGGGAATAATCCCAAAGTCGTCGATGTTTCGATCCAGAAGAACTTTCTTCAGAAATATTAATATTAGGTTTTCAGAGTGAATTTGGTGATTTTAGGACCTTTCATTTGGCGAACAACATCAAGGTGCATATCACAAGTAAAAAGGAAAGCTCGCTAAGCGTCTGTCCTAAGTTTATACGCCAATTATGTACATATATATTTATGCATATGTACATATGTCTTCAGAGAATTAGTAATAATCGCATACGAAATAGGGTTTTGCCAAAGATGTTGCATCAGATGTACCAATGAATATTATAAAATATATTTATCTTTCCGAAACAATTTTATTCTTAATCTGAAAATGCTCTCTCTCTCTCTTTCTCTCAATACTTCACGGTTGATATTAAATAACTCAATAAATGTCCTCCCCACTAAATAATAAACTGTGCCCATCATATTTATTAACAACACAGTTATAGACTCACCCTTTCCGCAAACTCATCAATGGCTTACTACTCATGCATAAACTTATACAATAAAAGATCCTTTCCTAAGTACTTTTCTCTTAGTTAATTTGCTATTTCTAGCTGGTAATGTAACAAAAATACTCCCACTGCTACTCTTATGTATCGATTGTGTCGGCAAGTCTCTGTTGAGATACCCACTGCGCACGATATGTGTGCTCGAGGTGTGCTTAGTTAAAAGTCATTTGCTGGCAGTCTGAGGTTAATAAAATTTTAGTATATACCATGACTATGTGAATCATTGAAAGCACGAAGTAATTAATACGTAGTATATTTATTGCTATATATTTGGTTACTTTTTTTGGTAAATAAACCAGACATCAATAAATCTGATAAGATCTCAATATCTCGCATTTATTTTCATTACTATTTGATTGGCCGTAACGGTATTTTATATCACCATGATTTGAATATTATAATAGAAATCAATGAGTGCATTAATCACAACTAGCAAAATAAATATTTGTACCGGCAGGAAAAGGAATTTAAGAAGGTAACCTTAAAATACTGTCATAAGCAAATTCAACAATTCATTAAAGGTAGGCCTTTAATGTCAAAATACGTATATAAGGGTGGTTATAGAAACTAAGAGAAAATGGAATTAAGTATATATTCATTAAGTATAGTATTAGGTGTAAGCCATACGTACAGCTTCGACTCAATTAAGTGCTCTAAAACATACTCAATTCCTATAAATTTAGGTTCGAATATCTAGGGAATAGCAAATAATAAAATATCTGACATTTTTGCTTTCGGAAATTCTACTTCACATTCCTGGCGTCTTAGTATGCCTTAGTATGCTTGCCATATACTCGTATTTAGACAAGCAGTAAGGGATACAATAGACCTAGTAAAACGAAATCCATTATTTTTGCATTGTATTCCACAGTTTTGTTCGGTAGCTTGCTGCCATTTTGAAGATAATTTCATAATGCCACTCTCATAGAAACCTGCGTCCCTATTGGCAAAAAATTACCACAGTCGATTTTCACAAGTTTTTCTCGAGGCTTTTCTCGAACTTTTCACCAGCAAAATCATTTGCCATAGATAGGAGAAGGTAGCAATCACTTAGTGTTAGGTGCCAAGTCGGGACATTAAGGTTAGTGCATAAAAACTAGCCAGCCAAGCTTCCAGAGTATCTGGCGAGTCACTATGGACTTGTGTGTCCTGACGTCGTCCCGATGGAACATAATTCCTCTCCTATTGGCCAGTAACATTCTGCTTCAGAAATGTGTCGATTTTGTTGCAATTCAGTGGTGATTCACAGATGGAAATTCGATGGAACCCAAACACAAAGCTTCTTTTTGTATACAGTCTTACTTTAATGGTTCCAAACTATTTTTTTGTTGAATGTTTAGCTCCAGGGCAATCGAAACAGATCTTATTTGATGATCGGACTTGACGATTTAAATTATTTTATCGATATTTTCGATAATTGGGCTTCTAGAGCATGGAGCACTTTTGACATCAGAATTATCGAAACGGGATTGACGAGACAAAGAAACCGAAATTGTGCATGCATGGCTGCTATGGTATCAGGACCATAAACACTATTCACATTTTCAGCAGAAAGACTTGCATTTTCGCCTTCATCGAAGAAAATCTCTGAAATATGGCGTATTTTTTCGCTGCTGGTGTCAATTTTTGCAGCGTGCTTAAACAATACTTAGTCAAGCAATCACAAAACTAATCACTAACTAAGAAATCTTTTCTTTATAAAGCCATATAGCATTACGTGGGCAGTTAAACAACATGAGATATAGATTATTAAAACGATCTATTGGAAAAATAATGGATTTCTTTTTACTAGACCTAATACATGCGTCATGTACATAGGGGACACTTTCGAGGCCAGGTATATATACAAATAAGTAGGGGGTTTGCTTGAAGTAGTTCTTTTGCGTGATATTGTTGCTTTATAGCGTTGGTGTTGAACTGCTAACTACCAAGGAGATCGCAAGATAGAAGACACCACTCAAAAAGCCAGCAGCAAAATATGTTTGTATATACATAAATGTTCCTATTTAAATATTTTATATTCCGGAAAGTTATTTTTGCTCAGAAATACCGCAACATAGAAGCACACTTCACTAACATATGCCTAAGTTTTTAAGTATAGCAGCACGAACGAAAAGTTTACAAATGTTAAATGTTAAATGTTAAACTTTAGGAAATATTAAAGTGCATACCCCACTTTCTTCTTCGCAACTTTTACACCATACGTGCCACACCACGTTATGTTTTAGATCTTCCTATAGTTTCCTTCACGAAGATTTTTTAAAAGCATTTATAGGAAGCAGGAACAACGATTAGTTGTTGCCAGTTTGCTTGCTACCTGTCTCTCGGTGGTTCAAAATCAAATTTTGCATTTTGTCTTCATTCTCCTTTGGGGTGCAATCGGGTTTTGGTATGAAACACTTTAATTTCTGTTGTGTGGACCGAAGTTAGTATACACTTGGCTTATTTGTACACATATGTAACAGCGTCTATGTATGTGTTTCATTCTTAGAATTGTTTACTCTTGAGTGGAAAATTTCTTCAAAGTACGCTTGGAATGCAAATGAGCAACATCTGCTCAATCACACGTCTCAGGTAATGTAACTAATTTGCTTGGATTTATTACCGATGTGATGTATTGAAATTACTCTGCGGTTCGAGTTGATTGAATGATTTGTAATCGGCATACACAGCTTGTTCGTACACAGAAGCATTCTTTTTAATTTAAACTTTTTTTGAAGTTATGTCTGCTGAGCATTTCTAATAAGCATTTGTGGGAAGTCCCCTGGGCTCAGGTGACATATTATGTAATTCCTTTGTATTTATTTGTGTATTTAAAGTAAACAGAAATCTATCTCTGGTTCTACGTTTTGACAATGCCAACATCTAACTACTAACCATACGGTTCAAATAATCACTGGTATACATAAGGGATATACAGAATACTCGTAATAAATAATTACTGGCACATATCCCGGCCTGTATTATTTTAGTACTTATCTTGGCATATATCTCCCTATTTTCAGGGACGATAAGACTTACAAATCTAAGCATAACGTTATAAGTAGTAATTCTCCTAAAAGATGATTCAGTCCTTAGTATTTGACTTCACTCTTCAGACACGAAATATTCCGACATAATCTGCCTCATATGCACCACTTTAATAATGTATAATCTTTGTTCAATTTCAATTTCAAAGCAGTAACGCATGATGCATTCCTACAATTCTCACACATTTAATAGGTAAGTTGCACTAAAGGGATTAACATTTGTGATTACCTATTGTTGAAAAATATGAGGCTATATACACAGAAAAGAAGAAGAACCTAACAACTTTAATTGGTTAGGCACTTAGCAGGCAGCATTGAAGTGCACATTAACATTGCTTATTAATTCTATGGAATTTCTTTGATTTTCAGCATATGTATATGAAAGTCTCCAATAAATTTCGACTACAATTGCAACATCTGCAATCAGACAACTAACAATTGGCTCTTAGTTTGGTCATTGTCTATTGCAGACAATAATAATGTTTTGTCTCACATTTCAGCATTATTCGAGTATAAGTATGTAAACTTTTATTACCATATCCGTCGTCTAAAGCGCAATAATCGAATATCTGCATTGCGTCTCAGGAATTGCAAACTGTTTTATGGCTCAACTTATGGTGGCGGCACATTCATGCATGCTTGCGCATAAACTTTGTACAAGGCATCTGCATGCCATTAATAATAATTGTGTATATGAACATTAAATTATATTTTTATAATATCCACACTGCAGTCAACTTATGATTTATGGCTTAGAGTCTTTGTGAAGAGCCAAAGAAATTTATATATTTTCAGAGATCAATACATATTTACATATATAACTCTCAATATTGTGTCTTATTTTACTGGGGACAGAATCGCTTTAATTATGTATGTATAAAAGATGAGTTATTGGGCGAAATTTTTTAACTAATTGCCCTTACAGAAGGACAAGTGTGGACCAATACCACACAATTTTGGGTTCAAATCACAGCAAGCTAAGTTCTCGCTTAATTTTATTAATATATCTCGCACTTTATCTGACATATGTGCTATATATCGAGGCAGAAATCATTATATTGGGTAGCTGAAGGCGCCGACCGATGACATTCATTTACTTATGTCACTTACTATATCACTCAATTTCATTAGGGTATATAATGGAAGATCTGCAAAGATTTTAAAAATTTTTGATACTAAACCTAAGTAAAATACTAACTTAGTGTTTGAATTTTATATATTTGTATACCTGAAAAAAAAAAGTTGGACGAAAATAATTTTATTAGGTGACTGGCGGCTGGAGAAAGATTTATTTAGACAAAAAGGGATTTGATTTTTTAAGACCATCACATTGAGCATATAGTTTAATAAATCACATTCGAATCTCTTCCCATGTTTGCAGTATATTTGGTTAAATTTTATATTCTCTGATGTTTTCCCTCAAAACATATAATTAAGTACAAAACCCTATTCTAATTATTATCTCTTATCTCCCTCTCTTTTATAATCAATACTGATGTAATATTATTAACTCAAGGTACAATATCTTTATGATCTCTCAATACTGTCGTTTAAAATGCATATTTAATCTCTAAGCAAAAGTGTTTGCTGCCTTCACTATAAACAATCTGATCGTAAACAAAAACTAACTTCGCCACTATTCGCTCATATAAAATGAGCATTACTAAATAATTAGTTGTTAAAACCTTGACAATGATAAAATCAGCCAGAAAAAATTTCTGTTTAAAGTTATGATTACAGAAAAACATTACATTTATTAATTACATATTTTAAATGCACAAATTATTAAATAAAATTTTTTTTTTTTGGAAATTGGTTCAGAAAGAGACCTAATTGGCGTCGGCGTTTAAATATTTTTTAAGTGAAAACACGGAGGACCTCAACCAAATTTTAGCTAAAATTATTCCTGAGAACATAAATATATAACAATATATTCAAGTCGATTCCATTACTTTACAACTAGTTTGTTTGATTGCCGAGATGTTACCAAATTTATTAATTCAATCTGGATTGGAGAAAATATGTATATATAATGTATATATAACCCGATAAATGGCTGCCATGCGAGATATTTATTGAATATAGTGCGGATGGAAATTTTCAAATATTTCATGTAAAAATCAACACGAATACACTGGTATAAACTGGTGGCTTAGAATAAATGGAGTAAATATAGGTAAAGGATATATAGGGTAAATTATTCATAGAAATAAGTATATATAACCGACTATATGCAGATTTAATTCAACGAAATTTTTTAATTTTTTAGTTTTCAGGCTGTTATTGTGGTATATATGTTCGCGATTTATTTTAAATGCTGCATTTATAAACATTTACATGTTTATGAAGCTATATACCTAAAAGCACGAGTCTATCTATCTACGCAATATTTTTACTGCACGATTAAATTATGTCTCAAATATAGTTTCGACTATCATTTGCTTTCTACATTTTTATTGTAATCTAAAAGTATGTTCGCACTGCCACAAAAAATACTAAGTTTCGTATAAAATATTTCAATAAAAAATGCGTTCATACCTACAATACTTAATATATATTGCCAAGTTTTATGGAAGCCTGCTTTACTAATAAATAAAAAAAAAATAGACTTTAGACTACACTTATTAGTAATGGTGTATTTTATCATTTGTAACAATCATAACTAGTACATATGGCTGAACGTTTGGTTGACAGAAAGTGGATGTCGAATAAAAGCCTAACCGCTAGCAACTGTTCCCATGCTATCATTAGTCTCATTGTGCTACCAAATGATTCCAAATAAGCACTCTTCAACAACTCGCTTGATTTGATGAAAGTCTATTGATTTTTTTTCATCCTAATTGACCCATTTATTTTTAGATTGGAACATTGGGAGCCATAGCTGGTATCCGGATTCAACCGGTTGAAAACTGGAGTTTAACGAAGGTAATATGTTCTGCATTCTGTTGATTCCAAATGAGTTTAGAAGCAAATTACTTAAATTATGTTTAGCTTGTACATTATACAAAGCTAATCTCATTAAAATTAGTAAGTTTTTTAGATTACTATTGAAGACATAAATCTGAAATTGGAATTGTAGAATTTATAACATTTCCGCATATTATTGTATATAAATTGGAAGTTTCATTTGAAACGAATTTTAGTTTCACTTAAATTTAATATATTTATTTTCATCAAAAAAAAAAATTACAGAAAGAATTTTAAATAAATTCGAACTCAAAATAGAGACTAATTAGACAAACTCTCACTATTTAGAATATTATTGATTGTGGACAGAAGTTTACTGAGAATAGGTGTAAATTTGTACCAAATTTGTTCTGTGTTTCATGAACAACACAGAAACATCCCGGCTTTACGATTTTCAATTAAATCTGGTATACTACAATTTAATATATAAATTTCTATATAGAGCGTATCTAAATCTTCAGACATTTATATGCACGCATTTCCAGAAGGATGAAAGATACCATATATGCACCAAAAAGATGTAATCGGTTAAACATATGCATGTTGGATATTTATTTTTGCACAAAACTATGCTAGTAAGGTATTGTCACATTCGGTTCATTATTGTTTAACTCAAAATATATATTCTTACCTAGCCAAATAGTAATTTAAGTCTATTATTAATATAAACAATGATCATTCAATATAAAGTTCTTAATTATCTGAGATAGTGAACCATTTTTTTGTGAACGAAGAACGAACATGTGGATTATAAGCGACGTTCAACATATAGACCACGAAGCTAAACTGCTTAGATATTAAAACCGATTAATTTTATTCCCGACTTCGTGGCTTATTCGGTCGCTCAATATGGATAAAATTAATTTTGATCATACCCTAGACGCCATATAACAAATATAATGATTTCTGGCCAGTTGGTTGCTTCTTGTATTGGTTATAATTTATAAATTGGTTCTACATATTAGTATTATATTAGTAGTAAAATTAACCTAGCACAATTTGATTTTTACTAACAAGAATATGAAGTTAGCCGATTTGTGTTGCCTTTACTAATTTCTGTTAACTAGGTTGACTTCAAAGTAAATATTTCGGATATTAAGTCCAATTTTGTTGGCGTAACACTGTTCTGATTCCATTTTTCATTTATAGTTAGCTGAAAACACTTAAAAGCTTAGAAATTCGATTGTTAACAAACATTTCCGTCTTCATAATGACTTCTATCATTTTGCATCAAATATTTATGCATTATTTAACATTTAGGGTTCAGCCAGTGCTCGCTGTTTGAAACGTGCTGAAATTTTTCAAAAAGGGAATCAATTAATAGGTTTCTTTTATTTCTATTGCCCTCCGCTTTTCACATGAAAGCACAACTTAAGAGATGTGGTAAAAGAATGAAAATTAAAATATTTCGACAACAATTCGCGCTCATTTGCATAGATATTAAAAAATGCTGTCAAAGTCATTAGTAGTCAATAGTCAAATTATACTGTATTGCGAAAAGGTAAAATTCTTCGCACCCTAATGTCTACTTGGTATGGAAATTGTGCAGACTTACAATAGGTTGTTAGCTTTAAAGAAGAAAAGCATATTTAGAGGAACTTCGGGTATTGTGGTACAGGTGGTACTCTGTGGTACTGTGGTACAGGCTATTACATCACGAATTGAATTTTAACTACGCAAGTTTTGAATTTTATTGTGATGGTAAAATGCCACATTATTCCCAGAAAATTCTTCCAACAACTTTCCGTCCATGAAATATATACTTTGTGTGTGACATTTCAGTAAATATGCAGAAGTCAGGAGTCCACACCATAGCCCTTAAGCATTTAACTAGCCATTTAACAGATCTGCGTTTTATGAGAAACTGGAGCTAGAAGTGAGCCAGTTAAAGTTTTTTTACTATTACTCACTTAACGAGGCAGTATAGCCTTCTGTTAAAATCATGTAAATTAAATTTTAAACTAAACGAACCATTCCGCCATGTCATAATTTTAATTCTTATTCGAGCACGTTTGATTTATCAGACTCACTTTTCAGCATTAAAAAAACTTTATCATTTTCACTTAATAAATAAGATCATGTAAAATTTATTATAACTTAATCTGAAATCCTGCTGCTGAATTTTTTGTTTCTGTAGCTAAGCAGTTAAAAAAAAAGGGAAAAATGTCTAAATAAGAACTAATTTTAGTATAGAAACTATTAATAATAATAGTATGTAAAGTAGTAATGTATGTATGTAGTAATGTATTCAAGTAGTACTTTTCCAAATTAATTGCCGTTAGTTAGCGAATTTGATAGCACACTCTGCCTACGCATAAGTTGCATATAATTAACCTCACACTAAAAGTTCAACAAAGTATAATAATCATCGCTTAATTAAAATCCAAATGTTGAACTTTTGTATTACGTTTAGCTATTTATGTGAATAATTCTCCCACAAACAAATATTCACAGAAAACTGTTTCACCTATACCTGCTAAGCGCTCACAGCCTACCTCACACAGTTTGCCTCAGTAGGAGTGCAAGCGAGCCAATAATGCCAAGCGTCCACAAAAAACATTCAAATGGAACAAAAAAATGCAAAACGAAAATCAAATGCGAAGGAAAAACCAAAACGAATAAAGAGGAGAAGTGCATACAAACTGAGCTTAATTTACGCCCGAAATTGAATTAAAAGTTTATTAGCACAACTGAATACAAATACTGTGACTTTGCATTAGTCCGGGGGTTGGTTTGCTTCGGGAATTCATGCTTAATTGCAGTACAACTCGGAATGTTTCGAATGTCGAATGTACGGATGTAGCATGTGTACCTTAGCAAAGCTGTATTTGCTGTAGTGAGAGTTTTGAGCGGGCAAAATGGATATTTTCACACCATGTATTATGGCCCTGCTGGAAATTCAGTAATTCTCAGTGGTCTATTCAGATATTGGCTCGCAAATATTTAGTAAAATATGAATTTGAAACAGGTAGCTAAAAAGTCTAAAATGGCATAATTGCCTTAACGCCGATTGAATTTTTGCAGGCTGAGTATATATAAGCGGCGTGGAGCTAAAGAAACTTAAATATTATTGCTAGTTCGTTTAAAACGGTCTTCAGCCGATATCGTCCGTAAGTTGAAAGATATATATGCAACTATGAAGGCTGCTACTTTTGCATTTTATTTGCTCATTAACCGGTGTTAGAGTGGTTCTTCTTAATCAACTTCACATTTCTTTCCTTTCTAGTAGAAAATTTCCTTTCAGGATAGATCTTCAACTGTGATAGTTGGTTATTTCACATGCGGTTTCAATATATGCAGTACAATGTTAGAATGTTCATGCATACATACATACGTTTACATTAATTTTTTTTAGAGTGGCTATGTGTAAGTACCAAGTCAGTGTACAAGTGCTAGCACCGTTGATTAAATATTTGAACAACAACACAAAAGGCGAGTTGTACAATGAGTTTGCATGAACGCTAGGTATCATTGTTTTGAAAGTGGAAAGTGGAAACAGATTTTCATGACTTTACTTGCAACGGACACTCAAAACGAATACTTTAGGAGTGAGGTTCACACTTTTGCTAATTGGAAAAATTAAATCTTTAATCTTGTTAAAAGAAACCACCTTAGCTACAAATAAGTTGCAAACAATTCAATTATAAAATCCTTTCACTACAAATAAAAGTAATATGGCATATAATTCATATTTTATCATGTCAGTTCATTCAAGAGGTACAGACCTTAATCTAATCCAGTTAAGAAGCTATTATTCCTTTCAAAAGTCAAATTCTGCGAAATATTTATATAATGGAATTAGGAACTATGGGTTTTAAGCACCTTACTAAACTTAATAATTAAGCTTTATATTTAATATCAAACTTAATATAACAAAGTTTTATAGTTTTGCATATGATTTTATTTCCTTATTTTGAAATTTAATTTAAAAATTCTGCAATGTATGTATTAGTTTGGGCTCAAATCAAATACAACGCTTTAGCTTAGTTAGTGAAGCTAGTTGAAGATATATATCCTATGTATTTTAATGACTATAGAAATTTATTGTATATTTAAATTATAACTGTGAGCAAAAAAATCACATAGCTTCTCTACCTTAAAATTTTTACTTTGGAAATCCAAAAATTAAAAACCACCAAACTTCTTTCAATAATTCTCTTTTAACTTGCTAAGTCCTTATGTTTTTCACCGCAAAGCTCCTCCGTCTAGGCGGCTCGTTACACTATATTATAGTGTTGTCAAATAAAATGAGAAGTGCATAAAAAAATAAACCAAAGCTTCATGAGACGTTAAATTAAAGTAGCATTATTATCTAGTATATATGTGCTGTCTTACCTAAAAGATCTGAGCTACAGAGTTAACCATTGAAACCGCTGCAGTGGTTGACTGCTGATTGACTAAGATGGGCTGATATACAATTCTTCTTCGCTAGTACGTTACGTTACTATATACATCTTACATTTGGTTCCTGGATATCTAAAGGTTTCTAAAAAAATTAAATGAGAGGTCTATAATCAGCCTTACCAATCAAGACATATGCTAATACTAGGAATACTTCAAAGTGTTTCAATTAATGATTTTCAGTTTAGGGCAGATATGATATATGTTACTAGGAGGAAGTTCGAAAATCGATATATTAGTTAAAGGGACACCAGGGGAACATTGACTAGATTTCACCCACTTTTGACCCTAGGAAACAATGCTATCAGGCAGAGATATATTTCGAATTTGCATAACATATCTCACAGATAGACATATATTTTCGGTAAAAAAACAGCTAGATGCACTGCGTCTACATATTCGGTATCAGGAGGCTTGAAAGTCATATTCCGATTTCGAATATTTTTAAACGTGAGACGGAATATCATGATAGCCCTATTTGTGTAAAGATTTAAACCGATATCTTTATTGGTGTTTGATTATATTCAGTAAAGTGAATAAATCCTAGGGAATTAAGAAATTGTGATATATGGTTAGTAGGTGTGGTTGTAAATACCAACATAATGTTATGCAACAAGTTTAGTTGAAATTGGTTTAATAGTTACTGAGATAATGTAATTCATCTAAAGGTAGGTGGTGCCACTCCTATTGTCCAATTTTGATATCGATTCCAATGAAGCTCCTGACGCATTTATTTAGTAAATTATAGCACTTTTAGTAGTTTTGAATATAACCGTTATAAGGAGAGTGGGAGTGGTTATCATCTGATTTCAACCCTGTTTACACTCTCTGAGGATTTGTCCTCAGCAAGTTCGCTTTGATACATCTTTAGTGGTTTGCGAAATATGTACATTAAACCTATGAGGGGAGGTATGCCCGCTTATTAAAAATTTGAACTTCTTACTGCAAATTCAAATACTAAATTGTGATTTTATATCTTAATTTGTGGGTTTAGTTTAGCATTTTGTAAGTATAATAATATAATAAGCAGTCCACTGATTGGTTGTTGCCGGGTGAAAGTCGTCCAAAGCACTCGAAAATAAGTCATGAATGTAATAAGTCATCAAAGCAAAGAGGAAATATATCAAAAATTTATTTCTAATTTATTTATATAATTATTTATAATTTTTTATATATATATATAAAATATATGAAATATTTATTTTCATTATTCAACCGTTTAGAAGTGCATTTATTATTGGATGATTGGATGATGTCAGTAGTTGTTTAATTACAAATACGAAACCCTCCTACGATACTTTGCATTAAGTAACACTTCGCTTGGTGTGATAATGTTCGGAGCCCATCCATCCAAAAATCAATTTCTTCTGGGTACAAAGAACTTTATGCTGTATTAAGATATCAAACGAACGGACAGACAAATATCGGAAATTAACTCATCTAGTTATACCGCTCATTTAGATATGTATAACCCTTAACTACTCCCACAAATTTGTTATGTTTTTCCATTTAGTAATATTTCAACCGACCTGAAACTCAATTAGTCAAATACACTCTTTCACATAGTATATATATCTTTTTGTAAGTATTTATATATATTTTCATGTAGAAAAATCATAATGAAATGATATATTCTTTGACAAGTGCTCGAAGTCGTTTTAATTAAGCCTGTACACTTTGAGCCTGATGAGCCTTCCCTGTTAAGATAAACGATATTTTTCTTCTATGTGCTCCTCATATTTATATAAATATATCATATTTGTAGGTAAAAACACTTACATTTCTTTGCAGGTACAAGCCTTCACACCGTATTGATATTTTTAATGGCGCCTGGTAAATCTTTTAAACATCTAAAATGCCTATGTGTTACTCAGCTGCGGGTAACGTTTTTTCTATGGTTCCATTATAATCGGTTATTACGCGAATAATTTTACAACTTACTTCTGGTTTACAACAAAATTCGAACAATTTAAAGTGGCCCAATATAAACCAATTCTCCGAGTGTTGGAATTCGATGTTTCGATAACTTGTATAATGAGTAGAGAGTAGCACATTTATTTGTATGTACCATTCCCATAACATTATATTTGTGAAACCAAATGAAACAAAATTTTCAACCACTTTTCGGTTTACGCACGATTTGACACATACTGCCACATGCCACAAATGCCACAATCCTCTTTCTATTCCCGCAAAATGTATTCGTTCGACACATGCATAGGATGAAACTTATTGGAAGTGAAAAAGTTATATATTCACCGTTTATTTTAGAGCATGTAATAATAAAATTATAAATGTATAATAACTTTTGGCAATAAACATAAATGTCAAATGCAGATTTACTCCCATTTTTAACTCTAGCAACATGTTGCACAGAGAAGAATAGTTTAGTAAATCGATTCTCATCATATCAGCGCTGCTGGAACTTACATATCGATATCACTACCTTTTACTATAGAATGATATAATGCTAATATCCAGAGAATGTTACGTACCAAATTTATAACAAATTGATCGAGGGGTTACTGAGATAAGAAATTTTACTTGAAGTTGGTGGTTCCACTAGCATAAAGCAATTTTTAAAATTATTCACTTTCAAACCCGCTGTATAATCTTCACCATTACACAAAATGCTTCTGTCTTAGTTAAGTTTAGTTGTTATAGTTGATTTTGTTAACAATTTGTTACAACTGTACATTCAACTTATTATATAAGGGGAATACGCCAACTTCTTTAAACTCGTTTAACCATATACCCCCTATAGATGCCACTCCCTACCAGGACTCTGAGTTATTTGTAGCACTTTTTGTAGCCGATGAAATTCCAACCTTCTTTGAGTGACAAGAAACACGTGTATTCAGTATATAAGATTTAAAAAATCAATTTGTCTCTTCATGCTGATCACTTTAATATATATAGCTCTACATCTATCTCGATTAGACTTCTTTCTTTCTTTTCGACTTATCGACTTCTTTATGTACTGCAAACAATCGATAGATGAGACTATGTTATGCTCTATGTAGCTTTTTGCGAGGGTATAAACACTGGACAACTGCGCCAATGAAATCTTTGACCCCATAAACTACTTATAGATTCATAATGTTTCCATTCCGTCATCCTGAAACTTTTAAGAAATCGGCTACACTCACTTAAAATATAATCCCGTTTCGAATCTCATCAGCTTATTTAACTTTACATTAGATAGAACTGAATGTCAAAGTCAACAAAACCGTTATAGCTTGAAACACGCTTGTGCGACAACTGTCCGACAAATAGAGTACATGGTGGGTTCTCTAGGTTTGATGAATGCACAAGTCAAATTAATACTTTAGGTAGAGAACAGGTAAACTTATCTCTCGAAGACCGCTGAGGGAAAAATTATCGATTAATTTATTTAAGATATCCCACATGCTCACAGGCCGATGCCCATTTTCAGAAAAGTTTATCAAATGCCAGGAACATGGGGTGTTCGAAATAATTGCTCCGCAATGAGTCAAATCAAAATTTCAGGACACGTAATTTGAATTAAAGAAAAAACATGTATTGCAAAAATTTATGAAAATTGGCCAAACAAATAGAGCCTTCGCGTATCTGAAAATTTACATGCACCAGGGGGTACAAGAGGGATGTATCCATATACTTTTATGTGGAAGTGAAATGGGTGCGGTCGACTACTACAATATCCATAGCATCACATCAAAAGCATTCAACTGCATTTGGTAGAGAGGACAATAAGGCTGTGAGGATCTAAAGCGGAAAGACCACAGCTGCCGCGTCTTATTGAGTCCTTGCCACTCATAACTTTGCCACTTTTATTTTGACGGAAATCGTACGTACCCACCAAACTCTAGCTCCATGCACAACTGAATATGCTACAATACAAAAGCTCTTATTCATATATGTAGGAAGTATGTGTGCAGTCCCTTCACCTCATGTAAGTTAAGACTTCGATAGTATTGTAAATGTATTTATCTGCACAGCAACACCGTTTTCAGCGCGTCACAGCAAGCGAGATTGGCAAGTATAAAATAGCACAATAAAACGGATAAAGACAGTACAACAACAAGTATATGCGTGTGCTTGTGTGCCGCATAAGTCTTAATATGCTGCCGATCTGTTGAGCCGGTTAAACAATCGCAATAAGCAGCTTGTGATTGCAGGTATACCTGCCACACTTAGAAAGCCTTAGTTATTGTGTTCTTCCCACGATTTACTGCATAGCGAGCTGCTTGACTTTTATGAAAATATGAATTGACATCGACACATTTATTTATTACAGTCGCTTAGGCACTCACAAAAGCAAGTAATTCACTCCATAATTTGCTCATAAACATTTAGCGATGATAATAACACCTGCAGCAGCTTGTCAGTTATTTGGATCGATGTAGACAAAATTGATTGCCGATTTAAAAGCATTGCTGAGGCAAAGCATTTTCTACTTATTGCTTATTTAATACTTGAACGTAGAAGAGCCAGCAGGATTCAAGATATTTTTCACGGATTCCTTATCAACTATTCGATTTTTCATGAAATCTGCTAACGAAATTATTTGAAATTATTAGTTTTTATTCCCCGGTGGTATGCATTACCCAGTTAGGTCTAGTAAAAGGAAATCAAGATTGACGGACAGGTAGGTTTTTCATCATCTACTACGAGCTGCTCTCCGACGGCCAAACTCTTAGTTCGGACCTATACTGTCAACAATTGTCTGAAGGGAGCAATCGCACAGAAGCGGCCAGCTTTGTCCAATAGGAGAGAAAATTTGTTCGATCAGGACAACGCCAGGCCACTCACATCGATAGTGACTCGCCAGAAGCTCCGGAAGCTTTGTAGGGATGTTCTTATACATCCACCTTATGGTTCGGACCTGGCACCAAGTGATTACTACTTGTCTAGGGCGAATGAATTTGCTGCTGAAAAATTCTGCCCGAGAGAACCTGCCCAGAATTCTGCCCGAATTCTGCTTGTGAACCTGCCCAGTGTTCTACCAATAGGGACGAGGGTTTCTATGAAAGTAGCATTATGAAATTACCTTCATCAATTGTACTAAATATGGCAACAGCACACTTTCACACAATTCGATATTCACGAACAAGGTATATATTATATAATATTAGGTTTTGAGACGAAAGGCAATAGGTAGATGTACTATAACTCAAGTTTTCGCTTTTACGAACAGACGGGGGGATGGACTGACAGACATCGGGCTTTCAACTCTTCTCGTTATCCCGATATTGTTGTATATATAACGCTCTCTAGCTCGATTAGTTTTAGGTGTTAGGTGAACAAAACTATTATACTCTTTGGAAGATATTGCGAGAGTATAAAAATATATATAATAAAATATGTTTATATGTTTTTCATATGCGATCTAAAAGTTTACAGCGAAGATTATCAAAAGAACTTTCTTCAATATCACAATTTACGATTATTTCTTCTTCACCAAATTTTCTTGACCACGGTAAATTCTTTATGTTGTCATCTTCAGTTCTTTGCGAAACATTCTTAATGTCCAAAGGCACTAGATATGCTGAAATTACTCAATAGAAGTACAGACACAAACTGAAAGCTGCGCTTTATCACTCACTAGTCAACAAGAGTTAAATCGAATTGAAAAAGTACAGTTACAACGAGAATAGTTAAAAAGTGAATAGTTTATCTCAGTTTTCGGTAGTTTTAAAGTGAAATTGTTGGAAACTCAATTTTACTATTATATAACTGATACATATACCCTAGAAATGTTATTGATTTTGACTGTAATAAAAGTGGAGTTAAAAATTATATACTACAACGGCAGTGTTATAATTCAGCTTACTACTCTATGCGCAGGTTTATTTAGCGGTTTGACCATTTTAAAAAAAATACTTTCAATGTTTTATTGGTTCCATGTACTTATGCGCAATTTCATCTCATATTCATGATGTCACCTTCGTTATTTTCTAGCATTTGGCTGATTTTCAGTTGTCATTGTTCATTGCTTTGCTACAAATATGATTTGCCACACCTTGCTTATTTGCAGTGCACCAGTCCTAATCCTATTATGTACAACCGGGGCAGGTACGCTTTAATGCTTTTTCTAACATTTGCCATTTTACCGTATTGCACTTCTTTTTATATGTGCGAATAAAAATCAAGTTGAAGCACATGTGTGAAAAGCTCAGCAGAAATTGCTATTGTACTTTCATTCTATAGCCATGTACAAACGTGCTTACATACATACATAGAATGAAACAAAATCTTCCCAGAGGTAATTTGAAACTGCTACGTTTTTATTCTTTTAACGAATATTGCGTGTTCGATTTGCAATTTCCTGTTTCTCCTACCTTGCTGCCGTACCCTCTGGAGCCTATGATCTTAATAAGTTTTTTCTGATGTTTGTTGGTTCTGTGAAATATACTTAAATATTTACGTGTGTATATATAAATATATATTTATATGTGCTATATAACCATTTCTATTGTATTGTATTTTATTCAACATCATCTAGCAGTGAATTTGTTGATGCGCAGTGAGAAATATCACGGAAAGTACAATCATCTTATGTGCAAGGCTAACATCACCACAAGTGCTTGAAAAAGTGTTTTGATTTGTAAATGGATTCTTTGATCATCGCCCACTTAACTTATACATAAACTATGTTTATTAATTGATTTCTGTTTAAAATAAAATTTTTATTTTCTGTCTTTATAAAAATGACTTTTCACATGTGTTGATTTTAGAAATATAGTACGAGTAAATATATTAAATGATTTGTTTTTGTGCTCACATATATTTTTTAGACAAAATGTATTCCATTAGCTAATTTCTAAATCTATAAATGGTTGTATATTAAATAAAAATAAAAGTACTGCATTTCTCTGCTCATATTGAAGAATCAAAACCCAGTTTGCTTTAATTTAATTATCTGTCTTTACATGCGATATTTAATGAAAAATATTGAATAAAGTATAGAGTATGGTTAGACAATTTTCCATTAGGTAATTAGCGTAGGGAATATTAGCGTTTAGGGAATTCGAGTTGAGCCTGTTATGCCTTAAATATAGGAAAATTTAATAATAGTACCAAAAAGCATACCAAAATAATCGAAGACAGACACCGAGTCACTCTGGCACTCCGTTGGATAATCATGTTTAATAATTTTACTCTGTTTACAAAAATTCCCATATAATATATTCAAGAATGAAGACAGAAGTGTGTAGAAATATATTCAGTTAGGTATGAAACAAGTTTTGGAAGTTTAAATTTGCTGTTGCCTCCTTTTCTTCAATTGCTTTGATATAGATTATACACCGCCAAACAAAGTAACCATACTTTGGATGACTCTGGATTCATCTTATGCGACATGATACTCAACTGCAACTCATTTATGAATATTTTATTCGGTTTTGAAACAAGTATATATACTTCCGCCGAGTCTAAAAACTTATTAATCGTTTGGAGATGCCAGCAATATTAGGATTCCCTCGCAGCATTATCCCTCGCAAACAGGTTAGCAATTTCATACTGTCTGGTATAGGTCGAACTTAGCTAACTTTGATGTAACTGAGGCGTCTGCCTTTTTGCTGACATTTGCGAGTAATCGGTACATCGACCTATTTAACCAAATCTATGGTTAAATGGCTACCAATGAATACGGCACTCGGAATTTTGTTGTCATCTCGTTAAATTTTATATGAGACCAGAATCAACAACTAGTGGAATCTCTAAAGCCTAAACTAAAGGAATCTTTTGAACATATCGTCAAAGAATATTTGGATTATTACAAAATTATTTGGCTATGTCGAAAAAAAAAAACGAGCTGACGATTCTGAGCAGGGTTTGGAGCAGTTGAGAGTGGTTAAAACATAAATATATCGGGCCAGAACGCATTTTTGTGTACAAAGCATTTGCCTTTGTTTTCATAAAAATATTATTTGATTAACATACAAAATTCCAATTTTTTTCAAAACGCCACAATTTACATCGCAATAGAACCAATTATAAAACGTATATAAATTCAATTCTACGTCTCCAATGTAACGAACAAAATTTCTTATCAAACATTTTGAGAATCGCAGTTTCCGCAACTGTATTTTTGGGTTTTTTCAATGCCATTTTATACGACTAAATTTTGTCACACAGCATAGCATAATCTATGGAATTTCTTACACAATTAAAGCATATAATTTCGATTATATATGTATCATTTATATATGTATATATATATATATTGAAGCGTTTGTACGTGTGTGTTTTAGCAATATACAAATTAAAGGCGCAAGAAAGTGTTCAGCCGATTGACCGATTGCATGCCAATTTTATTTATCATAATTTATGGGTTACACGATTACTTAATTTCATTTATCCTAATATCTACAACATTTATTTTGACAGCAATTAGACTAACAAATGTATCATACAGAGCTAAGGTAATACGTCAACTGATTTTATTAATTTTTGCTAGGACTAAGCTGCAGGAACCGCTTTTGATTTTCTGCTGGGTAACTTTATTTGATCAACAGGAAGCATTAAATCAGTAGTCGGCATTTCATAGCACAATTATGCTGGCTTGAATCACACACTTACTCTCTATCGTTCACTCGTTGTCAAGACAGCGACGAAATAACATCGCGTATAATCGGGCCGCTAAGACAAATGTGCTCTGTCCGAAAATATTTATGATTACGAATGCTTTTTAGAGTTATGAATTACATTTTGTGTTTTAGATAATTTTAAGGTAATAAAGTTAAGGTTTTTAGAGCCCAATATATATCTTTTAATTGTAAAATATACAACATGAATAAAGATGTACAAAAATACTTGTTTCTCGAGAGAATGAAAAAAATCTCCAAGTTTAAGGTTACATACTCCTCAATGGGTGTCTTTACTTTCGTGCCCACATACTTTTATACTCTCGCAAAATGTTGTTGTGTTCGCCCAACGGTTTTTTGTAACACCTAAAACTAAACGAGGTAGATATAGAGTTATGTATAACAAAATATTCGAGATGACGGGACGAGCAGCATTCAGAGTAAAAATTACGATATTCTGATGAAACTCGGAAAATATGTTCCTCGGGATTCTGAGGAGGTTGGTATTGCAGATAGGCGAAACGGAATCTTTGCCAAGTGATAATAAAATATTGAGGAGCAACTGCTGCACAAATTTTTTTAAAAAGTGGATGTTGACCGGCCATAATAGGTTCAAAGTATATATCTCAAATACAACTGAAGTCAAATCAATCAAACTTTTCTTTTCTTTTCTAATACCACCTCATACTGTACGAAAATGGGCGTCGTCGTCTTATAAACTACCGTCTACTTCCCTTAAATCACAATTTTAATTTCTATATGATTCTTTCACTTTACATTATATAAATCTATTACCAATGAAGATATTGGAACAAAACTTCGCACAAAAAGTCCCTTAGGGTATGTCATTTCAAATTCGCAAATGGCAGATTTTGGAAAATAACTTTTCAAACCCCCAGAAAGCGAATATGTGAACCCCTGTACCAGTGACTAACTTTTCACCGAAAATATCTGTCAATATGTGAGATATATTCTTAAAATTCAGATAAAATCTTTGTCCAACTGACTTTGACTTGTGCCCTAGCTTCCATATACTTAATATAGATATTTTCGGACTTCCGGTCGACTTAATGCGGTATATATCGGTCAACATGTAAAATTTCTTAGCAAACTTAAGTCAACCTATAATATTGGATACAGTTTAATAAAATGTGCGAATACGCAAATTATCCCACTTCCCATATACTACATATAATGGTTTGCGTAGTTCTAGTGGACCTTGGGTCGAATATGTCGATCAAATTCTGAATTATTCCAAAAGAAATTGCTCTATTATACCCAATGTAGTGATTTCCGACTTTCCAGCTGATTTTCAACCATTTAGGTAAGTCAATATGTGTGATATTTTAAAGGAAGTAAGTAGACATATTTTCTATACTATAATGTAGTTTAGCGCTGTATAAGAATATGAATTTTTACTATCCGCATACTTCTAAACGGTTCAAAGGCTCAAACATGTTCTTCATCAGCTCAAACAAACCTGGCCGACACCATTTTGCAAATGATTTTGCCAACCTCAATCGCAATAGATTTCACAATTGGTTGACAATAGTTATCGCCTGTGGACATGTAGCGTTATGCTCAAAACATCAGTCACAACCAAAACGCAAACAACAATACACATACCAGCAGTCATCTTTGATTGCTTGAGTGCGGTCAGTGGTGTCGCCGGATGTGTACGCTTGTGGTTTATTAAGTCAGACGAACTGCAGATGTTGGGTGAGTAGATAGTAGTCCGCTTTGATATCTGTGTAACTATGTAATATGGTATGCCGTTTGTGGCATTTTGCTCTGATGCGGACACAATTGAGTGATCTGGTTACGATCACAATTCGCTTTTGGCACATTAAATGGTTGAGTGGGTACAGCATTTCGCGCATCACACCGCTTAGTACAAAACACAGTACCCATGTGTATATCGTGCATATTTACTTGAACAATATCGACGCCTCACCGCCCGAAACCGTTGGCCTCGCGATGCATTCATTACTTACCTGCCAGTCATCATTGCTGTTCATATCTGTATTTGATTTGATTCAATTTCCAATTGCAGTAGCACAACAATAACAATGCAACTATTATCGTATTTGTCTGTATGCTCCAAAGATTTATGCCTGACTACATGACATATGCAGCACACGTACTAATTTGATTGATTGTGAGACGCTTTGTGCCCATAGATTTGGTTTCCTGTATTGTTGCTGTGTTTTGATTTCAGGTGTATTTTATTCAACAATTTAACCTGTGTACATGGGTACCATAGAATTGTAAGCAAATTAACTTCTAGTTGCACCGAAACTTTCTTTTAGTTTGAGAAAATTATACAGAATGAACATTATCTTGAATATGCGAATCAATAGGATAAATAGGCATTTACTGGATATAAAAATAGAATATGCGGAAGAATTGTAACAAAAATTTTATTTATGTAATTTAATAAAAAAATAATTTTTTTCTGAAGCTGTGCAAAAATGTGTGGCCACATAATTAGATAATTTTGATTGCTGAAGCAAACTTTACAGTTCTAATAGTTAAACAAGTAGTGTATTTGAACTGTTTAAGTAATATAAAGCTGACTATATAAAATTTTGATGCGATGGGCAAAACTAAAAGTTCAACTTCCGCGTGAAAGGAACTCTAATGAAGGTCCTTTAAAATTTTAACGCCATCAGGCATTATCGATATCTAAAACACTTCCTAATTTTTCCCGAAATACGCGGTGAAGAACGGCATTCGCAGAAAATGAACTCTTCACCAGAATAAGTAAACCAGATTCCTTTTCAGCACCCACGTAAGGAAGAGACAGTATGCTAATGAAATAAAATTTCAAAATATTGTTATCAGTATAAACCAGGTCGAAAATGGCATGGACGATAAAATCGCTATCCGAAAACCATATATATCAAAAACAGGATATTTTGGAAATTGGTAGTTTAAAGCAAAGAATCCCAGTCTAAACTATTTGGCAATGAAAACAGGCAATATGTGTGACAATCAACAGTTTCTCCATTAGATCCGAAATAAACCAAAATTAGATATACGTGGGTCATCGCTGATGATTAAGGACTGCTGAATTATGTTGGATGTCTCGTGATGAATATCGTTGGCAAAATGACAGGAGAAATGTAAAAGCATATTTTGAAGATAAATTAATAAAGTATTAAGCATATTGAGTGGCCAGAACAAAGTATCCCTTTAAAACCCATAAAACTCTAAATGGGATCATAAAATGGACCATATCAAAGGGAGAGATTGTGTTTTGGGAATTTATTCAGAAAGAGTAAAACTTCATAACTATTGGTCAATGTTCAGCTCTCACTAAAGAATTCTAAATTTGTGAGCTGAAATTATTCGCGAGAAGAGATAAAATAAAATTTTGAATAATCATTGCACAGAAGCATAAAAAAATCTATATATAATATACAAATATAATTATTATGATGTTTCTTCAGATAAATCAATTATAAGGCCATATAATTGGACCTATTTATTATTTTAAAGGAATGGTTTGTTTAGTTCTAGTTTATAAAGACAAACTTATAAAACTGCAACAAAGTAGTTCCACTTTAAAAACTTGCAACGACTTTTACAATATGCAAGTTTATAAGTTTATAAGCAATTTATGGGCAAGTGACTTAATTATGTTTATTAATATCATTAATTGTATATTTTAATTATTTGTTCGGCAATTATTTCCGCTTGCAGGTATGTGAGGGATAAGAGCCTTCTCATGTCCTTAGCAGCTCCACTGCGTGAAATTTAGCTTCCATATAAATAAGATGAATTGCCGTTTATCACTAGCGCAAGTGTAAAATTTTACATTATCGTACGACTAAATGCGAATATCTGTAACAACAGCAACATTTGGTAAAATGATGAAATATGGCGCTATCTAGCCGTATCCACCATAAATTTTGTTCAAATGTGTGGCTTCGAGACTCACATCGCTTCCACAAACAAGGCTAGCAGTTTGCGTTAACTTCGTGCAATTGTTCACTCGCATTCATGGTCGTACGTGTATGAGCAAATACACATTTATTAACAAGTAGGAAGGAAGAGTTAAGTTCGGGTATAACCGAACATTTTATACTCTCGAAATTTACTTTAGCTTACTATGATAATTCACAATTTGGGCAATTTATTCGCCATAAGGTCCACTAGAATAACGGAAATTATTATATGTGGCATATAAGAATGGGCTGGAATAATTCGTGGACTAGTTTCACTTATTTTCGCCCCCAACCTATACAGTACCCAAGGCTATAGGCTGACTTAATTATACACTTTACGGTGCTACAAACAACGGTAAGGTGAACAAAACTATTATACTCTGTGCAACATGCTGCGAGAGTATAAAAATTACCATAAATTATGCGTGTGATATATTGTGTTGTTGTGTTCTATCGGAAACGTTCGGCAAGCACCCTGCAATTGAGCTGGAATTTAGCACATTATTGCTAGAAACTGTGTTTTGCTTTTAACTGCCATTTGCTAGATTGTTGCAGCTCATTCGTATTATGCAGTCATATGCAGTTATTATTATGCAGTTTATATTCCATGATTTTAAAGCATTGTGCGTTGATTCAATGCGTTGTTTCACAGATTTTTACTTTTGTTGGTTCGTTTAGAACATGTGGAAATTATTGGCCGAAACCCTATTTGACATTATTAATTATCAGTACATTTAAGTAATTTGAATTGTAACTACGTTATCTAAATCGGTGATTATTTAAGTGGTGAACTATGGGTCGGCTTCATATAATTATAGACGATTCTTGTTTTCCTAATTACTTGGCAATATTAACTTGCGATACGTAATTGAACTTGAAAGTTTCATTATGCATAAATCGAGTTGCATTTTTGACTTCACTCAGAAGAAGCTGAAGGCTATGAGTGATATTATCTGCTCTGTATGGATTTGTACTTGAGTTAAAAGGTACGTATATATGTACATATGTAAATATGTGTGGTAAAATCTTTAGTACATATACTTTTGTTACTCTCCTTTTGTGAGCGTTATGGTATTACCTTTATAGGATACACATTATAAATACATTATATTAAGTTTTCTTTTGAGTGCACAAGGTTTGTGAGTTGAGCAGTAATAATGAAGAGAGAAGAAACTAGGTGAGAAAATGTTAAGTACCACTATCCGGCGTTGAACATTGTAAGTATGTTCATACATTCTTACATTTTAAAGAAGTGAATGAAAACATTTTACCTCTAAGCCTTCTTATCCAGAACGCTACTTACTATACTTAGAAGAATCTTGCATTCTAATTGCGGCAGTGTGCTCGACTACTCTTATCTTAAGATGCATAGATTACCATATAATTCCATCGGGCATTTATTTCTCCAATCGAATTATGCTTCGCATAGAGTGAAGTGTTCGCACCAGCTTTAAATAGTAGTCTCCACGTTTTTGATGCTTGTGTTTAATAAGTTTCCGATGCTTCAAGCAAGTGGTCGGCATTTCATAGCAAAATTGGGTATTGTTCAGTCGTTGCCGAGACAGCGACGAAACAACATCGCGTTTGACCGTGTAGTTAATGCGGATGTCCCCAGCGCGAAATTATTTATGATCATGAATGCTTTTTGGTGTTATGAATTACGTTTTGTCTTTTAGGTAATTTAAAGACAATAAAGTTAAGGTTTTTAGGGTCCAATATAATTCTAGGGTTCTTTAATCGTAAAATATCTAAAATATATAAATAAGTGCGAAAATGTGTGTTTCATGAAAGAGTGAAAAAAATTCTGAAAATGTAAGGTTATCTAGTTCTCAGTGGGTGTGTTTCTTTTCGCGCTCGCTCACACAGTCGCAGTTGTTCTCATGCCGATCGCTGCTTCAAGCCTATCACTCTGAGGTGTCAATAACAGCACGTTAGATTTTTTTTACATATTTTATGCCTGAAAACTACTTATGGAAACTTTATCACAGCAAGTCACCGCTGCTTAACAACAAATTACTTCGGTGCTAAATGCATAAAAGTTTCTAATTACAAACTTTTTGCGTCACATCCAGCCTAAGTATGTACATATTATACTTACTAATAAGCAGACAAAAGCAGCCCAACTTTTTCTTTAACTTCAATTAAAGATGATGCTTTTGACATAAACTTAATTATAGCAACTACAAATATGCCTAAGAGAAATTGATTAGCGCAATTAAATCTTTCAAAAGTCAATGTCATACAAGGTCAATATATGTGTGCAATAAATGTCATCTACAGAAATTATTATTTATTAGTTACCATTCGCTCATTCTTGACCCTATTTAGTAATGCTCAATAGTAATAAATATATAATTACTCGCATTTAATTCACTCTTAAACATATCGTTTAGAGAAATTATTTCTTCAACAAAAAAGGTTGGAGAGAAGAGTTTGAGTCATTCAGAGAATTGCCGACCAGTCAGATTTAGCTTCAGTTCGAAATTTGTTACTTGACCTAACTAGCCAGGTCTACAGTACCCCGCGAAAAGAAAAATGAAATCAATATATATTCCCTTACTATTTTTTTCTTATTTCTCCAGCTATACTGATTGAAAGAAATAGTTCTCAGTAATCAACATAACGATAATATTTTTTGGTAACATAATAAAATATGGATTTTTCTATCTTAGTATATTTTTCTGCTCATTCAAGCAATCAAACCGAGAAACTAAGATTTCATAACAATAACGGGCTTAATGTGCCGCTTAAAGGAGCCGCGAATATTAAGCTTACCCGATCCTCCTACTAACCTGCCTGTCCGTGCAACTTGGTACGCGTGTTCCTAGGTACTATGAAAAGGTTGGTATTGCATGAGGATGAAATTGGATCATTGCCATGTCCACAAAATACCGTTAATTGAATAATTATAAAGTACTATAACTAAGCCCCAAAGTAAGCTAAAAAAGAAATTTAACGCAAAGAAGGGTGTATGTATTATACACTTTTTTGAAAAGTAGGCGTAGTTCCACCTCCTACTAAGTTTATAATACATATATCACAAACCTATATATAGTATAACTATAATATAGTTAAGCTATATTAACAAAACTTGCTGGGCACATTTCTAGAGGAACCCTCTAGCTCTTCATCAAACAGAGTGAAAATGTGTGAGATCGGATTGTATTCACTATCATCCCCTGTAAAAGTTATATTAAAAAGTGCGTCAACTCATTAAGAAGCGTAAAATTTTATAACAAAGATATTACGGTATGGGTGCATATGGGTATGCAATAAAATGGAATGGAAACAATAAGCGTGGCACCACCAACTCTTGGGTGAAATCGCGTAACTCAGCAAATATTCTAACAACTTTAACCAAATTGATAAATCTTTTCTCTATATCTTAATACTACAGCTTAAAAATTATCGAAATCGCAATACCTCTGCCTACTTCCCATTAACACAATTTTAAATTTCTCAGATTCATTTATCTCACAATAAACAAATCAATATCACCAATGATGATATCGGAAAAAATGTGCACAAATAGTATATTTAGGGAAATCGGATCTTAACTTATCAAGCCCTCGATACGAAATATGAGAACGTGAGTGCATGTGGCTGTCCATATACCGAAAATCTTTCCAAAGCTGTGAAATTCCTCTGAAATTAACTGAAAAATTAAAGGGTCTCCTTGCCTGGTAATATGGTACCCTGGTGCTAGATATTAATTAAATTGGGTTAATATTTCTTTTAGAACATTATACTGTACATGGTAGTCATTATGTTATAACTATAAACTAAAAAATAAAATTAAGTTAACCTATAGTTAGTTATAGTTAGTTATAGTTATTAAGATAACGTCAGATATACTTTAGTTTAGTGCTAAAAATGGGTGAAATCAGTCCTAGAGTTACCCAAGCCTACAAATACCACATATATTGAATTTCGTTATTCTAGTCTTTATGTTTATATTATATATCAGTCAATGTTTGAGTTAACTTAATAAAATTACGCGGAAATACGCCCTCAATATGATTTACTTGTTAACTTTATACCATTTATATCAATATGTTCAATATTTTAATGAAATTAATTGTATATATTTTCTGAACTATGATGTAATTTAGCACTGAAGATAAATGAAATCGGTCTAGAATGCTGAGCAAAAATATCTCAATAATCTTAGAGGAAAATATTTCGTTTAACAACAATTTTTGGGTACTAAATGAGTGGTGATATGATGAATATTGTTATTTATTTTATAAAATATTATATCCCGATATATGAATGCAACTATTTAACATAAAGTTAATTCAATACTAAAATCAATAGAAATCGCCTTTCCTTACTTGTAATAATATTAATATTGTGCATTAGTTAATTTCACCTCTAACATCTATTACTTAAAATTGTCTTGCTATTCGAAATTTATTGGAATGCTAACAACACTATATACATGGAGGTAGGCAATAAGAAAGCAAGCACTGGTGCAATCTAGTCAGAGCTTACAATATTTTGCATGGTGCTACGCTCTCGATAACGAAGCCATCCAATACACTCACATACCATGACCAACATGGTGTAATGTGGTTTACAACAACGTTCAGTTTCCAATTTATTGCTAAAATTATTGTAAATTGGGCAGCTTCAAAAATGACTTAGCGACTTCCGTGGTGGATAGCACTTCCGAAGCTGACATTGCAGTTGTTATAAATATGGTGTCTGGTTTGTTTGGTTTTCTATTGTTTTGGTTTCCGCCGCTCATCCCTGGTTCCGAGAAATTGCGTTTCACTCCCGATATATGTGTGCATATCTACTTTGTACTACATCCCCGCTAAAATTATTGGACCGTGTGGTTTACTGGCGTACTCCACGAAATGTTCCTCTTTAATTATGTTTAATGAATATAATCACTTCAAAATATGAACGTAAATATGAAAGCATATATTATAATTATTTTAAGTCCATAGATATATATAGTCTTACCTGTTTCTAAAGTAGATAATACATTTTGTACTTCACTTAATTGGTTAAAATTCTATGTCTTAAGTAATTAGAGTGTTTTTGGTTTGGTGTTTGGTCAGAAAAATATGTCCACTTAATTTAACTAAAACGTCACACATATTCACCAATATATTTGGCGTAACGTCAACTATGGTAGTGGTCCGATTTTGTCTAGCAGCAGCACCAAACTTCACTCAATGCCAAGGAATACGTGTGCAAAGTGTATATATCTAAATTTTTATTCAAGTTATGCACGGATAGGCAGACATTTAGAATTCAACTCGTCTCATTACACAAAAGTTATAGTAATACTGCCGTGGAAAACTTCAAATATTTAAAATATAAATTTCATGTGAGGACTAATGAGTGAGGATGGGTGAGGATGACTGAGGACTAATGAGTCCACTTTGCAAGTGGAAAAATATCAAAAAAATTTTTTTATTTAATAGAAATATGGTTAGTAATGCCGTGAGCTTTATATCTAGTAGCAGAAGGACGAAGAAGTTAGATTGTACAATAATTTTTTGCTATTGTTAGCAATAACACATAGCAATTGTTCTATTTGGTATTGTTGTAAAAATAATATATTATGTTTATATATATATATAAGTAATGCACTTTCATTAGTTATTACGGCATTATTTACCAATTAAATATTGGTATAAATGATATTTGGTATATATATATATATATATATATATATATATATATTATATTTAATTATCATCCAACTTGTTCAGGCAACTAACTGTTAATCAGTCAAACTTCTGCTTATATTTTGTGATAGCATTTGATACATCTAACCGTGTTCCACTGACTGATCGGAAGGTCAATGAAATATGTATATATGAATGGAATCTCTGCAAGCAATGCATGGACATGGACTTAAATGAATCTTTTTCCTGATAACTATGGTAGACAGCAAACATAAAGCGGCAATAGACAACATTTACGAGCGAAAATAGGTGAACACTACAGGAAGAATTAAAATAAAAGTGAAAAGGATGAAAAGAGAGACAGAATAGAACACATCTACTACACATAGCAACTGCGAAGCTTAGGCCATTCTCCGACATACCGAAAAGATAAGGAAAATTTATTAGTGCTGCTGCCAATAAATATTGAAGCTGATGTTCGCACAAATGTTAGATAAAATAAAAATATGCATAGCAAAAAGAAATGCGAAAATCGAGGAATTACTGGATAAATCAGTACTCAAATGTAACGGAACGAAAGTTAAAACCGAAAAAAAGTTTTTTCGTAACATGTCCATGTATGTATATATCTTAATATAATTTCCAATAACGAATATAAAACACGCTATATTTAAATTAGTTTCGGATTAAAATGTAGGAGAAAAACAATTGTAATTTAAGTGAAACAAAATTCCACACCGATTTTGAGTAAAATTTAATTTCGAGTTACAATTCCGAATGTCTAAGTATATTACGTTGCAATTATCAACCTGTTGAAATCGAAGTGGTCATGGTCACGTGGTCAACAGTCGTAGACTGTAAATTTTCCTTACTGTTGGCTATTCTCTTTGGACGACAGAATGTATGACCCCGAAGGGAGTAAGTAGTAAATACAAAAATCCTCTTTTAATTTACAGTGAGCATTCAACTAGGCAGTAAATAATGGTACACTCCCCTGAGCAAATATGCTGGTAAGAGCAAAAAACTTTCCCCCACAAATGTGGAAAACTGTGAGCACAAATTTTTCTTCCTTACAGTTACAGCAACAGTAATTTAGTAATTTTGGGAATAGCACTTATACATATATACATAAGACCACATAGCAACTAAAGGCTACAACTGAACAGTGCTAATTGCCAAAGTATTTAGTCACAATGTTATTGGGATGAAACAGAGGGAAGGTTTGTGAAGTTGCTATGTTAATCTTGCGTTGGAGGTAAAAATAACAGTATTAACAATGGTATAATCACAGTTCTCAAAATATCTCAGACATCGATGTGAAAATTCAGTATTTCTGGTGGAGCGATCTTCGTGAAGATTCTGAAATTTTAGCTAAAATTATATTTATTAATTTATTTAATCTTCCCAAAAGCCGAAAACACATTCAGCGAAATTACGTCTATAGTGATATATTTTTCTTTAATAGACCTTTACTTATATGCTTTTGTACAATGATTGGTTCCGGTAAATTAATTTAAATTAATAGTATATAATAATTAATAGTACATAAAAATATTTTTAATCACTTTGTTCTCGCTATATTTGCAAATGCAGAGTATGCCCTGAATTATTGTGAAAGCTCGATAATAATTAAGTAAAATTTAATCTAATTTCTTTGTTTTACAATACTTTAGTGTTCTATTATCTTGAATTGTTACTTTATGATGCAGAAACAAAGAGGTCCTAGCTTAGGCACTTAACCTTAAGCTTGAAATTTCTATAGAAAACTACTGAAAAAATCAAGCATTTTCATTTTACCTTTATGAAGAACTATTTACTAACTGAGACCACTTAAATTGAATTTGTCGCTTATAATTTTATAAACTGTTTATGTAAAACTTTGCTATTAACTCCGAAGGGAAGTTTGATTGCGGTAAGAGTGATTCGATTTTTGGGATATTAAAAATATTGCAAATTCCCAAAGTGGATGAAATTGATGAATTGAAAACGCGTGTACTTACTAACAAGCTATAAAAAAAATAAGTTTAGAATTGCATGAAAAAATTTTACAACGAATTGAGAAAATGTAGGCACATACTAAAATCAGCAGTAAGCAAACACTTCCGTCTAATCAAGACTAAATTAGCTACAAGAAATTTTGTGTGAAATCAATATTTTGTACATTGGGGCATGTGGCTAAGTAAGTCTAACATGTGTGTACAAAAGCCGAAGTTAAGTCGCATAGTAATTTATTATTAGTGTTTGTGTACTGTATACTGCATGCGTGGAGTAAACATTGTTCTGGTGACACAATAAAGGGTGTTATAATTGTCAACAGCTCAAAATTGGATACATCCGTTTTCAAAATTTTATCTTCATATCAACGGAAGTGCCATTGATTGAAAACTCTTACTTTTGCCTGTATACAGTGTAAATGTACAGATTTGTCCTAAAACTAACAATGGAAATTTTTCGAAAATTTTTATATTATTATTCATAGCATACATAGCGATTTAAACATTGGGCTGTAAAAAAAATAGAAGAAGGTTGAATGCTTCTGTAATTAAAATAACTTACTTGCTTATATTATGCAGTAGTTTTATACTCTCGCAAAATGTTGCAACGGAGTACATTCGTTTTTTTGATAGTTAACATTAAACGGATATTCTGTTAGTAGTAAAAGGAATTTTAATTTAAAATTTTTTAATTGTATAAATCTCTCATCATTCTATCTATCATCTAGGTCATGACTATGTCTATCAATCATTCTATGTCTAAATCTCCATTATGCTTTTTTGTACTTTATAACTCTCAATTGCCTAAAGTTTATAAAGTTCTCCTTATTTAGTAAACATGAATTTCAAGGTGATTGACTGTTCGTCCCTCCGTCCATATAAAGGACAAATTCAGTAAAAATTTAGATATATTGTTCAAATTTACTGCACTTTTCCTCGGTACTCTGCGGAGTTTGGCGTCAGAAATACGTCGTTAAAAATTTGTAAAAACTTAAAGTTCGACAACTCAATATCCCAAATAATTACACCATTCAAAGGTTATACAGTTCGCAATATTTCTCTCTCATGCGGTTTTCCATTTTTTTAACAGTCGACGAGGCCCGCACTTTAACTACTTTAATGTACATATCTTATAACCTACGAAATTTATGTCAACCAAGTTAAGTAGAAATATTTAGTTCCTTAATTCAATAAATAGCGCCCCTGCCATATAATAATTATGTTCGAAGCTACTAAAAGTTCTATAGCTCCCTAAGGTATAACGAATATTGGATATTATCAACTTGATCAAAAGTACCAAAAATAAGAGTACCAAAGCGTACTAGATGAAATAAGTTGACATCGTCTGGTAGTTTGTACAAGGCTCTAGTACTATATTTCACCAAAATATATATCCACTTATATCCAACCAAATCTAAAACGTAATTGAAATAAATAATACCTAGAAAAATGTTGCTATTTTAGTTGCAAATGCTTTCAAATAATATTACTATTGGTGACCATATATGTACGTATATTTGAGAGCATCATCCCTAAACCATTAAAATATATCTGAACCAGTAAATAAACACTGCTTTTCACACTCATACCACGAATACGGAATACAGAAGCGAAAATTAAATCACTTTGCTATTGACAACTTTGATCCACTTTGTATCGTTAGGAAGCTGTGATTTGTTGAAAAATCACCTTCACCTAACTCGAAGGTAGAAATATTTTAAAAAGTTACTTATACCTCTTGTCACATAAACACACTTGGCTGTATTTTATTGCTTACATTACAATTTACTAAATTTTTTTTGTTTTTCTCGATATTTGCTGCGGTGAAACTGTTTAAAGTGTATTAGCACATTTTCGATCACGTCTGTTCTCTTTGAGCTGAAAAATTACTACAAGTTGCTGTAGTAAAACGTGACGGATTTGGTGCCCTCAACTTGTTAACGGTGAGTATAACCTAAAACGTAAAGAGAGTGGAGAAATGGTGAAGAATGCAGTAGAACAAATGTTTAATAATGAAAATGATAAAAAATGCTTGGCGGATATATTTTGAACCCTTTTAGGTATCCTTATTAATTCTTAAGTATGTATTATTTATTTCCTTCTTGTACTCGCGCAACATGCTGCAACAAGGTATAATAGCTTTGGGGGTAGTATGTGTGTATGTATAATAGCTTTGAAGTAGAGTTAGTAGGGAGGGGTATCTGTGGTTGAAAATGTATAAAAAGTGGGAATAGTTAAAATCGGATGATATCCAAACCAAGTCCCAATATAACGGTTATGTAAACCTACTATGTAAAACTACCTACTATGTAAAACTACTCAAACAGCAATAATTCACTAAGTAAATACGTCAGAAGCAATTAACTTCACAGCCAAGATGGTACTTGAGGGCTTCAAAGGATCGCCCACTTTTAGGTGAAATCCTATATCTCAGCAACTACTTTTAGACCTATATCTCAGGAACTACTATTTGAACCAAATTTGGTACATAACATTTCTTTAATATCCTTATGTCAGATTGTGAAATGTACCGAAATTGGATTACAATTACGCCAATTCCCATATATCACAATTTGGGATTCCCTCTTATTCTTTCACTTTACAGTATATAAATCAATTACTAATTAAGATATCAGAATAAACCCCGACAAAATTAGTACCCTCAAGGTCAACCTGTGAGATATCTTAAGGAAATTGAAGGAGCATATTGTCGTGATAGAGTGTTCATGTGTCAAAAATGAAGAAAATGGAGTAAATAATTCCCTTGGTCCCAATATACCTAATGCAAGGATTTCAAACTTCCGGTTGAAACATCTTAGCAAAATTAAGTGAAAGTAAAATATTGGATATCTTGCCGTTTAATACCGAAATCGGTCAACGAATTACCACAACACCCATATACTACATATATAGCAGACTCTACGCCGAAAGTTAAGGTAATCAGTTCATACCTTCAACTGACTCAAATATACCAGATATAATTATTTGAGACTTTCTATCCGACTTTAAACCGTTTATGTTGGTCAATATGTATGATATTTTGATGAATCCTTCACGCGTCAGGTGGATGTGTTTTCTTAAATATAATGTGGTTTAGCGCTAAATATGAATGAAATCGGTCCAGACCATTTTCTAAACCCCATATTTCTATTATAATGATTTCCGTTTCCCTGGTTAACTTTTTCCTCATACACCCAATACCCTTCTTTACTTGTTTAACATAAGGTTTCGCCAGTATTTGGATGGATTTCCCTGCCTTTCATCCTTCCCCATTGCGTGAGTGTAAACTGTTCGGCCACACCCGAACTTAGCCGTTTCTTACTTTTTATACTATCGCAACATGTAGCTAGGGAGTATATTAGTTTTGTTCACCTAAAGGTTGTTGGTAACACATGAAACTATTCGATACAAATATGGACATATATATGTACATAAATGATCAGAACAACGAGACGAGTTGAATTCCGCAGACTGTTTGTCCGTCCGTTCGTATAAGCGATAACTTGAGTAAAAATTCAGATATCTTAAAGAAACTTGTCACGGAAACCTATAAATTCAGAGAACGTCTTTCTCTGGTAATAATGCTATCTTGTGTCAATAAGGCGTAAATCTTGTAAATAATTCCCTAGCTCGCACATACCTAATAGGAGACTGTAAATCACTCTCAAATTGTAAGTAGGTAATTTAAAATTCCCCGTCTTTTGCTTAAAAAGGTTAACCAAATTTCTTTATATCTGGAATATTCCAATCCGCCTTAACTTACTTCCAAATTAATAATCACAAAAAAAGATCTATGTTTTTCACTTCATGTATAGCTGGCTCAACAACAATAACTTTCATGGAATCCTCATTTAAATTTTCAGGTTCACCGCATTTATTTATTAAACTACCTGCAGTTGTAGTATACCTTATTCTACCGACGATTCCACGGACGATCAAGTTCGGCAGACTTCGTGTACTTCAACGAATAGAAAGGCCCATCCTTAGAAGGATCACAGGTAGTTGCATGTATTCCACACATAAAGTTTCGATGGGTATAAAAGCCGGTCTGCTGAAAAAATAAAATCAGTACTTCACGAAACTCTCAAGTGATATCATCTTATCCCAGTCAGAAAATATAAAATAATTTTTCAGAATGAAGACACCTCCAACAAATTCTACACTTACTCATCAAATATTCAGCTATTGACAGGAACTTCGTCGACCATGTCCCGTCGCTAGACAGATTGTGGATACAAAGCGGATAGATAGGAGAATGTTGCAATAATGTTGAGCATGGTGATTGAAGTGACTTGGATGCGTTCTCAAGACAAGCGAAGTTTGGAAAATTCTTATGCAACGGCAAACAACTGTTTTGGCCTGACAGAAAATCTGACGACGATGAGAGGACCTCGCACAAGAGAAAAGGATCAATAAGCTCGTTCTGGAATACCTCAAAAGGAGTATAAAGAAAATGGATTTTATGTAAATTTATTTATTTTTTATGGTAGTTATATTGTAGTTATACCATCTAATGTTGTAGAAAATTTTATTTAAATAAATGTTATTGTTAAGAAAAATATATACTGTTATATTTACATAAGTTTTTATTTGTAGTATGAAAAGATTTTCCACTAATATATTTCACTGATGTCGTTCATGCGGCAGTTCGCTCAAAATTTAATAAAGGCCAATAAGCAGGTTAGAAGCAGAACAGAGCTTAGTCCATAATATTAGTACCCAGAATTTCATGAGTAGCTTTGGCTTAATATTTCAAGACCAGTCTAAATTCCTATATCTTCGACCAACCACCAATCTTCCACCACCAATTTTCCAGAACATACAAGGACGTGCATGAATTTCTATTTGTGTAAAATATGTATTTATGAGTTGACTATTCAAGCGGGAATGATTCTGCGTGTGACTCACAAAATATATGAATTTACCTACAAAATCAAGGATTAGACAATCAACTCCAACCGTATGAAATTACATAGCCAAATATGTCAGTCAGTGTGTGAGTTACCTTCACAAAATTGTGTGAAAACATGTTCCCTAATATACTTGAATAATGCAAAGAGTTAATGTGATCAATGCAGAATTCTCTATCCCAGAAATGTCCGATATAAGAATTGCCGACATTCCATCTGACTTTAAACGCTTTATGTTGGTCAATATGTGTGATATTTTAATGAAATTAAGTGGATACTTTTTCTTAAACACAGTGTGATTTCGCACTCAATATGAGATCATGATCTAAGCCGCTCATTCCTAATATAATTATTTAATTTTCTCAGGGTGACTTTTTCCTCATGTATCTAATATTTTCAATCAAGCCACTTTGGTTGAGTTTATATCGTACATATCGCTTTTGAGTTAATTTGGAAGATTTTAATATAAATACCTCGGACACGAAATAAAATATAGCAATGAAAATATTTGAGTATACGGCCTGTAATATAAGTTAAGAAGATACTAAATATGATTGCAATCCATTAACAATTTCTCCGAATAATTAATATTGAATTCTTCCGCAACATTTTTTAATACAAAATTATGCCAGTACCTGAGAATATTTTCCCGCCTCTCGCCTAAAATATTCGGTTACACCCGAACTTAGCCGTTTCTTACTTATCGGTTTTATCTTCTTAGTATTTAGTTATTTCACGTCGTATTTGACGTCTGAGATACCTTTGGTAATTAAAAAATAAATTAAATTTCGATTCATATCCATTCAATTAAGTACAAACGCTTATTGATTTTACTTACTCAGTTTATTACAATGTAATTCTGGATGAAATTACACATAAGTAATCATTGAGCACGTACACGATTTGTTCAATATTTCTGTCAAAAGCATAAAAATAGCAAGTCTTTTTTAGGAAGTGGAAAAACATAAACAGTGCGATTATGCAATATTATCCGAACCGTAACCCTATTACGATTTCCTACAACTTGAGACTGAACTCTGCATCTTCGTATTCAACGTTTTCTGACAAGCAAATAAATATGCACCGCTTTAGTGCAACCTCAAGCAATTGATTGCAAATTGTGTTCTCGCCATTTTATGGCATTTATAAATTGTTCATTGCCTTTCTGGAATTCTGCAGGTCTCAGCATTCTGCTTTCCTCGGTTTTTATTTACTGCATGGCAGCTTCGGTTATACTATTCCTCTTCAGATTCTAAGAACTTTGTGGTATGTATTTCTTTTTGCGAATTTTTTACTCTTTCTCGCTTTTCACTTTTGTTTATTTATCCTTTCAAATTTGGATTTGTTCTGCGAATTTGAAACTTTTTCCTCTATCAAATTCTCTTTATGCTGCTAAAGATTTACTTGTTTTTGCCTATAAGTGTTCTAGCTTCAGTTACGTTGCAAATATCTGATACAGCGTGGACACTTGTGCAAGTATTGGCTTGGTTATAACGCTTGTTTGCAAATGTCAGTGATCATCAATCAATATTTATTATATGTCGTAGTTGTTCTCACCCAAATGTATGTTGATTGTTTTCATTGTGAAATGTTATTACTGACTTAGTTTACAGAAAACATATTTGCAATAAGGAAGCCAATATATAGAATAACTATATATGGGTCCAAAATTCGCGTCTTGTGCCTAGGATGCCTATAATAATCTAGTACAGATATAAGGTTATAAAAATCTAATTGATCAGAGCAATGATACCAATTGATATTCCCTTCCCTGGTAACTATACCTGGTAACTTCCCTTATATTCAATTGAGTGACTTGAGTAAGTTTTACATAACTGATTGTAATTTGACAGTGACAGGAGAGTGAGAGAGAGTGAGAGAGATTGGGTGAGAGGAAGTTGATATTGCGAAGGTGTGGAAACAACTCGGTAAAAAGTTAGATAGTGATCGTGTCACCGCCCAATTTAGTTGGAATTATATATATCTCACATACCACTTGCCAATTTGAACAAAATTTGGTGCCCAACGGTCTCATTCTTATGTAAGCATATACTCAGGCTTTATTATTTTGCTTCACCCAACTGTTGGTTTTAACCTATTAAGCTAATCGATTTTATATATAGACTTTTATGCATTATCATGATCAGGATGAGATAAGACGAATTGAATGGAAATCTGTCTAGAAGTTGATATATTTAAAAATCATAATATTGAGTATATGGAGGCCATGTGGAGGCCATAGGGAGGTCCAACCTGATTTCACCCATTTTTACATCAATTAAATATTACTCAAGAAAACTTTCCACCTCAATTTCATTATGATATGTCACTTATCGACCAACTTATATGGTAGAAAGTAGGACGAAACACAATTATTCGAAATATGGGAACTCCTCTGCACATGACCTAGCACCAAATTGGAATGCTGAAGCTTCGTTGGTAACTTAGTTATAAAACTGTATGCTTTTCCGATTAGCGCGATTTTGAGGGTGATGAGTATTTTGGCACTTCCAGTTGAGAATACTTGAAGCAGTCGCAATGGTGAAGCTTTTAATCAGTCTTTTTGTAAAATATTCAAATTTTTATATTTCGGACATTTTTTGGTAGTCGATTGATACTCCTAGTAAATAACTAGGAACAGAAACTGACATACTAACTTAATGATCGCAAAAGAGAAACTATTGGCTTCAGTAGTAAAATGAGTTAAAGCCCATCATGTCTGGAATTTACAGACCTTAGTATTCCTATTTTATAAGTTAAATAAAGTATATGTATCTTGGCTGGGTATGATGAAGTGTTGATATCTTAAAAAGGAATTTTAGCAGAACATAGAAACAATTTGAAATTTTATCTAAAATTTGGAACAGCTTACGCTTTAATCACTGGATTTAGGAGGATAAATATATTTATTCAGTATTATTTTAATATATTGTATATGGACTTATGTTTCTTAGCTCCGATTCGTCATCTTTAGGATATAAGTTACTTTGGAGCAACAGAATCTATGAAAATGGCAGAATTGTATACACTTAGATACTACCTAGATGGTTTAGTTCTAGTAAACTAAAAGCCATATATACTCATATTAATACGGATCGGAGTTTGGATTAATATGGATCAGATGGAATAATAATAGTTTTAGCGCGGATTATTTTCTTCAACTATCTCCATTGTTAGACAATTATCATAATATTACATTTGCAATTTCATTCCATTAACGTTATTGTTCCTTTGAGCTATTTCCTTTACCGTTATCCCATCACTTATTATTGTTTTAACCTCAATTGTGGTCGATAGCTCGCTAATTAAGCCACGAAACGAATGTGTACATATGTTTACATATATATATTGTATATATATATATATGCTTTTATTGTTATGATCTGCGTTTATTGCAGAGTTGCTGGGAAATGTAAGATTCCATAGAGGTTCCACGTTCTCAATAACAATAGTATTAATAACAACGTTTTAACAATACATATTCCATGCGAATATTTAATGAGTAAGTATGTTTTCGTAATTTTAACCTATAATGGCGTTTAAATTAATAATAATGACAATACTGCAATATCACCACTCCATTATGGATACCTACACAAATAAATGCGCACCTATGTGTTTTACAGAAGCTGCGAATATTATATGTTGACAACTACTGATGGAGTGCATTACGGCATGAATAAATCAGTGGAAAGGGATTCACAAATATTCGCACTTAACGGTATGTTACATGTTTGCTTTCCGCGGCGCGTTTTATACCTTAAATGTTGTGGAATAATTTAAATTTTAATTAACACAACTCACGCGGCTGCTAAAGCAGTAATTAGCAATGAAGGGTAATCGTATGCTAAAATTTTCAGGCAAACTAAAAACACCCATATTATAACAGTGAGTATTGAATTAACAAAGAAAGGTTAGAATCGCCAAAATGGTGGTGTAATGAGAGTTTGGCGGTGTTTTAGCGTTAGAGTCGCGAAAACACTCTTTCATATAGTATACTAATATAGGAGAGAAATAATTTTGGAATAACATTTTTAAAATCCAAATAATTCTCTTCGCATTATAGGCTGGTGCAGTTACTCATGAGCATCTTCTGGAGAGCAAGGATGATGACTTGGAAGTATTTTTCACTTGTTGAATATCCTATAATTTTGTTAAAAGCCGTATAAACAAGACAACAGACAGTGAAGAATCAAGAGGTAATCTATTGTGATGATTAAAATTAAATAAAAGGTAGCATTGGATTGCTCATTTCTGATATTTCAAGCTTCCGTAAGGTTATGTGGAGAGCACAATGAGTCTAATAACGGTTTAAGTAAGACCGCTTGCGGTCAGGCGTTCATTCGACCTCCGCTCTCAACCAAGCAAGCAACTAACTAAAACTGCATGAAATATGGAACATGAACAATATGGAAATTTCGAAAGGCGGATTTTTTACCAAAATAAAAGTTATTCTCTGAATAAGGGTATTGGGATCAGTACAAATGCAATTGGTTGGAAAGGCGAAATGAACGGAAAATTTAATAGTTTTGTTATTCACGAGAACTTCTTTGTTGATAAGATTATTTGATATGAATTTGAAATTAAGCAGAGATGTGCACCTATATACGAAGGTCAATTTGGCAGCCGTTCTCAGAGACAACTCCGCAAGCAGAACTGAAAAAAATCCACCAGAAGTTGGTCGGCAATTCCTGCAGCAGAATAACTTAGCGGATGTGCTTCGTCTAGTTTAAATACTAGGCATATATTATTAATTTTGGAAAATCACACTCAAATACTTTATATGGTCTTAATGAGTGATTGAGAGACCATATATTGTACCTAACATCTCACGAAAATGTTCAATCCCTCTAAATTCTAACAAAAATATCCACGATTTCTTTCGTGTAGAGGTTTTGAATTTCAACTAAAATATTTTCCTTCAGCTTGGTTTTAAATAAATTCAATAGCTTTTTCAGTAGTTTAATTAATTTAATTGGAAACAAATTCCAAAATTATGAAAGACCTTAGAGTGAAGTCCTTACTGAGGTCCAACCTTATATTTGTTAGAGTGAGGGTATTACTTTGTCATGGCTTCCTAACTACACCTAATCCTAGCTTAGCCGAATGTGGCTTAGATAATAGATATAAGTGCTTCCTTTTCCACAGGTTTACTCCTTCCACAAGATGAAAAGGCCCTGCTGTATTTAAATCATTAGCTTCGGCTTCCAAGCAATTAAATAAAGTACTTTAGTTTAAGCGGCTTAGAGTTCAAAGTTTTTTTTTTTTTTTTGTCAGGATATTCAAATTTTATCCATTCACCTATCCTTTGTCCACGAATTACCACACAGAACGGGTGGGGCAGGTTTCAGCCTAAAGTTGATCCCGTACAACGTACAACTATGGGACAGTGTTGATATGCCGCAGTAAACTATTGTATGTGTGGTAACAAAAAGTACAAATAAATATTAATGTTTTGCGGTACGAAAGGGTTAGTTAGAGCTACTTACAGCTTAAAACTTTTACAAAACGTTACATTACAAGCTCCCATATATTCCCGCTACAATAGCTACAAGGATCGTTATTACATATTTGTTGATATATTTGCAATTATAAATATATATAGAATGTAGTAGAATTAAAGTGTAAAATAACTTTGGTCTTATCCTTTGGATTGTTATTGTGAGTTTCGGTATGATAAAAGGCGGACAGCAAAAAATTATAGTATATCCTATGTATTAAATGTAAATTGTAAATGTAAATGTAAATGTTCTCTCTGTGTCACTTTATACTAAATATATCGACCAGTTTGTTAATATATGTAATTTGTAAAAATCTGTGAAATCGTTCATAATCTACCCTTATCTAAAATTAAGAATAAACCCTTACTGTCCAAACCAAATAGGTTTAATATACATATTTCACAAACTACAAAAGCTATATCAACCAAATTTGCTCAGAACAAGTTACTCCTCATATACGGAGAAAATGAGTGAAATCGGAAAATACAAAGGTTATGCTGAAGAGCACTCAAAGTGTGTTAAATCGCTCAAGAAACACTTCAGAAACATTAAACCACACAGTAAGAATCGTACAGAAGGGATGCATAGGAATCTGTGTAAAATTTAGACAACGGGTATAAAACCGCTCCGTTTAGGTGAAATCACATATTTCAAAAACGCCTTAACTGATTTCAACAAATTTGGCGTGTGACATTATATTTGCATTCTTATGTGAAAATGGACGAAATGGGATAAAAACCACACCTACTTCTCATATAACACATTTTTAAGTTTCATCTGATACTTTCACTTTAAAGTGGATAAATCGACCATCAATAAAGATATTGGAATAAAGCTTTTCACGAATAGTATGTTCAAGATTGGCATATAAAAATAGTCAAAATTGGATTACAACTTTTTAAACCACCAGACATCCAATATTAGGACGTCAGTACCTCTATCTGATTTATTGCGGAAAATATCGGTAAATCTATAAGATATCGTAATAAAATTGTAAGATTATCTTTCCGTGATAATATTGTATTCTGGTGTAAAAAATGGTGAAAATCGGGTAAATACTTTCCTAGCCCCCACACATTTAATATAGGGATTTTCAACATTCCGGTAGACTTTACACCAAATATGTATAAAGATATGGTCAATATGTAAGATAGCTGGGCAAAATTAAGTGAACATGTAATGTTGGATATACTATAGTTTAGTAAACAAAATGTGTAAAATCGGTCAACGAATTAGCCCAGCTCCTATATACTACATATAATGATTTTCGTTATTCTAGCAGACTTAGATGTCAGTCAGTGTGTGACTTCTTTTCATAAAATTTAATGGAGCCATGTTCTCAAGTGTAGTTGAGTAATGACAAAAGTTAATCCAACCAGTCCATATATCAATATGTGTGATATTTTAGTGAAATTAAAGGGATATGTTTTCTTAAGCACAATGTGATTTCGCGCTAAATATGAAAGAAATCGGTTTAGACCACGGTCAAAGCCTCTTATTCTTAATATCATTTCCTTTTCTCTGGTTGACTTTTTCCTCATGCATCTAATATTTTCAATTAAGCCACTTTGATTGAGTTTATATCGCTTATATCACTTTTGAGTTAATGGGTAGATTTCAATATAAATATTTCAAACGGGATGCCGAATGCAGCAATGCCACTAAGCGAGTCTATAAGATATCATATATATTAATAAGACACCAAATATGAATGTAATCCATTCACGGTTTCGTCCAATAATGAAGGTTGAATTCTTACGCAACATTTTTTAATAAAAAGTTTACCCATACCTATAAGCATTTCCCATTCTTTAATTTTTGAAAGTTGCGAGAATATCAAATGTTCGATTATACTCCGATGCTAGGGTGTCGTGAAATCATATGTTTTTATATTCATAAAGATTGCTAATTTTATACTCTATGAATTGTGCTATATAGTATGACAAACCATAAGTGCATTTACTGCTCTACCTAAGCCGCTGGTTTAGTAAATTTAAGTCACAGAAGTAAATTTAGTCATCAGCATGTATAGATTTGTATGTGGTGAGTATTCGGTTATAACGGGCATGTACACATAGTATGTTTAGGGGAAATTCATATTCCTTATCTTACGGTCGTAAACGTCATACTAGACCCAAGTGGCTTATAAATTAATTTAAAAATTGCCTCGACAAATTTTCTAACCACAAAAGCTCAATCGAGATGGCCATAAAGGGTTTAAACTACTCGGCAATTGAAAACAGGGCACAAAAAGGCACTTATAAGGGAAAGTATATATGCAGATGTATAGGCATATGTAAAAGAAAAGCTCATGTTAAAGCTGCTTTATTGGCACTTATAGTGTAACTTCCAAAGTTTTTCATATTAAGTAATTTGAAAAGGGAGAAAATAACAAGTTATGGATAACAAGTAATGATTTTTGTTAATGTACAGGCTGAGCAACAAATTTCAGGACAAGTTTATAATCTTTCGAGTCATTGCCTCATAAAGAAATAGTCAAATGTATTTGACTTTACAATATTCAGTGTCGGCGGCGGGTCAGGGAATTAAAGTTAGGTCGTGCCCTCCAGCCCATTGATTATCAGAGTTTTCTAAAATATGTCTTGCTTTTCATAAATAATACTATTTGTACGCTCTATTGGATATAAGTAACTTGTAAATTTTAATAATTTAATTATTTACTAATTGTACGATTGGTACTACCGTACTATTGCTAGGTTTTGTTCTTTTACGTCCTTATATATTCATAGAAATAGACCCAAAAGTGATGGTTGTGGGAGTTATGCATTGAATAATATATAAGTACTTAAAATTATTAATGCCTATGTTTAACTGATTTATACTCTTACATTTTCTTTAAAGTGAAGCGGAAAGAATGCAGTCTAATCAAGGTTGTTTATGCGGAAAATTGAGTGTTGCAAATAAAGATCACTAAGTTGAATTACTCTTTGTTAACGTATTTAAACTGCATAAGGACGACTGTATATAAATATATATATATATATTTTTGATATGAGCTCTTACTTGCTTGTACTACGCTTGTGCGCATCCATCTGTTTAATGGAAAACGTTTCGTCTTTCTTTGAGTCAGAGGGTTTCAGTTTGCTTTATATAAATACGCTTTCAATGTGTTCATATGTGCATATGTCAGGTATATAATATATTAATATCTTTATTCGTGCGATTTTTTTTGAATATTTAAAGATTTATTTAAGAAAGACATGTACACATGTTACAATAGTATCATTCAAAATATTGCCCAGCTGAAGCTATAACATTTTTCCATATTTCTGGTAGTTTATGGATTCCATCCTAAAAGAACTGTCCCGGCTTGACGGCCAAGAATGAACCAAGCCAATTTTTGATACCCTCGACTCGACCAGAATAAATGGTAGTCACAAGGGGTAAGCTCCGGGCTATAAGGCTATATGGCGGGTGAGGCCAAACTTAATATAATATATAAAACGCTAACGGTAATTTTTGTGTAATGGAAATTTTGTAAACTTCTTCATTAGTTCATAAATTTTATGGCATTGAAAATAATTTCGAATATATGGTGCGTTAAAAATTTATCCGTTTTATTTAGCATAGACAATTGATTTGGTAACAAAAAGTTCATCTTAAAGAAGTGATCACGTTTCACAGCCTTTGTAGCTTGTTGCACAGTCTCCCTGGAAACGTTTAACTCTTCGACGATTGATATTGGTAAACTGGGGCGTCAAGGCGACACAAATTATATGCTACAGTGTTCACCCTTGGCGGTAATGTAGCTTTCATATTTAGCTTTAAAAAGTATCCCATCTAAATCTCAGCAGACAGTAGCTCTTACTAAATGTAAGCGAACCTAAGCTTATTTGCTAAAACCGACATCAATCATAGGCAAGATGCGGCAGGTTTACATGTTAATCTCGGCAATTACCTAAATATTAATCTCCTGCATCTATATACTCGTAACCAGCAATAACTTACTAAGAAGCCAATAGTATATGATAGTTATATGAAAGTATATAATTATTATACATTCAACACAGTAAGTATGATTAAATTCAATTGATTGGATAAGATACTCTAATTTGTTCGCAAACTTTTCCATGCCCCTACTTATCCAATTAACTAAGTCTCCCATCACTACAGTTTACACTCACCCACAAATACCTTCGATCACGTCAATTAATTCAGTTCAATTAAATGTTTGGTATTGTGCGAGTGACACGTGCCATTGATGTTCTTACTCAATTGATAGCTTTGAAAACAGCCAATGGTTTTTCTGTTTCAAAGAAAAAATTAGTAGCCCGCTCATTTGCATAGATATTAAAAATTTACTTTTATATTTAGAGAATCTACACGTGGAAGAAAAATAAGTTGCTGCTCGTATTTTGGGTGCTGTTACAAAATAGTGTAATTAGTGCGAAAAGGAGCGCAATATAATACCAATTTGGCATTGGCATTGGCATTTTTATGAACATTTATTTACACAAAATAATCGTGCGTTGAATATATTAGGCACAACAAGCATATGGAGATAAATAGATCAAAAACACAGAAGTTGGTGGAATATAATTTATTCCTCATAGGTTTATTTCAGATAGATTTTTAGAGATTTACATGAGAATCATTTTCAATGGGGTGTTAGAATTATACGTATGGTATTAAATATGGAATGCACACTGCTTTATACACAATATTATATATTTGTTTCGGCACGCATGAAAGTATTAATGCATTTTGCATATTAAATAAATAAATACCCCAATGTAATTTGAATTGCTGGCTGGATAATTTTATTGTGGTAGTAAAACGTTTTCATATTCGTTTCATTTATATAACATTGAGTACATCCTTTACGAAGAACTTAAACACTCAATGTCGGAAATTGTTTTAATTGTAGTTGATATGTCTTAATGTGTGCTATTTTGTTCACAGAAAAATATTTAAATATATTACTTGGTACCATTTCTGTAGAACTTAATGGGTTTAGAAACTTTAATGAAACATGAAATATTGAAAGAGGGTGTTCCATTGGTAATTGTAATTGGTAATTGCATTCCACTAATGAGTTCTTTATCTCATATATATTCAGCAAAACATTATCTGTTGAATGTTTGTTGAGTTGAGTTGGGTTCCCTTGTCATTATTACTACTTCAATACTTAATTCTTGCTAGGAGGGTGCTTGAGGGTAGTGAAAACCTATTTATATGCGGTTTGGTAAAAGCTTTACGTTTTCTTTAACAAAATTATATTTTAATAAAAAGTCTAAATTAATTAATGTTTAATAACAATTCACCGAATTTATTGCAGCTTTTATATGTAAAATTTTAGACAAAATAACAGCGCCCTAAAATGACGAGCAGAGAACTGGCAAACCAATCACTGCTAATGTACGATTTACCTAACTTTTTCGGCTCGTTTATCACCACTCACCACAAAAAGTTTTAACTCAAAGAGAATTTGGTTAGATTAAATAATTAGTTTGTTCATTAAATTCACTTTATACAGCACATATTAGTGATAAAATTATTTACTAATTTCCGTATTAAAATTACATCTAGCAACACCAACATACCCAAACGTATATGAGCGATATCTGTTATCACTACCTCGACAAATAAATGACTTGTCAATCATAACTCTGTCAAAAGGATTTTTTATAACTTCACTACCATATTTAAATGAGTTAAGAATTTGAAAACGGTATACACGTATATAATTTAATATATTAGTGCTAACTGCCCTGAAATGGCAAGTGAATCTAGTGCAAGAAAATACATTCATACGAATACCAAAAGTACTATCATTAGCAACGCTGGTAGATACTTTCGAAACATATATAAAAATTATTATATATATATATATATTTATATGTTTATCCATTTAGTCTATGATACTATAATATGATACTGAGAATCCTATACATAAACTTGTCACTTGTCTACGCACTTATGTTCGAACGAGTTACACATACCTAAGGATTTAAGGGCTCCCAGTCGCCCCATGCCGCAGTCATTTCGCTTTAATTTATTTGCTTGTTCTTAAGTGGACAAATATCTTTCACTTTCAATTGAACTTGAGGGATTTGGTAAATAAGATCGCCAACAGATAAAAACGAATTTAAGACATGTGACATTTTTGTATGCATTCTTGTCCAGAGTACCCCATATAGTGATTTTCGGCTTTCCAGTTGACCTTAAAGAGTTTATATAAGTCAATACGAGGTGTGTTCAAAAATTAACGAGGATTTTCCTTAAAACAAAAAAATGTATTCATTCGTCTACATTAATGTTGTCGCCTTCAAAATAGTCTCCATTCGATATTATGAACTTATGCCAGCGCTTATTCCAATTATCAAAATCGCCGCTTCTTCTCAAACTCGATTTTTGGGTTAGCCTTTAGCTTCTTCAGTGATGCGCTTTTAATGTCATCTATACTTGTAGAATGACGATCCTTTAAGGTTCTTTATTTTTGGAAATAGGGAAAAGTCATACGGAGCCAAGTCCGGAGAATATGGAGGCTGGGGCACGGTTACAGTATTGGTTTTTGGCCAAAAATTCGCGAACCAGGAACGAAGTGTGCTATTATTGCTAGTACCTATTATTGACCGTTTGATTCAGGCAAGAATTCATGGTGCATTATGCCATTAAAGTCGAAGAACACTAGTCGAAGAACATTCCCGTTATTTTTTGAACATGCCACGTATAACTAAGTTCGGGGATAGGAATGAAGCTCATCGCGCATTATGTAAGAAGTAAATACTTGTGAAATATGCTTAAATATGCTTTAATACTTTTCTGACTAGTAAAATCAACATAGTCATCAGTTTTGAATGACATTAGAGTATGAACCGAAATATGTTGCCAAAAGCCAAAACATAGTACAAAGTCAACTAAATGGCGAAAATAATTACAATCAAGAGGTCCCTCAAAAAAATTTAGGTCACATTCTGTGGGCTTTAAATATTATTTTACTACTTTATTGCAGGAAATTGTATATATACAATCTGCATACATAAATACAGATTTCAATACGTATAGAAATAAATATTTGTATGTACATATGAAAACTCACTACCCAAAAATATTAAGAAATCACGTTCTCCAACAAAATTTTGTTCTGCTATAAAGACATGTTTGCCCAGCAGCAATGCGGTACATTGCTGTTGATGGGGTTGAGGGTTTATTATGTTAACGGCTGTGAGAAATGAGCTCTGCTAAATTTTCAATTTCATATACCCCGAGGCTAGATACCAATCGAAGCTGCCAAAATGTTGTGTTTATTTTGTTTTATGCGCTGAATTTTCGATTTAAATTTCTGTTTACCACTGCGGGTCTCGCAAAACTTAAAAAAAAAATTTCTTCTGTTATAAAATTTAAAAAATTTTAATTTCCGGAATGCAAGTAATATTGAGTAAACATTTTGTGTTAAAAACTCAAGCAATGTCACTACGTTTGCAAAAATTGTAGAGAAATAAATTTTTGTTACACACACATCTGTGGTAATTTGCCAATCTGCCGAGCAAAATTGAAGTAATTGAAGGAATTGGAGATTTAGGGACTGAGACTATTTAAAGGAAGAAAATTACTGAATTTATATGTGAAGTTCAGACTTGCTAATAAAACAAAATTGGCAAGGCTGATACGAAATTTTATCCTTTATTTCTCTTCGTTCGCGCTCAAGGACACTGATCTCGTTTAACACAATTCTCCTTTGACCATTTCGCTTGGACGCTGCAGAAAAAGAAGATAACTTTTTATAAAAGGTACCAAATTCCCAAACTAAATACATCTGTATATAGCTAATGCTTTCTTCTTAGCTCTCTATCAGAAACTTATGCAAAATTGTTCTACTGTGCAAAATTATACTGACTTCTTATGCACATTGATACTTGAACATTGGATATTTAAATATTTATTTTGCTGTCTATGCAATAGGTGTTGGTAATTTTTAAACAGAATTTCCTATAATATCAACTATTAACTTATCTATATAGCTGTTGGCTAAAGCTAAAGTTTTGCTTATCAAAATTTAAATTTGGTGTCTGAAATTATTTGATACAATTCCCGTATGCCCCTGGCTATCACCAAAAGTTGTTGTCTAATAGTTGTATATGTGATTTCATTATCAGCGCAGTACTTCGGAACAATACATTGTAATTTTTTTTGGCAGTAATATTGTTAACCAGCGGCAAAATTTGTTCGGAAAGTATAAAATTTATTTATGCAAACGAAGCCACTGAGACACAAGGCCTAAAGGCATATGTTAATGTAGTAATTGCAACAATATTGGTTTTATTCTACCAATTCCAGAAGAAACTCATTTTATTGGTGTTGCACTGAGTAAAATTACTGTTAATATTATATAATTCAAAATTAAATTCAAAAGTCAATTACCAGTTTTTTGATAATTCTTGTACTTTTAATTGTATATATCTCAGGTAATAAGGACAGCTTTTAATGTATCCCCACATAGGCCGTGTGACAATGTGATGATCATTTGAATATTTATTTCATGATGCAAGCCGGTAGGTATTTATACAATAAGATTGTGGTCGCGTATGTTCGTGATTCTATTGAAGATGTTTTGGGGCATCGCGGCATCGGGGCATTGGAGTAGCGAGGAAAATTTGTAGTTTAAAAGTTTTTAAAAAGTGGGCATGATCCTGCCCCTAATAGGTTTGATGTACATATATCAAACCACTAAAGCTTTATCAACCGAACTTGCTGAGGACAAGTCCTTCTAGTTCCTCCTCTTATAATGTGAGAATGGTAGAAATCGGGTAACGGCAACTTTCACCCTTATATAATGCTATGTTGAAAACTCCTTGAAATCGCACTATCTTAAGTGACTCACTGAAGAAACACGTTAGAACGATTAAATCTGAAAAAAGATGATAGGGAAGGGCTGCATAGGAATCAGTGAAAAATTGGGCAAAAGGTGTCGCAGCACCCACTTTTAGCAGAAATCCAATGTCTCAGCAACTACTTTATCTTGGCATCATCACGATACAGTTCGAATTTTGGACTATGACCCCGCCAGCTTCCCGTGTCAAACAATTTTAAATTTTACTTTACAATATATACATCAAATATCAATATAGATATCGGAATAAAACTTTGAACAAAAAGTGTCTTCCTCTCTGCTTAGAATGTTCCAAATCCGACATTTAGGGTAATAATATTATTTATTAGGTAATTAGAGCTAATAATATGTCCGTGGATCACAACGACTTTCAACAAATTTTTAAACCGCAAATGCCACTAATGGTTAATACTATATATTGAACTATTTATACACCAATAAAGATTAATTAATCCATTTGTAAAGATAACGTAAGGTCCTTCCTAGCTTATTTATTGTTCCTGGCGTTTCGAAAAATAACGATATGTTAGGTTTTTGCCGTTATCCAAATTTTCCAACATAGCGGAACACAGAGGAACTGATATTGCGGTACAGCTCATATATTATAGTTTGTAGCCAAAGGTTTAATCAAGTTTCTCCAAGATATCTCAAGTATACAACTCCTGGCCAACATATAAGTGCAAGTTATCCTCCGTCTTCGAATAATAATTCACTTCAAGTCATCTTTAAAATAGAAAGAAGATGTTTCCAGCACTCACCGTTAACATCATCCCTAAAACTGGAGTAGGGTTCCATCGAAGTGTTTTTGCAATCACAAAAATTCATGGTTTGTATTTGAGGATGTATATATAATATGGGATAATATGATAATATTCCAACCATACTAAAATAGGGCAACACCAAAAGTAGCGCCGATCCCTTTCCATACGACGTCATTTTTCATTTAGTGGTTTGTTTATTATAGTTAGAATATGAAAACACTTTTTCTAAAAGTATGTTCCAAATTCGAGAAAAGGAAACGTAGTTTTTCCTTGTAATAGACCCGTAACACGTAATACACACAATAATACATCCGTATGTAGTACATGACTAATATGTGGTTCAAGACCCATATAAAAATGTAAGACGAACTGTTGAACTACGGTTTAAAGTCCCGCAGAAAAACTGTAGGAACCAACAATTCTTCTTTCAATAAAAAAACAGCCTTCAATCTTCAAGCTGTAAAACACAATGAAAAGAACGGCAGTATCTAAGGTTTCAAGATAGCCTTGGTAAGTACGTTGTTTACATTTTTTTCTTAATTTCCAACTGCAGATTGCGCATTGAGGTTGCGATGGGGAAAGTTATCTGTTTGTTTCACGCTGTTGCCTTGCCAAAGGGCATTTTGTCAACACTATGGGTCACCACTTAAGTGCGCCTGCAGACCAACAGGTAGAAACGCCTGAGCACTGCAAGTAGCAAATGGCAAAAGGCAAACAGCAAAGTGAAAAGCGCAATTGCGCAAACTGTCGCGCAATGAACTGCGACGTCAGCAGCGTTACGTAAGGATATGCATTGGACTTCATAGGGACATATGAAATATAGACATCTCAGTGGTGTGAAACTGTATGCCATGCCAAGTGTAAACGTACATAATAGTGAATTGTCTTATATTCATGCAACATAATTTAAGAATATAATGTAATTAGCATTCAACAAGTAATGGTAGGAGTTGCCATATTTTTATACTCTGTCTTGAGAAATTTTTTCAACATGGTGGTAGATATTGAAATGATTTATATAGTTACTTATTTTATAAGTTGCTAGAACTTTCTCCACTAAACTCTTTGAGAGCATTGCAAACTCTTACTTACGCCCACCTCGAGTAATTTAAGGCGTTCCAAATAACGGTTAAGTAAACAAAATGACCAAATGAAGCGCAGATTGTGTCCAGCTTTTGGGACCGAACTACCTAATACTACCTTAAATATATATTATAAATTTCGTTTATCAATTTATTTCTTAGAGATCACCACTATTAAAGAGAGGAACAAAGTTATATGCTAAGAATAGGAATGGAAGTGATAACTTTTCCCCTAGTGATACTATTCCATTAAATTTTACTCAAATATCTCGCTTAGTACGGAGAAGATTAAATTATTAGTGCATATGCATCATTGGTCGGCATGGGAGGAATTGTAACTGTGAGAGCGAGCACGAAGGAAAAAACACACAGTAAGAACTAGGAAACCTTACATTTTTAGAATTTTCTCCTGAAATATGCATTTTCGTACTTCTTTACTCGTCTTATATATTTCACGATTAAAAGGAATATATTGAACCCTAAAACCTTAAGCTTATTAAAATTAAATTGCCTAAAATATAAAATTTAATATAAAACAGCACAAAGCTTTCGTGATCATGAATCATTTCGCACAGGGCTCATTTGCCTTAGCGACATAGCCATGCGCGATGTTTTGTGATTTAAGCTAGCATAATTGTATATTATATTACATTATAGTACATTATATTATATCAATTTCATCCACTCACATTAAATTTTACAGATCCGGAATGAGGAAGAGATCTAAATAACACCACTAATGATAAAAATATATTTTTGCCCAACATAGCACTTAAAAGGGGACAAAACAAAAGTATTCGACACTTCGTATATTTACTTCCTTTTTTTGTGTTAGCTTCAAACTTTACAAGTAAGATGCCAAAAAAAGAGGTTAACAGAGGTGCCTCTTTTGTTGCTTAACCCGTTGCAGACAAAAGCGATAGCAAAAACACTTTGAGGTAGCGCCTGAGTCCAGCTAGTTGGCAACGCACCAACAGGTAGCAATTGCAATTGCCAGTTGACAAAATGAAAGGCGCACTTGAGTAAATGTCATTTGCATTTACAAGCTTCTGACTAACATGTAAATGGTGTTTTTCTTAGAGATATGGAAACTTGTTTTTAAATTAAATACAAAAATTTAATAAAATGAAATTTGATAGCACTATGTGGTTGCAGGAAACTCACCCCATCAGTAAATAAAGAAGCAATAGATTTTGCTTGTGTTGCTTCCATTTTCACTAAAAAAACTCACATTTAAATTATTTAATTTATGTAAGTAGACTGTATAGCTATGTTTACTATTCCACGCGAAATGGCATCTATCCGTATAGAAGATTTTATTCCTCTAAAAAGAGGAATTCCTCTAAAGTTGACCCAAAGGACTGTGGCTCTTTTTGTGTATCTACTTGTATATAATATTACTTAAGTATGTTTGCCATCATAAAATGGCAAAAACAGTTTGCCGTATGTACATATTTGTCAAACCTCACAAACCAATTTGAATCAAGACCCTGACTTGTAAGCTTTATTGATTTGCTTGTGTTTTTCTTTGTCTGTATAAGAAACCAATTCTGTCCTTATAACTATTGTTTTGGAATTATAATAACATAAATGCGCTGTTTTTACTTTCTTCATATTCTCGCAGCATGTTCCAAATTTAACGACATTTGTTCACCTAATACTTCCTTTTAAGGTTAGAATTAATATCGTATTGCAAAAATTTTGTTTTATAAAAATAATTTCCTGGGTTAGAGTTTTACTTGAATTTTATTGGTAATTACTGAAATTCGAATATCTTCGAAAATTCATATTCGTGACTTTTCCGAACGATATTCCGAATTTCGTTACAAAACAGTAAACGATATATGCCGATCTAAATTCTTTTTTACTACTGTTTTATTCTTTACTACTACTTTCTTAGTTTTTGAAAAAACATTATCTGACATCATTATCTTAACTAACTAACATTAACTGATTTATTTCCATAGGAGGAGAAACAATGAACGTCATCGCTCAGACCCCAGCCAGATTTGGCCACTTTGTGTTTCAGAAACTCAAATATGCGGAGAGCGTGCAGTTTGAGGACATAAAGCTTATTTCGCTATCCCGGCTGAGGTCTAAAGTAGGTGCTTGGAATTGAATTAATATTTGACAAAATTGACATTTAAGTAGTTTGATGGCGATAAGACGGAAATTATTTTTTTTCCTTTAGTACACATATTTAGTAAATAGCAAACATAGCTAAATTTTCATTAGTACACGTTAACCAATTGAGTTGAGATTTTAAATCATGTTTTTATTTCTTAGATCATATCTTCATCTTTAGCATCTAAATTGATTTTCCAATTGAGTTGCCACAAGCTTATTTTTTTTTGAATTTTATATGCATATATAAATTAGATGCATGGGCTTGTTGAGTAACCTATTGTAGATTAAACATTAATCATATGTGAAATGTGCACTCAAATAAAACTAAGGAGATCACAGGTTTAGACAGAAATGAAATAAGTACCAATATTTTTGCTACTGTCACCTAACCAAGATAGGAAGAATGCGGCCACTTTCTTACTTGACCATATCTGTGCATATGTGTATATATATGATTGGCCATCCGAAAGTACATATTTATTACATTATTATTTTGGACCGAAATATTTGAAAGTATAACAAAAGCATTAATGTACTTCAAATTGACTTGAAATGGAAATATGAAACCACATTTTCGAAAACTTCTAAACGTGCGTCTGAAGAAACACGTCAGAAGAATTTAATTTAACAGCCAAGATGGGATTGCTCTAAAAGTTGGACAATGGGGTTGGCGCGGTCCACCTTAAAGTATATAACATGTACCATAAGTATAACAGCCACACCTACTCCTCATATGACCCCATTTTAAATTTCATCTAATTCTTTCACTTTACGGTATATAAATTAACTACAAATTAATGTCTTGGACTAAAATTTTACAGAAATTTTGCTCAAATTAATCGAAATCGGAATATATTTCTCAAGCAATCAGATACCCAATATATGGACCCGGAAGCCTATAACTGACGTTTTACCTAGAATGTCGATCAATTTGTAAGATACATTGTATTATTGAAATTCAGAACAAATATTGCGCCCTGATATCAAAAATAGGTAAAATCGGGTAAACACTTCCCCAAGCCCTCATATAAGACTTTTCGAATACCCATGTAATGACATGTAAGTTGTCTGCGTAGAATTCAGATAACTGCTCATACTGATAAATCATACTTTAAAATGGATAAAATCGGGTAGATTCCTTCCCTAGCTCCCATATACCGAGTCCATAAACCGAGTCCCATATCAAGAGTTTCAAATTTTCACGCTAGCTCCCATATAATGATTTTCGTTATACCAGCAGACTCTATGCGGAATATGGCGGTCAATGTGTGAGTTATCTTCATAAAATATCGTGAAAACATATTCTTGTGTATACTTGTGTAATGAAAAAACATGCTGCAATCAGTCCAGACTTTCCCCAAGCCCCTATATACACGATATGTAACAGTAAGTAGAACTTTGTCAAATCGCTTCAAGTTTTGTTTAGATATGTTTACGGACAGTTAAGTTTATTGTTATAAAATAAAAAGAAAAAAAGGAAGAAAGCGTTCAGATCGAATGCTGCCGAATATTTCATAATCTCGTAATTTGCAAGCATCAAAGTCGGGAAAATATGTATAGGTGTTAACTTTCCCCTCAATATATTGAGTTACGTTCTTTTAATTGAATTTATATCGCATCGATCTTAATAAAAGATGTCCCAATAAAATTTATGGATATCGGTATGTACCTCTCTGCAGCATTAGTACGATGAATGTAGTGATTTGGTTAGTTAGGGCGAATTTAACATAAATTATTCGGATATATGACCTATATTATATGCTAATAAAATACGAAATACGATTATAATCCTTTCACTGTTTCATTAAATAACCAATATAGAATTCATGTATGACCTTTCGTATAAAGTCTTGCCAACACCTATACCGAAGAGGCAAAAATCAATTCATCACAATATACTAGGCGTATTAGCTCTTGAGCAATGTCTAGACTGATATTACTATCACCGCTAAACCACATTGTGTTCGAAAAAACATGTTCCCATTGTTTCAATAAAATATCACACATATTGACCGCTATATATACGGCATAAAGTCAAAGGGAGAATAATATACAAAAATTATATACAATATAATGGCAAAGCGACAGTTTGGACTGGTTTCATTTACTTTTGGCATTAATCTAAAGAATGATTGAAAACATATTTTGCTCCGATATATTCGCCTTAAACTTAACAAGAATAACGAATGTCAATAAATTCATTATTCGGGACCTTAAAAAATTATATATTCCAATTTCGACCATTTTTAGACATTAGTTGCTAAATTTTGGAAATATTATTTATAAAAGTATACTGTATATATGAGAATATTGCAAAGAGGAACAATCTGATGCAATTAATATTTAGTTATATGAGAAGTAGGAAGTTAACTTTAACCATAAATAACCATATAAATTATTTTCGACCTTTTTTAAGTCAAATTTTAAAGTAATGCTTCAATTCACTTGTATCTACTTTACTTAAATTTTTATCTATTTTCGCTTTATGGTTATGGATATTTGTAAGCTGTAAATACAACACTGTTAAATTGCATGAACTACTGAGCATAAATTCACTATAAAACAATCTGTAACAAATAATTTCAGTAGTTAAAAAAGCTATATGAAGAATAACAAAACCGGTAGCCATAAAATTGCAAATACTTTGCCAGAAAAATACAATAAAACTAGCATGTACGTGATTGAGTATTTACCACGGACCATGACTATCGTGCTGACAAAGTCATCAACAATTTCCGGCAATTCAATTGCACGCCTCTCGGTTTGTTTGTTTCACATCATCTGTTAGTTTGATGGTGTGTGGAACATTTACGGCAACAATATCGGTCTATAAAAACCGAACCGAAATCGAACACTTAAGTGTTTTTTGTTTATTTATTTGTTCATTTGTTTTTATGAATTCAACAGCTTTTTTGGGACTTATTTATTGCCCATGAACCTTACATGTTGTCCTCTTTTTCGCCAATGTAAACATGAAATCACGATTTAATTGCCGAGTGCTGAAATGTGCAATCGTTAAAACAGATGCACCAATTCACTGTTGACTACAGTTGATATTCAAACAAGCGTGAGCACAACTTCAGTCGAAATAGTATTCACTTCCCGAAGAGAAGCAAGAAGACAGCAAGTTATCAAAATTAAGCAATTTTGCCTGCAAACAATACATATTTATTTGATTTTTTTTCATTTCACAATGAAGGCAGATGTACAATCAGAATACAGTTTTTAGGTTAGTGGATTTAAATTAAATACCCCTGGGCGACTTTATGAAACATACAAATCTTTGTTTTTTAACATTACAACAACAACTACAACAATTACCCGGAAAGAATTGTTCCGGCACTAGTTGGTTGGATCCAACTTCTCCCTTTTCTCTCAGATTACTCTATTTCTCTCTATCTCCATCAATTTACTTTTTTTTGCACTATCGCTGTCTAAATCGAATACTATTTTCTACTATCACACACACTATTTTTTTTTTCTTCTTCAAATACATATCACATACTACGAATATATACCATATGCACATATTTGAGGGGATGTCTAAAGCTCACTACTCGGCATTCAATCTTTATGCCGAGTCAATTTGGCAGCCTGAGAAATTATTTACTGCTATCATGTAATAAAAATAAATTTTCTGCACGTACTCTTTATATAATTAGAATGTACTGAAATCTTAATTGATTCACTTTGTGAACTTTTATTGTGAACAGGCCAAAATAAAAATAAATGACGCTTTAGCAGAAGTGCCCAATTTAACTTACAGTAAACTCTTACGCATAACCACAATGGCATGGGAATGATTGTTTTCTTGTCCATATAGTCTGATGTATATATGTACATATATAATATGTATTAATAATATCCTTTTTTTATCTTTCTCACATTACTGGATTAAAAATGCAGTAGAACTCTTCACTTTTTCCTCTCTCAATAATTATATTTACTTTCATATATTATTTTCATATTATTATTTTCACATTATTGTTTTCATTTTATATGTTGGGTTCTTCCAAAACTGAATGATATCCAAACGAGATCAACGTTCGAACGCTTATCGAATCTTTTTCCTGTATACTCATTTATATGGTATGGTATTCTCTGGAAAATAAAGTTGTGAATACCTTCAATATACTAACAGAATACTAGGTGATAGGTTTCAATTGTATATTGGTACCACTACAGTGAGCCATCATTGCCTTTAAGATACGCAATTTAACCTTGTGACTTTTTTGTTGTATTTCATCCGCCCACAAAACCATTTAATTTAAATTTTATTGCCTCAGAAACCCTTTGGGCAACTTCTAATAAACTTAAAAAAAAAAATGTTTGTTCCAGAATGTCTACTAACCTGTCAAGAAGATCATATGTGTCACGCCTAGTATACAAATAGTGGCTTTATAATGGCTATTGGTCCAGAGCTCCTAGTGGAGTTACCCAGTTTCCCGGGTTACGAAAAAAGGTGTTTTTGACCATGTAGATATTTATGTGAATTTTCTCATATTGCCACGCTCCTAGTCACTCTAGGTGAATGATTGATACTGCCAATGGAAGCACATAAAATCTACTAAGTCTTTCAAAGCGTTTGAACCATCTAGTGAAGGCACTCTGCGAGCCACTGCCGCTCTCTTCATTACTCACCGTGTACGCCAGCCATTTTACAGATGCACTATGCTTAATATCTATATATATATCATATATCTATGTTGCTATGTGTTTGGTGGGATTGGGAATCATATACTATGAGCTGCGCCCCTGCAGTCAAACCCTTTATTCGGGCCTAGACTGTCAACAATTGTCTGAAGGAAGCAATCACCCAGAAGCGGCCAGCTTTGGTCAATAGGAGAGAGATTGTGATTCATCAGGACATACAAAAATTTTATACAGATATATTCTTTGGTGCTTGAAGAACGGACAGACAGACACTCGGAATTCAACTCATCCCGTCATCCTAATCATTTATATACACATAACTCTATATCTGTCTCGATTAGTTTTATGTATTAGAAACAACTCTGCTGCAACATGTTGCAAGAGAATAAGAATAAACTATATATAAGCAGATGTATATGCTACCAGAAATCATAAGGCAAGTTGAATTGATAAATCGTATCTTTGCACTTATATAATAAACGAGTAAGAAAGAAATATAGTTGGATGTAGTTAAACATTAGACACTCTTGGAATTTGTACGATTTAATATCGTGTTAAATATCACGAAATGCCTGAGAATTTTTATTAAACACAATGCACAGCTGCTATTATTATATAATCCTTTATTGGACAAAGGTGTGGATCGATTCTATTCTTTTGTGGAGTCTTATGTATGAACTTAGCTGAGTTATATAACTTGCTTATTATTATTAAGCTATAATAAGATATTATTAAGATATACCCCCGTCTGATCGTTTTGTAAGCTATAAACCATAAAACGGGTGAAAGCCTTTATATTGGTGAATGACCTGGTCCAGCCACCATGCGTTAACAAAAAATCGAATTAAAGTATAACAATAATATAATTCTATAAAGCTAAGCTAATATATCCAAAAGTCAATAGAATACTGCAGTAAATTTCCCTTTTTGTGGGAATTTCGCTTCCTACTCCCTATTTATACAACGTTTAGTTTTTGTATATGATGAATATTTCCCCAATAAATTCATATTTACAAGTGCAATAAAATTTAAATCTTAAAATACATACCCATTTGCCCTTAACTCTTACGTTCGCATATTAATGGCAATTTAAAATGTATACCTTATTTATATAGGTTTATGTCATATACAACTCATTTGAGTTAATTAATAAGTGAATCTATAACCTATAGTATAAGTTAGTAAGATACCGGAAATGATTGTGATTCATTCGTAATTTTATCGAATAATGAAAGTTGAATTCTTACGCAACATTTTTTAATATCGCCTTTCGCCCTCGCCTTTGACCCTTGTAAATTGTCAGATTATAAAATATTCGGTTCGCTTTGGGAACTTAGCCTTTTCTTTCTTGTTAAGTTAACTTATTTTCTGCTATTTCATTATTTCTATTAATGATTATCCAGCAGTATTATCAACGTATCTCCATTAAGTATACAAAAAGGTTACAGTAAATATGAGTCAAGGATTTATAGTGAGGCATCTTCTTCTATATATTCGGTTAGTTAAATTTTGTTAGTTTTGAGTTGCTTTCATCAGACAAAGGGACGTTTCTAAGAGCCTGTTGATTATGCCGCCTGTTAATTGCTAATAAATTCTATCGGAAACTTCCACATACCAGAAAAAAATTCGAAAGCCCAATCGTTGTTTGAAATCAGCATTACCCTCAAGTAAGTTCATGTGAAAATCTGAACATGGCATCCAGCTATCTAACCCCTCCAACCACACGATCCAAATTAGCATAAAGAAATCTACATTTGCATAAGCCAAGAAATCATCATTACAAACAAACAAAACTCAAAATATCCATTTATATGGCAGACTTCAGAAAATGGCAAAGAGTTAATCAAAGAGCTCGTGGAAAATCCCACCAAACAACAGAATACTGCGCTGACTTCTGCATTAAAATTTTTGCTTTTGTAAGCAGTAAGCCATGGGCATAAAATATCTTGCCTCAGCTTATGCTTTTATATCTGCAATCAATTTGGCCTACGAAGATCGAAATAACTGTCATGCTGGAGCAGGTGTTACGAAGCTTCGTAAAATTTTTATGAGATGATTATGTAGTGAACTGTTGGCTCTTGCGTGTTCAGGTGATATTATCACAAAAGTCAAACAGCCTGCTACGTAGTAAGTTCAAGGAAACACACACTTATCCAACAAGGTACTAAGCATTCATAAGTGAAGTACGTATGCTGACAGTCATATGGAGCATTTCGAGTGCATTAGTAGTATTGAGGTATAAGCAGTACACATACATTGCATTGTCTGCTTGAAGCTGGATTTTTGCAACACAACCGAAATAAATCTTACTTTTCAAATAAGCCTGGAAGTATATCAGGTGTATATGTATATGTATTGGGTTGTTCGGAAAGTCATTTCGTTTTTTCCCGCCAGAGGACTTAATTACGTTTTTTCGAAACTAACTTCACACTTAAGCCCCATAACCATTATATGTCATGAGAGCTGATATTGCAAGGCTTGTGTGTGAAAAAGTTCTATTAATTCTACCCAGTAGTTTTTGGTTGGTGCCTTTTTAAATATGGAGAGCAATAAGCAGCATTTTCGTCATATTTTACTTTTTAACTTCAGAAAAGGTAAAAATGCTGTCCAAGCGAGAAAAAAAATTGACGGATGTGTATGGAGAAGGCGTGTTAACAGTACGCCAGTGCCAGAACTGGTTTGCAAAATTTCGATCCGGCAATTTTGATGTCGAAGATGCACCACGGTCTGGAAGGCCGGTCGATGCGATAAAGGCATTAGTTGATGCAAATCGGCGAATCACAACACGAGAGATCGGTGAGAGGTTAAATTTGTCGAATTCAACTGTTTATGGCCATTTGAAAGGCATTATACGAAAACTGTCTTTCATGTTCCCCAAAAAAAACGAAATGACTTTCCGAACAACCCAATAGTATTGAGGTATAATATAAATATGAGGGTGGGGTGACAATATGTAGTAGTATATTTTGCTAGCCATCTAGCTGGAGCAACTTTAGCTGAATGTTATTGTGGTATGGCAGCTGATTCCAAAGAATTCTTATTTTCAGTGAAGTATGAAAAATGATTTTAGGTTCGATGCAGAAATTTGTAACATACAGTCTTTACTTTTAACGGTTAAAGTACTTTCTGACATGTATAACAGCTTTTGCAGTGAAAAATTTTGTAATTCGGTGTTTTCGGAAATAGAGTTTGTACGTACTTTACAACTAATAACATATGCACCACAGTCGCCACTTGTTAGCCAACTGTTATTTTAAAATCGTCTTATAATTGATTTAAGTCTGATGTTTTTCTTACTAGTGCAATTTTAGATAGGAATTCCTAGTTGAAAACCAGTATAGAGTATATATACTGCTGCTAATTTACTTATACAAATATATCTTCTACTTCCAGCGAAGCAAAAGTGCTCCGATTGGCACCATCTTATTAAGTTGCGACAAATTGTAGTCTTTAACCTTTTTGTCAAGTGTTTTTGATACAAGACAAGAAGATTGGCCATTGGGCCAATGACTGTGGTCAACCGCATTTAATATCGCGAGATCACAGAGAATCAAATGCGCAATGATAGCTGAGCAGCCGACAGAAAATTTAATTTTTACCGCGCTTTTCGTATGAAAAACTCAATCTAAGTCGAAAATTATCAACTAAAGTGAGAGGAAAATAAAAGCGGTAATTAAATGCAAGGATGGAAGATATTTATGTTGATTTTCAAGATTCATTGTCAAGTGGTAATCGCCACAAGTATGTTATTGGCTGAAATGCCTTGGGTCAAACAGTTTGACCAATCGATCCAGTAATGTAGAACAATGTTGTTGTTGAAGAATTTTTCAATTCACAACACCCGCTATAAAAGTACAGTTAGAAAATACAACTTCCAAATGCCAGATTAAACTGTTATGAGGTAAATAATGCCAGAGTATAATGACAAAGAAACCCATCACAAACAGGAGGATGAAAAAACAACAATAAATAGAAGTAGTGAGAATACTTTAGAATACTTTGAATTTTATAATAAAGACGGTAGGGAAAGGATTCATAAAAATCGGTATACATTTAACAAAGTGTGTGACACCGCCCACTTTTGGGTGAAATCGCATATCTCAGAAACTACTTCACCACTTCAAACAAATTCAGGACATGACATTATCATACCAGCCTTTTATTATAGTGTGAAAATTGGCGACATCGGGGTACAAATACGCCGACTTCCTATATATCATATATAGGAGCCAAACTTTGCACAAATAGTAAAGGCATTCTTATATATACACATACTTCATTTCACGTTTAAACACGGTGGAAATATAACTTCTCAAGCCCCAGATATCGAATATGTTGACCTCAGCGCTTATGGCTGACCTTTCACCGAAAATATCGGTCACTCTTACAGATATGTTATTGAAATTCAAAATAAATCTGGGGAATGGGACAAATTGGGCAAATACTTCCTCTAGGAGCCATATACCTCATATACAGATTTTCGAACTTCCCGTTAACTCTGTACCGCATTTATTGGGCAATAAGTGAGTTATCTTGGCTAAATAAAGTGAAAGTGTGATATGCGATATACCACAATTTAATTCCGAAAATGTATGAAATCGGTCTACTAATTATATGAGTTCTTATACATTATATTGGGTTGTTCGGAAAGTCATTTCGTTTTTTTTGGGGAACATGAAAGACAGTTTTCGTATAATGCCTTTCAAATGGCCATAAACAGTTGAATTCGACAAATTTAACCTCTCACCGATCTCTCGTGTGGTGATTCGCCGATTTGCATCAACTAATGCCTTTATCGCATCTTTGTCAGCTTCGACCGGCCTTCCAGACCGTGGTGCATCTTCGACATCAAAATTGCCGGATCGAAATTTTGCAAACCAGTTCTGGCACTGGCGTACTGTTAACACGCCTTCTCCATACACATCCGTCAATTTTTTTCTCGCTTGGACAGCATTTTTACCTTTTCTGAAGTTAAAAAGTAAAATATGACGAAAATGCTGCTTATTGCTCTCCATATTTAAAAAGGCACCAACCAAAAACTACTGGGTAGAATTAATAGAACTTTTTCACACACAAGCCTTGTAATATCAGCTCTCATGACATATAATGGTTATGGGGCTTAAGTGTGAAGTTAGTTTCGAAAAAACGTAATTAAGTCCTCTGGCGGGAAAAAACGAAATGACTTTCCGAACAACCCAATATGTTATGTTTTTCATTACTATAGGAGATCTTTGTTTGGTCCATTGTGTTAATTGCTTTGCTTCCCTTTTATCATTCACGTAGAACAAACAACAATTTATTTGAATTTCTCCATTACGATATTGGGATATAAAAATGTTTGCTTTATTGCAGACAAAAATTATGAATGAATGAAACTAATGAATTCCAAACAGTAACATTTTTACACCCCGTGTCTTTTAAATTGACAAATCGCTTGTGATTGCTCTAACAAACAAGCTTTTCCCTCTCCAAACTAATACTAGGCCGTTTTGAACATTGGACACGTACTGAGTCCCAAGTGCTTAATTGAGCGTTATTATTTTGGGAAAGTGGAATGAAAGGATGCAATTGCGAGCAAAGCACCGCGTTGTGACTTGAACCAAAAAAAATTAAAACAGGATTAAAAATCAAAATTAAATCACCTTTTATTCAATACAGTTTTAATTTTTTTTGTTTTTTGAAATGAAATACTTTAAATGGGAGCGAGTACTTGGCGAATTACAATATATTTGCTTAAGGAGCAATTTTTTTCCTCTTTTCGCTTTGGCAATATATTCAATAAACATTACATTTTAAACAAATCATTTATCAGGTTTCATATAAATATTTGAAATGTGTGAAAAGATTTTGAAGAATTTTTACCAAACATGTATGTACATTATAATAAGAGGTATATACAAAGTGGCACAGAATCACCCACTCCAATTGGAAAATATGGCTTGATTTTCCAGATATCCATAGGATTTTTCGCGAGGTAAGAAAGCTGCTCAACGTGTTTTCTAAATGTTGCAGCAGCAGACCTATAAACTACTTGCTTCATTGCTATCGGATTACTTACATAGCTGAATTGAAAAAATAGCAAACATTCTAGATCATTTCGTCGTCATTATCTGCGCATAAAACTGCAATAACTTTCTCCGAATTTAGGAAGCAGTGAGGAATCAATCACTTAAATATGGGGAGATATTTGCACTTTTTGCTCAGATATTCCAAATATTATATGTATATAGAATATAGGTCACATTCTAAAGAATTAATAAATAATTTTGGATATTCGTTCAGTTATCCATTGCTATCTATTGTATATGCCTTTATTATTTAATATATTATATTTACTTGTTTTTCAGAAAATAAGACAACAAATAAATCCTTTGCATCAAATTCTGAACCTTACGAAACTCCTCAAAACAATATTTGCTACACGAGTTAAAAATATGCATAAATTTAAAATGTTACAATACTAAAATATATTCATAAGCATAAATGCCTGAATGCTAAAAGATTCCCATATACTTGTATGGTGTGTTAAGTATGTATGTCCTTTTGAATATTTCGTATGTGTGCTAAAGCCGAATTCGAGGCTTTGAATAAAGCCGCACAGCGGCAGGGCTCCTTAGCTGATGTCATGAATTATATGAAATATATGGTCACAAGAATTCTAGCACAAATATTATATTCATAAAGCGTACGCAGTTTTAATACTCTTAGTTCTGTACACAAATTTAAGAACGTTGGTATTTAAGCGTACCTCGAGCAAGCCCATTTTCCTCGTGAGAGCAATTGTGATTATTTATTTGCTAAAAATTACATTTGCTTACTGAAATAAGCAGAAAATTCCATCAAATTTCTATTCTCGAGCTAGGCTGTTAATCGTACGGAAAGGTTGTTTATTATTTTTGACTTGTACTAGATAAAAGATATCTTTAACAATATATATATTCAACTACTTCTAAAGGGAAATATAATTAAAATTTTTAATAAATATCAGTATATGATAATGACGAATCCCTGCTTCACGAATCGCCTGTTGTAAAATATAAATATAATCGACTTAACTAAGAATTTCATAAATTAGTTAGTGGCATTTAAAATATGACCATAATATTCTGATGATAGTGATGACTAGACATGGAGAAGAGTTATATTTTGAAATTCCTTTAGAAAATGAGCTCATTAATAATGAAAAAGAAACGGAGACATTGCGAGTGAACTCAGCAACTCATTTACTATCCATAAAATAATACATAAACGCGAATGATTGTGCGTCAAAATTTTAGTAATAATATATTTATTTATTAGTTTGTAACAGACGCTTATGCCAATATTTATTTCCGCCATAAATTTTAAGTGCAACACTGCCACGATAGTACAAATGAAAAATACCCCAAGCATCCATTCCAAAATAATAAAATTAAGATTTGCATAATACATTTATTTATGCCGGTAATTCCTGCCAAATATACTAGGTGTGAATTTTTGTTTATTTGCAATGCGTTCATGTCGAAATAACTCGCATCATAACCGTTTATTGGTTCCTGTGGACATTAGCGTATACATTTATGTAATTGATTATTTGTAGTATGTAGAGAATAAAATAAATATTTAACGATAATTCTAAACTGTTTAGTTCGTTAACACAATCCAATTGCATATTTGCTTAAAACCGCGTTGCCTGTTTACGCATATTAATTTGTTTGGTAACATGCCACATATTACATATTGAATATGTAAATAAATTGTGCTGCAACCGGATGAACATTTAAATGTGAACTCTAGCAGTATTGTTGAGTGGAAAATATCAACTCATTATTTAGGATTACTTATTTTACACAAATAAATTGCTCGAAAATTTGGAAATTCCATTATTTATAATTCATTATTTCAACAAGCAAAAATATCTAAAATGACCTGGTAAAGGGCGTATTTTGAATCATTTATACACATGAGAACATAAATGTTATTGAAATGGCCATTTCATTTGCGTCTGAGAAAATGTGTTCAAACTTAGTTGCAACTATGTAGTTAATAAAATATTTAATAAATACTGATATACACGTGTAATAAAACATATACATTTCGAAATATGATTATGAATGGATATTGATATTAGCCGAAGCAGAATATATGTATATTTATTATTTACTATAACCACGGTAGAATCAATCCCAAAATTGTTGGTAAAATATGACGAGAAAAAGAGTCGACCCAATTTTACTCATTTATCGGCTCAAGTGCACATTTTTACCACAGAAATATGCTTACTGAATTTCATAAAGGTATTTCGTAAATTGATCGAAATTTTCGGTAAGAAAACAGCCGTATTCTCCGAAGTCCATATATTGGATATATGGGTGCTTCAAAAGGTAGATATCCGATTCCGACCATTTTGTAGTATGAGATGGCGCTCCTTAAAGCCACTATTTGTGCAAAGCTTTATGGCGATTCCTTAGCGCTTCAGTTTTATACTGTAAAGCGAAAGAATAATATTAATAATTAATTAAAGAATAAGATGTAATCCGATTTCGCCCAGTCTCATACTGTGATATAAAGATATCAGGGTGATGATAAGCACTATACCTATAGGTACCTCACCTATTGTTAATTAAATTTGTGACAGATAAACCTGCACCTTTTCGCTTTAAAATTTTTACTTATTATTTTTTATTGGCTTTGAAGAAATTTCCATAAGATACCATTGACCTCGTATAGTCTAATTTAATTCATTTTCAAAATGTAACACAAAGATATTTAGAGAATACACCAAATTTTCTTCTTTATTGGTATAATTGTAGCTGATATATCAAATTTCATCTAAAATTGGACAATGACAAGTCGGTACACTATTTTAAACCGATTAAGATGCAGAACGAGAGTATTATTTTTGCTGTTAAACTTAAAGTGTTCATGCCTTTCGTTATTTATTTGCCGTACTTTTTGCTATGGGAAATAAGCATGGTTATTGTCTAATTTCACATCATTATCTTTTTCCACTGAAATGCTAAAAGCCTACATTCTTAATGCTGACAGAGCTTTAGGAGCTTGTGAGAGCGTACATTAAACGGGCTGGAGAGCGGGATACACCCACTTTTCACAAAATTTTACAGCACACATGTTCCACCTTACTAAGATCATCTGTACCAAATTGTAGCTTAATTTTTACTTAATTGGTATACTTAATATTTTTTCGATTAGGAGCGATTTATGGACGTGGTTATCCCCATCTTCAATACCAGATTCCTAAGGGTGCCAAGGAGCGCGTACTATATGTACGGCTATATAGATACGTATATATTCATCTAATTTATTTTCGGGAATAATTTTTTAAATCGGTGCTACGCCCATAGGTTCTTATTTGAGGAGATATTTATTACTTTAGAACAAACGAGATAGAGGTATGTTATAGTTTTTTCCTGATCTTTTGCAAATTTTTAAACCATAAAGTGAGATAGTAAAAGGCAATGTTCCCACAGAGTTTAAATATCGGTGCTAAGCCAGTTATTACCCTTTTTTTTACATACTACTTTATACTTACTACTTATACTTACCCTTTTTTTTTGATTTTTCGCACATTGTTATTTTTCTTTTACTTATGAGCAAACTCTACCTCAACCATGGGAGTAACAGAGAAACCTATGTAAATTTTCAAAATTGCGTTTGGATCTACTGACGGGCTGATATTTTACTATATATAAAGAACCAAGGAAACCGCGGTGCCAAGTTTCAAGATATTTGAAGGAGTCATGGGTTGATATTTTGGGTAAATATAGCAATTTTAAAAATGTTGGCTCAGTTATAACATATAAGTATAAAATGATATAAATACTGCTTTGATTTTAATCAGAATCAGTTAAGTCAGTTATGTCAAGATAGCATTTTGTGCGGGTGTTGTAACTAGAGACGGTGCTACATGATATCAGCGAGCCTAAGTTTCTTCTATTGCCAGAAAGGCAGAACTTACAACTAAATATAGCCCCGGAACCTCTCCCTGCCAATTCATTTGGTTAGTAGCACTCTTGACACAATAAATACACAATTAAAAATCTTCAGAGGTATGAATAATTATATTTACTAATCTGTTCTAGAGCAGATAAAAATCTCACCACACCACACCAACTTTTGAAACTTTTATGTGAAATATACTTGCAAAAAAAAAGCGAGGCAAATAAAGTTGTTGTAAAGCCATTAATATTAATTAAGGCAAATGGGGAGCGAGTGTTGAAATTGCCAGAACGTAAAACTTACTATGGGTAACTTGCAGGTGGCCGCTGCTGTGCAGTGTAGGCGAGTATGCTTACACATATGTATGTATACTATTACGTAGTATGAACAGGAAACATTCAAGGACTTCTTTGTCTTCAAACTTACTGTGGAGATGGAGATTTATATAAAGAATTAAGAAGTCATCGCCACAAAAAAAAATTGAAAACTTAATAAAATCTTTCTTCCGTATGCCACAATTGGGAGTAAAATGGGTATATTTGGACATGGTGTAACTTGATTATTATTCCATTGTTACAATATTCTGAACTTGCATTGGAAAGCTACTGTCCTTGTGCGAATTTTTCAGTCATTCAGAGATGTCATTCACTTGAAGCGTAAATAACAATCATTTTTTCACTCCAATATGTGGAACTTTGTACCTGAAAAAGTGCTTTTGCGGGGAGTTCTTCTTCATTACCTTAATATGAAGAAAACCCCAGCCCTCAGCCGAAAGTCATCGTAGTTTGGTTGATGTTTATGGTGAACAAACTCTAGCTGAGGAAACGTGCCAAAAGTGGTTGGTGGTTTGCACGATTTAAAAGTGGTAAGTGGGGATTTTGGTTTGGAAATCGAAGAATGTCCTGGGTGGCCAAAAAAGTTGGAAAAAGAGCAACTGGAATCGTTACTCTCTTAAGATTGTTGCCAAACTTAAGAAGAGCTTACAGAATCCACTACTACAACTTTAAGCTCAAAAGGACATATGTGAAACCTGACCAGCCTAGCACACCAGCCAAATCAACGGCGAAGTCGAATACCCATGACGCCAAGGTAATGCTGTGCATTTGATGGGTTGGTGGGATCAGAAGGGCGTGTTGTATTATGAGCTTCTAAAACCGGGTGAAACCATTAACAACTCATCAATTTGAAGAGAGCGACTAGACACGAGGCAATAATTTTTCATCATGAAAAAGCTTGGCAGCCTGCTGCAAGAGCGGTTAAAATTTGTAAACTATTTGGAAAACAGCGGCTGGAAAATTTTTCCCCACACGCCTTGTAGCCTTATAGTCCAGACCTTGCCACCCCTGACTACCATTTGTGCCTTTCAATGCAGAAGACCCTCACTTGAATTCGGTTCACTTGGGAGCAGGCCATCAAAAATTGGCTTGATTTTTTCTTAGCCGGCAAGCCGGCGCAGTTCCAGAATCCACAAACTACCCAAAATATGGGAAAATGTTAAAGCTTCAAATGATCAGTGCTTTGAATAATACGATAGTAAAGGTCTTTCTTAAATGAGCGTTCAAATTTGGGGGAAAAAACTGGCCGAATACGGCTATAGAACAAAAAATACAAATTCTTCTTTTAAATATTAACATATGCTCACCGGAAATTAAGTTTTTACTTCTTCATAAATAATTACGAAACTGTTTTGTAAAATTCTCTAGGACTTTCGCCCTTAAAGATAATTTAATCACAAATTCATCAGAGTATGTAACAAAATAAACCGAACATTTTGTCAGCTTCGATTAGTACATAACCTCAGGGCATTTGAAATTGAAAATCTAGCAAAGCTCATTTCACACAACATAACAACCGTTATTGAAATAAACCCAAAACCCCCGTTCATCGAAAGACTCGACACAAACACGAGTATAATGCATTGCCGCGAGATAGACATATATTTGTACAGGTGTATGCATATGTGTATCTGCACTAGAACGTGCTTTCTTAATATTTTATGAATAAATATGCACTGCATGTATGTATGCATGTATGTGTGTTGGTATTGAATGCGTTGTGAATATACAATTTCCTGTATTAAAGCGGCAAACAAATTATAGGCGTCAACATAACATGGTGAATGTGATGTTGATTAAATTGACAAATCCTTTGGATGTGATCATATTTCGGCTTGGAACTTCCGCTAATAAAGTTAATTAGTCGTTAGGAATCGGCTAGTAGCTCCCTCCATTTGTCGAAGACATCAAATCAAATCAAAATGCTAGGAGAAAGTCTAACGGCAATGTAAACACCATTCATAAAAATGTATGTTTAAAGATATTCTCAATTCAGCAACTTCTTAATAATACTTTTATTAAAAAAAAAAACTTAATAAAAATAATAATACTATTTGAAAAAAAATTTAGCAAAATTTTGGTTTTAAGTTTTGACATCTTTTTCCATTTTGTTATTGGAAATGTTGTTCCGTCGGATAAGTGGTGACTGTCAAGTGGCTAACTTTCGGCGCCCAGTTTGTTGCAACCATTTCCGTTGGCGGTGATATGATCATATGAATGAAGTAGAACACCTAGTAATGATTAATTCAATTAGATGGTGTCTAATTTGCAAAGCAACATTTCTTTCCATATAAAAAATATACCTTTGTAAGGTTAAAAATTCAATTAGCAACAGAAAATTTGAACTAATTTAGAAAAGATACCTCAAGGAATACTTGTTAATGTTGTTATGGTGTTACTAAAGCAAAATTTAGTTTAAGAAATGCATCAATTATAAACTAATGCAATAAACCTAATCAAATTACATAGTCATTACTCTTACTCTTAAATTTGATATATTTTAGATGCATCTATATATTATACAGACATATATCAATTAGAAACAATTTATATCACGAAAATTAATAAAAAGCTTTAGTAATTAAATTTTGCCGTATACATTTCTACATGAAAAGTGACGAAAATGATTGACTGTGCGGCACTTTTAAGTTATTTAACATTAAATAGCTTTAGCAAAGCAACTTCAACCAAGTTTTTAGTACAACAATATAATCCAGACTTAAATATAAATTAGTATATCTTTCAATATTAAGGTACGTGAATTATAATCGTGGACATGTTTTTGTATAAACTCTAGTTTGGCTTGAAATATCAAATATTATATATCAATATTATAAGTTTGGTTCTTCCGGTTGACCTTATACAATTAATATCGATCAATATGTGAGTTAACACCGAGGAACTTCGGTGAGAATATTTTCCACACCATATATTATTGATATTCCCAAAATAGCTGACATAGGATCTTTATTTAGCCCAGTCAATATGTGAGGTACTTGAATGGAGTGAAGTGAACATATTTCTTGAGCATAGAATATTTTTACGGAGAAAATAGATGGCGTTAGTTTAGACCTTTCCTGAGTCTACGTTCATTCATTTTAATTATTTTTCACGGTGGCCTTATGCCATATCCATCAGAAAAAGTGCAAGATTTCTTAATAAATTTAAAAGAAAACATTTCGCTTAGTAGTTTCGATACCAAAATTTAGACTACTGATCTATCCCTACCTTCTCATACTCTCATAATAATCAAAACAATAATAAATAGTTTTTTCTAGATGCTGTTGACGTCTTTGAAACGAAACAGGAAATGTTTTGGAAAGTTTTTTTAAATAGGCTAACGAAAATTAAGCGCAAAATATAAGGTGTGAAAATATAGATGATATTTTTTGTTGCAGATAAATTAGTATCCTTTCATATGCTGCTAAGATATGCAAGGAGAAAAAATTATTCATTTACCTTGCCTATAAGTCAAAGCAATTAATTTTTTTGAATTATGCTGATTATTTCCAAGCCTTATTTACGAGGGCGGGTCAATAAGTACGCGACTTTTAGTAGTAGTGTTTAGTAGTGTAGGAGTAGTGTTGTTTTTCAGTAAAGAGGTCAGAAATTCAAAAAGTCACGGACTTATTGACCCGCCCTCGTATAAGGTCATGATATCGAAAATATAATTTCCTATAAATCAAAAATTTGCCATATTTTATTTTCATTTAAAAACTGCTTTTAAATATTTCAACTTCAGTTCGATATTTTTAGTACATATGCAATAAATGATATATTAAATAAAAAAAGGAATTATGGTTATTACCACATTAAAAAATGTTTTTTAAAAACGAATGCTTTTTTCGAAATTAAGAGGAAAATAAATTTAGGAGAATAAATTGTATTTAGTCCACAGTTTGTGGTAGAGTCATGTCATTTTGTAATAATTTTATGTAATTGTAAAATGGCATCCAAGTTTTCGCAAAGATTAGTCACGTTCGCGTTCTTCCACGAGTATGCGGTGCCGAATCTAAAATCTCTATTGCAACAGCATTTCGCAATTGACTGCTTTGTGAGAATTCCGAATTCATATAATCAGAAGTTTTAGTGTGACTCGCATGTTTGCAAGCAATAATGTAAGTTTACATAGAACTTAATCCATTACCGATATTATTATTATTATTAAGAATTCGTGAGCAAAAGTTGTTGAATGCGAAGTAGTGAAGGCTTTTCTTTTTCTTCAAATTAAATGGGCAAACTTTCGAAAACCCTACCTTAATTACTCTAACATAATACGTGGTGTGTTCAAAAAATAACGGAATATTCGATTTTTAAAAAATATTTACTCATTTGTCTACATTGATGTTGTTGCCTTCAAAATAGTCTCCATTCGATATTATGCACTTATGCTACCACTTCTTCCAATCGTCGGAACACTTCTCAAAGTCGATTTTTGGGATATCCTTTATATCTTTCAGCGATGCGTTTTTAATGACATCTATACTCGCACTTGTAGAACGACGGCCCCTTAAGGTTCTCTTTATATTTGAAAGCAGGAAAAAGTCACACGGAGCCATGCATGGCGAATATGGGGGCTGGGGAAGCTGGGGCATTGTTACAGTATTGTTTTTGGTCAAGAATTCACGAACAAGCAACGAAGTGTGAGCAGAGTTGAACAGAAGTGAGCAAAATTATTTTTTCGTGAATTGTTTTTATACAAATCCTGGCTTTTTTTTTTCGGATTGCTTTACGCAAACGGCGTTGGAGTCGTAGGTAGTGCTTATTGGTACCCCTATTGACCGTTTGACCGTTTGAAGCAAGAATTCATCATGCACCATGCCATTAAAGTCGAAGAATACAACGAAGGAGCATTACCGTTATTTCTTGAACACACCACGTATAAAAATAGATTTATGTACCTCTAACATTCAGCAGAAAATAGCGAAATTTAGATATTAGCAAACAAAAAATTTTTTTTACTTATGTATTGGGTTGTTCGGAAAGTCATTTCGTTTTTTTTGAGCTTCGAGGTTAAGTCCATGCCTTTCAAATGGCCATAAACAGTTGAATTCGACAAATTTAACCTCTCACCGATCTCTCGTGTGGTGATTCGCCGATTTGCATCAACTAATGCCTTTATCGCATCTTTGTCAGCTTCGACCGGCCTTCCAGACCGTGGTGCATCTTCGACATCAAAATTGCCGGATCGAAATTTTGCAAACCAGTTCTGGCACTGGCGTACTGTTAACACGCCTTCTCCATACACATCCGTCAATTTTTTTTCTCGCTTGGACAGCATTTTTACCTTTTCTGAAGTTAAAAAGTAAAATATGACGAAAATGCTGCTTATTGCTCTCCATATTTAAAAAGGCACCAACCAAAAACTACTGGGTAGAATTAATAGAACTTTTTCACACACAAGCCTTGCAATATCAGCTCTCATGACATATAATGGTTATGGGGCTTAAGTGTGAAGTTAGTTTCGAAAAAACGTAATTAAGTCCTCTGGCGGGAAAAAACGAAATGACTTTCCGAACAACCCAATATATATGTATAATATTTTCCGATATCTGAAAGTTTAATAAGGACATGCAAATTATAATTTATTGTACACGTTTAAGATTTATTATTATCATACTTATTATAATACTATCAATATAGTGAAAGAAGGTACCTTTGAAGCAAAGTACCAAAGCTTATCTAACATTCGAAGTAATTGCACAAACCAAATTTTAAGCTAAACCTAACCACGCACGAACCTTCTTTATTTTTTCTTTTTTAAAAAATTCCAATTATAAACGTTTTGGAGTACTAATAAAAAAACTCAACGTAGTAGCGAAAATTACTTTAATTCATATATAATCATTAGTCGTAATGTAAAACTAAGTCCAATTAACGCATGTCTAGCATGTCCCAATTCTAATATAAACATATTCAAAATCAGTCTTCATTTTCCCTTAGACGCCATATAACCAATGTAATGGTTTCCGGTTAATTTTACGCCACATAAGTATAGTAATAGCACACCCATTTCGAAGATTTCCGTAATTCCGATGGACCATATAACGCACATATAAGATATTTTTATATGTTTATGTTATACATATGTATATTAGTCTATATGAGCGGCGAAGTTTGGAAACGTATATGGATGAAATTGATTTTGATCTTCCCCTAATATCTTAATTCCCACAAACTACGAGAGTATCGAGTGTTCGTATGCCTTAATCAGAGCCCTCTTCTAATCGTTATGTATATGTATTTCTCGTCGCTATTCGTTCACGCCGGATTCCCAAATCTTTTTCACAATATGAACTAACATTTCCACGGACATTTTTTTTTGGGAAAGTAGTTAAACTAATGAAAATATTTTCTGATTAAGAAAACACACTATGCACGTATGGAGAGACGTCAAAAACGTACGTGCGTAAATTACTGATTAAGGCGCCAATCCATAGAATGTCGCATTTTATATTCCCAAATGCATTTACTTTGATTCATATGTCAATATCGAAGTTTGGATATTCATTGCTTTTCACGCAATTTCATGTAAAAGAGGATTTTTATCAATTCCACTGTCACTAAATCTTACTCACTATGTCACTAAAACTGTAGGAAATAGTAGGAAAACTAATAAAAATTAATAACTGTAGGAAATAATTTCTTCAAGGCAACATGTTTAAAATAACATTTGGAACTTCCTGTAATATTACGTGTAGTTAAAGCCAGACAGGCGCTAACTACAACGGAAAGCACACCATTTTCCTGGAGCTGAGTAGTTTTGAAGTTACTGATGCTCACAACTTACCCTATAAGGTCGATCGCTGTTACCAACATCATCACACACAAAAATCGTTTGCACAAACTTTCTCACGAACACATAAAAACTACTTCATCAAATGCCAAGTCAGAGGAGCACGAATTTGCAAAATTTTTTTTATGTTTCTAAAAAAAGAGTATTCCAATTTCCTATTTTAAAGATTTCCAATGTGTAGTTGAATTGGTTACAACAGCCAAAACTTCACAAATGCTCAAAAAATATTAGTGGATAAAATGAGCTAACAGAAAGCTATTGAATGAACCGAATGGTAGTATATCCTTTAACCGGAAATTAAGTTTATAATTTACTTCATCTCTTTTGACGCATGGTTAAATAACACTTTCTTCCTCTACCTTGCACTCGTATACTCTCGCTGCATCTGCCAAGAGAGTATAATAGCTTTGCTCACCTAATGGTTGTTTTTAAAACCTAAAACTAAACGAGGTAGATATAGATCTATATATATATATATATATATAATGTATATATTTATATATATAAATGATCAATATGACGAGAAGAGTTGAATTCCGAGTTACTGTCTGTCCATCCGTCCGTGCAAGCGATAACTTGAGTAAAAAGTAAGAGATCTTTCTCTCTTGCTTATTATAAAGTTTCGACAACACTTTAAATCCTTCCTTTCTCCTTTCCTCCCTTCAAATCCTTTCAAATTGCGAGTGTATAAATGTTCTTATACAAAAATTAACAAAATGAACTTAGTCTTTCGTTATTTGTTGAAGTTAATTTAAACTTTTATTTATTCGTAATATTTTAATGAAATGTTTCTGTGTAAAAATATCACTCAGTTCTCTATATATATAACACAAATAGATGTGGAATGCACCCACTGAATTATCGCAAATCTTTTTCCACCTGGATGTTGCCATCCAATTTTTGTTCATGTCAACGTTGAACCTAATCGTTTAATCAACTTAGCTAATACTCTAAATTTAAGAGCTGTTATTTCATCTCTACCGGTAGACACAGAGCCTGTTTTAAGGTACATGTCTTATATATATAATCAGTCCACACTAGGTCGATAAATATTATTATTTCCGCTCCTCTGACTGTAAACGGAATGTATCGGTTAATATGCGAGATATTTTAAAGGTTTTAATTGAACATGTTTTGAGAGACATCGATCCATATGTTTTCCAAACACTCACATACCCAGATATTATTGTAATCGATTCACAATTTCACTTAATAACGAATTCAACGGATTCTTAATAAGAATTAAAAATTCTGACATCTAGAAAATTTCTGTTAGTGCAGTTGCTTTCTTATGTCCGATTTTCGTCACGTCAACTTCAATGACCAAATTTAACTTTCACAGTCAAACCAATAATAGTAATCGCTATCGCTTTCGCTTAATCGCTTTTATAGTAAAATAATTGTATAGTAAAGCCTCTCGCCTGCCATATGACAAATCTTTAGGCATATTACTGCCTTGAAAATAATTAGTCGTCTCTCATAAATTATGAACTATATGGTTAGTAAGTGGTCAGAAGAAGTTCAAAATTCTAAAACAAGTCGAATTTTGGTTGCTCTTTCTGCAGATTATTCCTTGCAGGAATTCCTTATTATTAATGCAGGACTGCTCTTGTAGTGGTATGGTAAGGTTATATGCTCAAATATCCTTACTAGTGCTACTATATACTTACTAGTACACAAAGTTACAGCTCTTAACTTAATTATAAGAAATTCATACGTAAAAGCAATTTCAAAATAACCATCTTTCATAAATTTGCAAAGAAGAGTACGCCAGCAATTTGCACACAGACCATTGATTCTCTATAAATCAACACTTGTATCTATTTTCAAAGGCAAGACCAAAGATATAAGAATTGCTCTCGAACAGTCACGTATTAATAAATTGCCCAAAAGTCGGATTTCCTTATCGTTATCTATGAAATGTTACGTTTTCAATGTGAATACTAATGCTTGCCTTAATTACCAATGAAACTCTGCAAATGGGCCAATATGTTGATACAAAATGATGTCATCCAACCGTCCGATATGTATAACCGTCAACACTTTTGAATAAACAAAGCAAGGCAATAAGTCTTACACAGCTGGACCCTATCATTTATCATGCTTAATGATGTTATATGTGATGAGTTTTAAATGTCAATTTAATGATGTCCACAACAATACTTATATGTGTAAGATATGTGTAAGTCTATGAATAATATATGCATATCTCAACGTACGCTAGGTAAGTGCATTTATTTAACAGGAGTTGTGTCATAATGGCCACCCTACATTGTCCGTTAAACGAGAATCGGCAGGCATATGTTTTTGTGTTGCTCATATGATAAATGACAATGAACGGTAGAATATGAAATGTTTATCAACAGTAAAATACCTTGTATTATACTACAGAATTTTATTCATCATAAGTCATGATTGTTCGCATTAAGCTTTTATAAATTGATTAGATTTTCGTAAGCAAAATATATTATTATATGCGGATAAAGAACTCTTATAAGTAGTTTCTATACCTGTTAGCTAATTATCCTATTAACCTCAAGTTAAATAAGGAACAATTAATTGACTAAAACAAGTAGTCAAGGGGGAATTAATTTGGGATTATGTTGCAAAAATGTTACTCTCCCATATGTATAAACTCCATGTATATTACCTAGTGTACAATACTCCAATAATTATAATACAATTAGTAGTATACAATAGAGAAACATACTCATCTTAATCCATACTCTGCATGATAGGTAGCATAATCATGTAGCATCTGGATTGAAAAAGGATAGTCAATAAAAACCCTGTCACTGATATGCAATTTACGTAAAACTATAGTATACTTCTGCCTTAAAACCAGTTAGTGCATATATTATATGTGAAATAGTCATAGCATAGACTAATCCTACGAGATGTCGGATTTTAGATTTCGGTCAGAAATATAGCACACTCATATCAGTATGAAACCAGAAACAAAAAGAAATGAAAAGCATAGTTGAAAATGTTGAAAATAGTATATTAATGCAATGAATCTTGGCATATACTTGCAACATGGTTTGTTCACCTAACTGACCGATATATTATATGTAATACAAAGTCAGGCGAAAGGGCGAATAACATAGATAACAGAGGCTAGGGTAGCGCACGCAATAATTTCCATAAGTTTAGGGCTCTAATCCAAATGATATTGAGGGAAAATGTTCAATACGATATATCGGGTATTGTCCTATATACAGGTATGAAGTTAACCAAAAATACGGGAATCCGCATATTTGGTATTATATATATTGACTGCTGAATTTTTATTTAGATATTTTGTTGAATAGAAATTCACGCTCGGGAACAAGGCTTTTCCGCCGTTAATAAACTTATACATATATCCAAAATCACTTACACGAAGGACTAGAGAAAGTACTTTCTCGTTTACATCCATGTTTAACACACGGAATTAATATTATAAGGAAAACATGCTTTCTGAATTTCATTATAACTTACGGATTGACAGATATATATGGTATAAAGTCCAACAGGAGATTGAAAAATTTTATATTAGTATAAGGGGCTATACTTCCCGTATTGACCCGATATTACATACTTTCGATGCAAGGCCACATTCTTATCCGCAAAATATTCTTTATCAATTTTAATAATGCATCTTACAAACTAACCGATATTTTGTGTTAAAAGTCAGCCAGAGGCATTGAGGTCCGCATATCCGGTAATTGGGGGTTTGAAAAGCTGCAGCCTGATTTCGACCATTTTTTGAAAAGAGATGATATAACTTAAAGACACTACTTATAAAAAATTTTACTCTAACGTCTTCATTGATATATCAGCGGCAACATGTTGCGAGAGTATGAAAAAGAAGCGGTACCTTTCAAATGATTCTCAAAGGTACTGTATATTTGCCTTGGAGTATAGAGAAAACAATTGAAAAATGTTATAAAAGTCTGAATAATTAGTCTGTAAGTCATTGGTCTGTTAGTTGAGGAGAGAAATTTGTCCATATGAGGAATGAAAAGTAACTCAACTTGCATTGTTTGTTTCACTCCATTTTCTCTACGGAACTTGTGTCCGTTATTAATGGTGTGCAAAGGCAATAAAGTTCACCGATTTTTATGCTTCTTCATTGATACCAAATGATCAGCAAACCAGTGCCTTGTTGAAGTCAAGACTGTTGGTACTTTTGAAACGCTCTGAAAATTTTATAGTCTCACTTCTTCTTACCACTTTTTCAAAGCTTCACATGCTTCACATTCACATGTGTATTATTTATTTTGAATTTGAACTGAACGTTACTTGCGGTATTGAAGTCACTGATTTTAGCTTCCAAACAATTAGAAAAACTCCTTCCATATAAACAGCTTAGAGTTTGACACTTTTTATGTCAGACGATAAAGCTCCAAGTGAAAATAAGGTAAAATTCTGAGAAGATTACATCCAGTCGATTAATCTTTGTTAAAAAATTCAGAGGGCGAAGCTGCTTTGAATTAAATGATACTCTGTGCAACTGTAGGATAGCGATCATAACTGCAGTAGGTTTGGTGGATAAATTGCGACAAAAGAGCTGTTAAGAGTGTTAGGGTTTCGCACAACGAAAGGGAATGGTTAGAGTTTAGCACAACTTAAAACTTTTCTAAATGTCGCAGAAGCTAACAAGCTTTCGCTCCTTTAAATTTGTTGATATGGTAAAATGTGGAGATTTAAAATAACTTGAAATGCTAGTAAGCTGAACGAGACCTTAACCTTTATTAAGTAAATTAAATTAAAACACATTTTGTTCGTGACAATAAGTCAAACATGTTGGCAAACTAATATCTTTCATATTTTATGGCGATACATTTAGTATCGAATGATCACCACATTTGTAACTTATTATTGCTACATCAATGGACCTCTTAGTAAAATAGTTAAGATTTCAAAGCTTCATTACCCCTTCCGAGATTTTCTTGAGACCAAATAATGATCGAAAATATTTAATATTATAAAATAATAATATAATAAACATTACTAAAACAAGGTGCTAACAGGTAATAACTCACTTGTGATCTGAAAGAAAATAGCCATTCTAGCAAATCAATATTAATTAAATTAATGCAGGAAAGTATATAACGTATCTAAAAAGTATAATTGGGAGTCAAGTGGACTAATGAAAACAGGTTGGGCTAATGGAAGAACAAATTTATTAATTCTTGATATCATTTCATACTCTTCCAACTGATAATTTTTCTTTCTTACATTTTCGGAAAATTTTATTGAGATACAAAAGTATGACTATTATATAATATTTAGTTACATACAGTATAAGTACCCAATTCTGAGATTTACTTAAGTAATCGCTTGATCTGGCAGACGAATGAAGTTATAAGCCTTCGAAACTAAATAACCTTATAATTCCGATAATTTTGATATACAATGATTTTGATTAAAATAAGGCGGTAAGAACAGCCGAAAAGAGAAAAACAAACCTAGTTTAACTGGCGCAACAAGTTGCGTGGTAAGATCAACGGTGGTAAGATCAGCCTTGGTAAGACCATTGAACTGTCTCAAATTAAAATATACGATTTCAGAGCCCTGAAGCATTTTTGTACTACCGACGTATTTTGGTAAAATTTACAATACATATACCCTTAATCACGATATCTGTATCATAGAAGGTTCTTGTTTCTTTAATTTTGATCAGAGACACTTGAAATTTAAATACCAATTCATTGTTGTAAGAAGAGGATTATGGCTTCAACGGCAAGCATTGTGAAACTGTGTCTTGAGGATATATTAGAGATATTGCAAAACAAAGTTAAGTATGGTTAAGTAGCTTATGAGTAATGAATTTTCACCCGCTCAAAACCTCCTCTATCATACATGTTTCATCACACAGGTTTGTTAATACTAACAAGCCTTTATTAAACAAGTTTGGAATATTAAGCTAATGCAATTTATAAACTAAAACCTATAAAGTTTTCTGAATCATTCGTAATCACTTTTCAAACTGTACATGAAGTTATCAGCGATTTTTCACTTAAAGAATGGCTTAATTCAAACTACGGACATAGCAGAAAGAACTTTATTACTTGCAATTAGTCCATTTGTGTGAAGCCAACATCCGTTTCTCATGCCGATAGACGATAAGTAGGAATTTGAGAGTTTTCTTTTTTCTTTGCAAGATTGCACCACGACAAAGTTTTCCGTTTGTGCAGACTGCAGTGCGAACGATGTTGGCAAATACAGAGCTGAAAAAAAGACGGAAGCGGAAAACGAAAGTGACGAAGACTTTTGATATTTCACTACCAATCAATTGTTTGGACGTAGTCCCATGTAAGTAATATCTTCATACGACAAGACGTCGCCAGGGGAGATGTTACAAGCCTCAGATAAATATTTCCACTAATGATGAGAAAAAGAATCGTGAATTGAATCGAAATTATTTAAAGAAGATTTCAGCATATTAGATAAAATGAGTTTGTATTACCTAATTTAAAGTCAAATAGGCAAATGGGAGTCAAAATATAGTTTTATGGAAAACAATCCGTTACGTGAATATCGTGAATAGGTCAAATGGATTTCGAGATGAAACATTTCTCCTATCTTAAAAGTATGTTCGCGGCAGTCTCAGTTCGACAGCATCAAGCAGATCGCTTCAGAGACGAGTAAAGCCTACCCACCAGAATTTATGGATGTCGGATCACAGTTGAAGCATTATACAGCAAAGCAATGAACTAAAAAACCGTCGATTAATAATCAGTGCGTACTGACACCTTATAGATGCACAGCTAAACGGGTAAAATAATCGACCAGAAACGACAAGAGGCAGTTCATGGAAGCTGACTATGCCGAAAGGGATGCAGGAACAAACAACATGAGACAGCTGCTTAGCATGGTTGGTCATTTAATCAACTAGGATGATAATAGAAATCAGTCAATAAAAGACCCAAAAGTGGGAAGAAAACTTTCAATAGATTAGCAAGATCGCCAACTGCGAACTCAATGACAAAAGTACATGTGGCAAGATAGCTAGAGGCTGCCCCAGCCCAGTGGAAATTTGGGATATAGTACAAAAACCTAAAGCTCAATAAAGCTGCGGGTATTGACTGCATCCAAGCTAAATTCTTAGTGACCGACCTGTAACTATCAGCTTAGAATCCTGCATACCTGCATCTCTGACGTTTGGCCACATCATTGTGAAGCTGCCAAAAAAGGGTGAACTGGGCGACTGCGGAAATTGAAGGGAAATAACTCTACTACACGCCCTACAAAATACTAGCCATGATAAGACAAAGTAGGCTCATATGTATTGCGAGATTAACTGGCTGGATTTCAGTCTCATCGAAGCTATGTTAACACAGCAAATACCCTTCGCATCATAGTAGAGAAATCGGAGGAGTGATGTTCGACATCGACTTCAAGAAAGCATTCAACACGATTAAGCGGAACTCAATCCGGCTAGCACTAAGTAGAAAGGGAGTCCTCATAAGATCATTTGCCTAGTCCAAACCATATACAAGAAGAATTGCCGGGCAGTGCTTCATAGCGGCAACAACAGCGATTCGTTCGCCACAAATGTAAGAGGACGGCAAGACAGCGTTCTCTCTCTTCTTCTCTTCGCCATTGTTTTAGATAATGTCAACAGCACGCTTATCCTTTTCAAGGAAACAGCCGTCGTATGGGATCTCACATGGTAACTCGAGGAATTGGACTTTGCGGATGACATTTATCTTAACATAAAAACTCTTTAACATCCTAGAAAGGGTCAGTAGCCCAACCGAGCTATCAGGCTCTGTCGAAATTGAAATAAATATTGCAAAAACGTAGACCATTAGACAATAGTAAATTTCCCCAGCAGAAATCAAGCAAAAACATTGGCAAGGAAAAGATCGAGTTCTTTGGTAACTTCCGCTACCCCGGAAGGACGAAGATAACCGAGGAGCAGAAGCAGGTTCCAACTGTAGGAAGAGCAAGGTAAAGGCGGCATTTCGACGATTGCTCTCGGTATGGGCGAGCTCGCAAATCTCCAGAGACTCCTCGACACTGTGTTATGGAAGCAAAACATGGCTGATTTTAATTATCTGCAACAACAATGACTATGAATTACTTGCAGAATATTTTGGCTCAAAGCTGTATGTAACTAAGAGCCAAAGCTAGCTATAGATATATAAGTTTCCATAACTCTCTATAGATATAGCTAGAACTATGAGCTGGAGGAACTCGTACTTACACAAATAAAGTGCAGAATATGGTGACCTAGACCTCCCTGAAAGAAATCCCTTACATCACTACGAAGATGTCGCTTGGCAGGAATTTTCAACGAAGCTCAAGTCGTGACCGACCAAAAATAACACGAATAAATGTCGAAATCACCTGGGACGCCGCAAAGTCTGCAGCCCTCAATCGTGTGAGATGGTGAAACCTTCTTGATGGTGAAAGTCCTATGCTCCAGTGAAAAAAGTGTGGCTTAAAAAATTATCAAAAATACAAAATACAATTTTAACTCACGTACAAATTTAAAATGAAATTTAATTCTTTTCAAATGCGAAGAACATGTGAAAGGCTATAGATGGTATACAAAATATATAATACTATTGAAATAGATTTTCCGGCTGATATATTTTTTTTAGCAGAACATCTCTCAAACGGAAGTGTTAAGCTTATAAGATCTCCCAATTGCGCCCACGGCATTGACATTGGCCAATAGTACTAGTAGATTGTATTTAATTTGTAATTTAATTGAACTTTTGTTAGTACATAGAGGTGAATATTTTGAAATAAAGAATCATGAATATGCTTATCTGTTATTATTTATTAAGTCATTTAGGTCTACTAGACAAACTTCTATGTTTATATATATTTATTGCATAATTGATATTATAATGTGTTTGAAAAGAGATACTGAATAATAAACAATTTAAATATTTCCAATTGAATTAGAATTATTTGTGTCTTTGCGGAGTGTTAGACTTGTTTCACTCTGTCTAATATTAAATAATTAATAATACATTTTAGCAATATGGCCTGGGAATAGTTTGTACGCATTTTGCAATTGCATTTTAATTGTTTTGAAGTTTGGAAATTGTTCACATTTTGTGAATATTTTAGAAAAGTGGTAACTCAATTCGAAATTCAATTCAATTTCGAAATTCAGTATTGGACCCTCTACCTGGCTGATTGAAAATTCATATCATTAAAAAAAGAAAGAGCACATTGCTTGGCACAATTGTACTATTTTATTTTCTTCAACATATTGCCACATTAGTTGCCACCAAGGCTGATGTATCGATTATAGCCGTACTACATACTTGAGATATGAACAGAAAATTGCTTAGGGCATATAAGCAGAATACGTTGGTTACAAACGTTTTCCAACTCGGTACATATTTATCGTTACAAGTATTGGTTGACTGTAGAATAAATTTTAGCATTAAAACTTGATTAAGTTATACAATTAAATGAGAATATGAGGTTATAAATTATAACATAGTATAAGTTAAAATGTCAAAAAAAAAAAAATTAGAAAAATTGTTAACAATCGTCCTTCGCCCTTAATTTATACAAAAGACTATACCGCAATAGCTGTCTGTTGTTCCTAACTTTTTTTTTCTTCTAACTTTGTAACTGCTAATGATAATTTAATGTTTCATCTAAGCGCCAAACAAATATCAAACGCAAATTACTAGAAGCCATTTCAACATCCAATACACATTCAACTAGCTAATGTACAAAAGATACGACAATAATCTAAACAGGAAAATAATTGCGGTAAACTGAATCTAACTTACGCCCGAAATTTAATTAAAAGTCTATTAGCGTAACCGGATGTAAATATGGTGACTCTCGGATTTTACCACACTCTTTGGTAAGTTAGCTAGTAAGGATTTAATTGTAGTTCACCTGGGGTCATCTCGTATGTATTTGTAAAATAATATATGCGTTTAGTGTTAGTGTTAATTTAATTTTATGGACAACTCTTTTGGAATTATGTTAAAAATTTGTAAAATAGCACTCAAGGCAATCTTTTTCTACAAAATTAAATCAGAAATAGTAATGGAATGCACAAAAAATTTCAGTAAAGTAGCTACGAGAACCTGCGTACTATTATCATGGATCCCTGGGCAGGAGCGTATTAAGGGACACAGGATGGATGGATGGACCATCTAGCTAAGGAAGCGGCCCCCAGCATGCCGATAGGGCAGGAGCCTTTCTTCGCAGTGGATTCACACCTCAGCAAAAAAGATGTTCGAAAAGAAGAAAAAGCGAGCAGGAATCGCTAATAATTGCAAATGTTTGGAGGCGAGTTCTTGAGTTCAGTTTCAGAGGCAAACTAAAGCAGCTGGTAGATGCGTCTAGTGGACGATGCAGATTGAGGTACCAAATGGGACGGGAGAAAATATTGTTGGCAACCACGCGTCGGAAACATCAGAGCATCAACTCTATGATTGCCCTGCATTTGCAAGAAGAAGGAGCCAAGTTGTGGGAGCGATGAATCCGTTAAAAGAATACGTCACCCCCATTATCACAGGTGTACTGTTAGATTTCCATAATAATAATAACCGTTTGGGTTCAAGCAGGTAATGTGAGTGATGGGAGAACACAATAGACATAGATAAAAACATCCTACATCTCAAACTTAATTATATTAATGCTTAATCATATTAATTAAAGTGAAATGATAGGCGTTATTATTATCTCACTGAGAGCATGCAACTTTCTAGTAGTCTGCTTCCAGTCGGCTTAAAGCTTACGGGGCACACCACTCTCATCAAACAAAGGCAAGAGAATTACCACCAATCATTTTAAAGAAATCTAAACCCCAATTCTACAATATTTAAAATGTTTATTTTAAATTTTATTTTAAATATATTTTAAAATTTTAAATTCGATGCTAAGGCATCCTACGATCTAAGTCCCAATGAACCAATTGAAGAATAATATTATGGCACGTTGGTAAAGAGACTTTCCACACCTCCAACTTATTCATATAAGTTATCATACGTGTGCTGACTTCAACCTAAAGCCAGTTTCCTTTCACCATCTCTTTCAGCCTACGCTAATGTCACCAAATCTCATCTATTTCTACTCATCTTTAAAAATATTTAATTTCAATTCGAAAGTTCATAACAGCCAACCAATAAAATGAGAATGACTAAATCCACAATGGGGAATATTCATAGAGAAAAATTTCTTTAAAAGAAATTAAAAAGCAATTATAAACTAAAATACATACAGCTTTTTTTAATATTTAGAAACCACAGAAAATTTAAATAACATTGGAAACACTAATGCCGAAAGTTATTTTAATTATAACTCATTAGGCTAGATAACAAAATTTATTAGATTCTTCTCACCACATTTTCAACTCTTAGTTGCATGCATAAGCAGTTGCAAGTAAAATATATTTGTGAGAAATGTAGCAGCGTGCAGAGAGAGTCAGTAACCAGAAGCCACAAGAAAGTTTCCATCAAAATTCAAACAGAATGCAATGGATTTTGGAACTGGAAACCATTGAAACTTTTGTAACTAATCTAACTAATCAAACTAATCGGATGGCAAATAAACCTAGAGTGAATTTTCAAACTAGTCAAAAACAAATAGCGAAGAGCAAAGTTCAGATGCAGCTGAACATTATATGTTCACAAACCCTGATATTAAGGGATTCTGAGTAAGAATTCATAATTATTCGATAAAATTGTGACTGGACTAGATCATAGACCCAAATGTTTGCCAAATATTTATATTCAAATCTAAGAAACTACATACCGATCATTGATTTTTACGACCGACCATTTTTAGATGAGAGTTAGGAGACAATTTTATTTTATATAAAAGATTTCACACCGATTTCTGCATTGGCGCTTGATTTATGTCTTGTAAACTAAAAAAAACTCTGTTGGAATTTAAAATGAGCTCACATTAGCAGTAGGCGTGGTTTTAGTACAATTTCGCCCATTTTAAAAGTGCCAATTAGGTCAAAACTTTTGTAATCAACCTTGCAAACAACCTTCTGCGATTTTAGTCTCTTCGCTAGTTATTAATTAAGTATTAAAGATTTCGTATGTGTATAAATTTTCACGTATATAAAACTCACATTTATGAAAACCAAAGTATCATTCGCTGCAGCCAAGTGAACTCAAATATATATGGCAATATTTGCGCGTAGAGACATTGAAGACTCTAAAATTGTGAAATTTTTATTCAGAAATTTATATGCAAAGTTGGAAACAACGCGAATCATTTCTGCTAATCAATTTTTGGCGGCAAAACTAGAATGAGTGAACGCACATCGCGAATCGAAAAATAAACTGCCATTGTTCTACCAACAGGCAAACATCACTCAGACTAATAAACATATAGTATACCGAAAGGCTGGTAAAGGCGACATAAGAAACAAAAAGCAGAAAGGACAGACAACTAGGGAATGGTATGTGGAAATGTGAGCAAGCTGCTACAGCTCAAATCTCGCGAAATGTGTAGATCACATAAAACCACCCTGTTGTAGCGGTAAAATATATATTCCATGTTTATATATATTCCTTGGTCTAATATTAAGCCATATTTTCACTTTCTATGCGACTTACAGGAAATTCTTCTATGTAAAAGTATAGCTGGAAGAGCCAGGAAAAAACATCTGAATCCGCACTTGTCATACAACAGATAATAATATTGGGTTGTTCGGAAAGTCATTTCGTTTTTTCCCGCCAGAGGACTTAATTACGTTTTTTCGAAACTAACTTCACACTTAAGCCCCATAACCCATTATATGTCATGAGAGCTGATATTGCAAGGCTTGTGTGTGAAAAAAGTTCTATTAATTTCTATCCAGTAGTTTTTTGGTTGGTGCCTTTTTAAATATGGAGAGCAATAAGCAGCATTTTCGTCATATTTTACTTTTTAACTTCAGAAAAGGTAAAAAATGCTGTCCAAGCGAGAAAAAAATTGACGGATGTGTATGGAGAAGGCGTGTTAACAGTACGCCAGTGCCAGAACTGGTTTGCAAAATTTCGATCCGGCAATTTTGATGTCGAAGATGCACCACGGTCTGGAAGGCCGGTCGAAGCTGACAAAGATGCGATAAAGGCATTAGTTGATGCAAATCGGCAAATCACCACACGAGAGATCGGTGAGAGGTTAAATTTGTCGAATTCAACTGTTTATGGCCATTTGAAAGGCATGGACTTAACCTCGAAGCTCGATGTGTGGGTGCCCCATGTCCTTACCGAGCGAAATTTGTGTCGTCGTGTTGACGCGTGTGATTCGCTCCTCAAACGTCTAGAAAATGATCCATTTTTGAAGCGGATTATTACTGGGGACGAAAAATGGGTTGTATACAACAATGTTAAACGCAAGAGGTCATGGAGCAGAAAAGATGAACCGGCTCAAAGCGTGTCAAAAGCCAACATTCACCCAAAAAGGTGATGCTCTCCGTTTGGTGGGATGTCAAAGGAATCGTTTTTTTTGAGCTTTTGCCGGACAATACAACGATTAATTCAGAAGTCTATTGTCATCAGCTGGACAAATTGAATGATTATAAATATATATAACAAATATTTATTCATTATACGAAAACTGTCTTTCATGTTCCCCAAAAAAAACGAAATGACTTTCCGAACAACCCAATATAATATTATGTTTTAGGAATATAATATTGTCAAATAATTAAGGATAATGGAGAAAGGGTTATACTCAAATATTTACACAATTGCTGAAATTGTCGAATTAATACATTCCAAAGCTCGAAGCTATGCCTAATCTGATGTTCAATTATTTGTCTTTTTCTAGTCAAATATACGTTGTTTGCCCATTGTACCCCGGTAGAGGCCAGCCATTATCGTTTAATTCGGAATAATCGTTGGTAATCTCTTTGTATTTAACACACTCTAGCTCATAATATGATTGCATTAGTCTAAGCAGATTTTAGGTTCCAAATTCATCAAACAACATAGTGTAGAATTTACAGTAAAATCTGCTACGCTTGCCAGATAAAACGAATCTAAAATTTATAATCTACATATAATTTGCCCAAAACGCGGATTATGGATTATATTTGACCAATTTGTTCACGCTTTCGATTTGCTAGTTTTTGCTACAAATGCGTAACTAATAGTTAATTTTTATTAATAGCATATAGCATAATCCGATTTCCAAATGACTCGGCAAATCACAAATTATGAACGTATATCTAAAAAAAAAAATAAAATACGATAAATGTCAAAGGAGTTTCCGAGGCCTGTGTCCTGCGTTCAAAAGGTTGGCTGTGTCCTTGTAGGCAAGTCATGTAAATAATATACATTTTTGAGCTGATTTTATAAAGACTGAAATCACTTTCGTTTACACATACTGACATATTTAAAAATACGTATGAGTATTTAAAGTCAGACAAATATTAACACCCACCTTTCATTCTATCGTGTTATATAAATGCAATGCACCCCGCTGTTGTCGTTCGCCAGTGCATAGTAATGAAAAATACAGTCAAGCAAAGAATTTGTTTATAAAACAGCTCGAATTCCTATTTTCAACCGTTTTGCATTGAATGGGATATGGTCCTTGCCTGCAAGGTGCCTAATCAAGGATGGCTATACAGGAGCGCACCATAATCGTCAGCTGTCAGACGCCGTCACCTTTCTTCTATGGTTTTTGTTGTGTGCACTTTTGCCATTTACCTTCATGACGGTAAAATTCCCACTATGAAAATGCATTTAAAATTAGACATAATTGCATCACCAGCACTGAAAGTTGTGAAATTTTCTAACAATGGCTGCAAAATATCTTTTATTCTGGAACATTACTAACAATCTCGCATAAGTGCTTAAGGTGTATGCAAAATGCAATTTTTTGCTAACTCCATTTATTTTCTCTCTTTTCTCTTATTCTTGATTGGTTTCCTTTCTAAAATATCCCCGAACTATTTGGCGTAAAAATATTTGCGATAACATCTGAAATTAAATTTCCACCCGTGCTCTCATCGTAAATGCTTCTTGCTGATACATTATTGCTATTTCCATTTTTGTACTCATATATGTAAGTAAACACAAGTAAGGAGAGTCCTTATTTGGGAGTAACCGAAAATTTATATCCTCGCAATATGTAGGGATCAAAACGGAGATATATATCGCCTGTTGGTAAAACTTTATATTGTAATAATAATAAAACCAACCATATTTACCCGTTTACCCGATTACCTTTCTCCCGCCTAACCGATGCGAAAGCCACAAACAGCATACGTGCGGAATTAGTGGAGTCACGAAAGGTAAGGGAGTTTTTTAAGCCTCGAGATCCAAAACTACTCAGCTATAGAAAGAATAATTTCAACAGCTAAGATTTTAGAATGAGTTAAAATAAATTTTATATGACCTTATTTATCAGGTGAAAATAATATAGTTTTTTTAACAAGATTTTAACAGCAGGGGTCTAACCCGCCTCCATAATCGAACGGGGATATTAAAATCAACTTCAGACAAGAGGCTTTTCTCTTTCTACAAACCGATCTATTCCTGAGTTTCACTAGGAATATTACGCTAAGTATTTCAATACCACTAGCGAGTGTAGGAAGATTTATAAGTTTTAAACAACTAGAGTATCGAGGAAGACTTAATCTAGAATCCCATCGGAAATGCCCTAAGGCAAAAAGTAAAAATAATTTTTGAACTAGAGTCCGTTCAGTATGGATTTGGTAACTAGGGTTCCATACCACAGAGCCAAATATATACGAATGTTGCATGTGAATTCAATATTCGATATTCGACGAATCGTTAGGTGAACGGAGCTATTATACTCTGAGCTACATTGTTTTGCCGCGAGACTATAACAAAAACAATAGCGGCATCATCTTCTTGTTTATATTAATTTTGCATACTACGTTTGCACTTACGTGCTTCTGAAACAATAAGTACTTAATTGTTAGATATATACATCTCGAAGGAGTGACGTAATACGTTACATAATAAACGTAAATAACAGTACGTTTACGAAAAGTTTACTACACATTCATAAATAATATAATATAAACCATTTTATAAGAAATTTTTTGCTCCAAGTGAACAAATGTTGGCGTTTCAAAATACGACTATATTATGACTCAAATATATAGGACTCATTATGGTCCAGGTTGAACATCTCTGATAAAAGGACAAATTCATTAACACTGAATCTTAGATTTACTCAATACTCTTCGTAAATTAAAGTACTTCGAAGAAGAGCCTTCAAAAATTGGAAGTAGTACGAGTAACAAATTTAATAGGATATCACTATTCTACGGATTGTGAGTTCCGAACTCCGTAATTTCACGAAGAAATGGTCTCAGAACAGAAGAAGAATTCGTCGAGATAACTACTATTGATAGCAACCAAGTAATTTCAGAAAGTTAATGTGGAAAATGAATTGTAGTTTGGAAAATCTGTAAAAAAAAAGTAGGAAAGTAGTGTGTATGCCTTTTAGTTCATCTAAATTGTGCTCAACCGGACCCTGCAGTGATCCTGCAAAGCTTGATTAACACAGTTTTAGTGGCGCAGGAGAAAACCAGTTATTCCATATTTAGATGACTTTGTTTTGCAGTCAATCTTTGAGGACAGCTGCATTGTTTGATAGTCTATGAAAACTAGATTCCTATTAAGTAATTTGCATGCATTTTTACCCTCAAGTGTATTGAGAAAAAAGTTGATATCCGTGTTTAGTACCATTCTTTTAAGTGACCTTCTATGTCGAAGGGCGCATAAAAAATGTATATCCCTTAAGTAACATTTTTAAAAATAAAACGCTTTATTTAAGTATTAAACGTTTTAGCATATTAGTAAGCATTTTGTTGTGTAAGACACCTGATTCAGCCAAGGATGCTTATGACGTGTATGGTAGTTGCGTCGTAAAACAAAATGAAATCGGCAGTGTTAGGCAACTTTTTGATTGTTCAAAGTTTATAGAGTTTCAACAAAAAGAAAATTCTATATAAACGAAAATAAGCTTGATTGGATTTGATGCATATATTTTTCTATTGTACAATATTTCCGCTTGATTTAAACCAAGTGCAAATCTCAAAATACACCTACCAAAGCCTATCTATCCGTACTGTCAGGAATTTATTAAATTTATTAGATCAAATAAAAATTTCTATAAATCTATTCACTAACTTAAATTTTCAATACACCTGAAATTAGCTCACCCTTTTTTAAGCTGAACCCACTGCATTTGCTTTGGGTGGCACTAATATTTCGTTGCAACTTTACGCTTTGATATAAAGTTCCTGCTTAGAGAAGCACTACGTGCACTCAATTGATTGCAAATGTCTCCGTAACATCCGCTTTGGTTTCCGCCTTTTCATCAGCTTCAGCTTTAGTGTTTACACCACATCTATTCTTGTGTTCAATTGCAAGCTTGCAGAGACTGGCAATAAAATGAAAGAAAAATGAAATGAAATCATCCCCAATCGACGCTAGAAAAAGATGTTGACTACACAGAATTCATTTGGTTGGGTAATAAAGCTCGTTTAATTATTCATATGTAGTTCAAATGTAATCATTACCTGCAGCAGCCATTGAAGTGCATGTATATATTGTAGTTTGAAATGTGATTACAGATAGTTTAAAAAAAATGTATGAGTTTATTGTACAGAATAATAACTACAGTCTAAAGAATTCGATATAAATATTTAGTAGCTACAAACGCCATCGGCTTTCTAAAATAAAAATAAAGTGATTTGCACTAACTTTTCACTTGTAGCATATATGTAGAGATTCATAATTAAAATTGAATATTTGTTTTAGTCAGGTGGTTGCTTAGATGTCTATATCTAGGCGATTATATTTGACATTGATATACGGCTTACAGTAGGTACATTAGTATTACGGTGGGAACATGTGGGTGGTTTAGATTATATAAAGAGAACTTGTGTGTGATGCGAGTATCGCCATCAGTATAGGTCAATCGAAAAATTGGTTGCTAACAGTTTTGGGTTGATTGTTTTGTTAGTATGTGGATTCATTTGAGTGGCAATCAATCCCTAAAAGTTTGTTTTCCAATTTGGCTAGGTTTCCCAGTGTAAATTGATTGTGTGTGATATTATTAGATTGTGATGATAATAGATTATGATATATACAGTTCCCTTTAAAATAGAGGTCTGCGGAGGTGGTAAGCTCAATATAATGAATTCTAATTCTTTTGCCGATGTTAAGAATATTCTGTAGGGTTGGTATTTTTTTGGTTGACTAAATTGTTTAGCTTTTTATTTTGCATTGATTTTCTGAGTTGAATAGTTTTGAAATTAAATACCCGAAATATTCAGGATTTGAATTAACCTGAAGGTTGATATGCGGGTTCAAAACTTGAAAGCAGACCCGCCTTCTAACAGGTTTAATATGCCTTTATCACAAACGACTATAACTATGTTAACCAAACTCGGTAGGCATACTACAATTTATCACTTGGTATTATAGCGAGTAAACGAAAGAGCCCGAGTAATAACTATGACCACCTCCCATTGAACAGTGTATATGAAATTACTAGCAGTGTGATGAGGCTGACATCTATCCTGACCTCTTTCAGCACATAATGTGTCAAATTTGAAAATCCCTCTGCATCCGGCGAACTATGTAACAAATTTATTGATCAACGTTTGTATAATTATTATTTCCGGTTTTGTTTTTTGTACGGTATATTTTCTTGATCTTATTCAGCATCAGGGTACTTGAAAAGTATTAGTCCAATTTCTATCATTTTTGGGTGACAGATGGCGTATTTCGAAGGCGCTGTTTGTGCTAAGTTATAATGCGATATCTTCTTTAGTAATTGATTTATATTCGGCGAAGAGAAATAATCAGACGGAACTTTAATTTAATTATATGGGAAGTGGCAGGTATGGTTATCGTCTCAAATCGCCGTTTTCACGCTGTAGTATAAAAATGACAGGAATTGGTAGAGCAGTTCCTTAGAAAAATAATTTGGAATAAAGTAGGCGGTGACACATCCACTGTCCAGTTTATACACCGATTCCTACGAAGCCCTTCCGTGTCCTCTCTACTGAAGAATTCAATTCTTCTGACGTGTTCTTTTAGTGAGTTATCGCGCCTTTAATAGTCAATGGAACATAACCGATATATTGGGGATTAGCGTGGTTATAAACCTATTTGAGGAACACTCTATGAGTAGGTTCTAGAAAACTTGTTCTCTCCGAGTTTGTTTCATAGAGCCTAAGGGACGCGCCAGTCCCACTTTTAACAAATTTTAAACCACAACCACCAAACCAAACCACCCATTTATTATCCCATTATAGATCCTTAAAAATTTTTCGATTAATGGCTTTTTATGGATGAAACAATGATCAGGTTACGCCCATCAGCAAATTTTATGAAGACATCTCTAATTTTAACCAAGTTATCGCTTGTACGGACGAATGGACGGATGGACAGATAGCCGAAATTCAACTCGTTTTGTCATCCTGATCATTTTGGTTAACTCTAAATATTACGTGAAAAAGCTATTGTACTTTGCTGAAAATGTTGCGAGCGTATAAAATAGATGAAATCAGTTCAGACCTTCCCTTAGCACTTTTAAAAAATATTATAAGCAATTTTTTTTTAATCAGAAAATATTTCATATTTTGAAAATTGCGAAAACATCTAAACATAAAATCATCATCTTAATTAATATATGTAATATTTGTCGTATTATGCTTGTATACATCCAAACAGCAGTAGGTAGTAGGTAGGTAGAAAATTAGTAATCAGTATTTGTTTCGTAGTCAGATTTCGTTATTTATAGCTGATGTCATTTTAAGGTTGAGGTGGTTTTAAGGTATCCTTATTACTAACTTTCAAAACTTTTACTACTTTCAAATGTTCAATGTTCTTTCATATGTTCACATGTCCTATGTTGCCTTAATCACACTCATTGCATTCAAGTGCAGTATAGAAATATTAGAGAACCCCTCCTGCGAATATCTAGCTTTTAGAAGATCAATATATCTGAGCGGATGGAAGAAACTCTAAACCAATGAAGCAATCAACAAATGCTTGGTGCTTAGCTGGGCCTCACTGGGGACCACTATGAGTTTATTCCCATTTTATACACGAATTCGCATTTATGGTTAACCATATTTTCCAAGTTTCCTTTCAGCGAAACGCACTGTTTCATTATCACTAGTATTACCTAGTATTACCTTTGTCTTTTGCTTTTTATATAATAATGATGTTTTATGTCTCCGCTTCTCTTCAGCTTCACTTAGCAAAATACATTTCAAGCATACTTTACATAGCGACACCAATATCGGCCATAAAAACATGTCAATCATTTAAGGATACACGTCTCAGTCTGTCCAGGAGACAATTTACCGTTATTTTATTTATTTACTCTGCATTTAAATATTGTCAACAAATTACAAAACTGTCATAAAAACGTTTTAACGATGTCATAAAAACAGTAATAAATCGAAACACAAAGTACACCAGAGAAATAGAAATTTCAGGTTTTACATTTTCTTGATTGTCAATATAGAAATTTTATGCGAATTCCACTAATGGGATAATAAGAGTTAGGGTTTGATTTAGTATGTAAAACTGAAGCCTAATGTCTTAGCATTTTTTTTGCAGAAATAGCATATTTATGGTACGTAGGTAGATCGGAAGCTTGTTAATTATTTGCACTTGTGCCAAAAATGGTTCAAATCGGGTCAATACTTTTTTTAACTGCCATATACCTAATACCAAAATTTTCGGACTCCTAGTTTGCCTTAAACCGTATATATAGGTCAATCTGCGAGATATCTCTATGCAATTCTGACAACATATTTTTCTCCTAATAATGTGTGGTGGTGCTATAAACTGAAAATTGAATTCTGGTAAATACTTCCCTTAGCCCCATTTAGCTAATAATAGAAAAAATAAAATACACAAAATATCGAAATATCCAAGTTTTCAACATTCCGCTGTACAATTCACACTGACTTTATTTCTTCATCACTACACTGGTTATTAGAAATATGATATAATCCATGTTTAGTGCACTCAACAATTTCTTACCTAAATGGCTGTCTCATTTAATTATGCATTTGAGTGCGTGCTCTGCTAGTATCGTATCACATACCGTTAGCTACGAGTACCACACGCAAATGTAACCGAAAACAAAATATAGACATTCACTGTCTTGCGGAAGAAACGTGACTGCCTCGAGCTATTTACTCTAAATATTATATTTGCCGAAGGTAATTCATTGAGGAAAGTGCCTGGCATGCTATTGCAGTCAAATGCATGGTTTTGTGTATTTCAGTGCTTCACATAGATACATAGATATGTACAAAGTTCATTCGCGCGTTCCACTTTTGCGTTTTGGAATCTTACACGTACAATGCACAAATTGCACTGAGGTAAGTGCCTTTGCCGACAGTGTGTGACAAATATTTTCATACTTGCAGGTGGTAAGCAATGTTTCTACTAAATACTGCGTTAAATGTGTGCTAGAGAATTGCAATGCTTGCTCCTACCTACCTACTTTTGCCACCCACTAATAAGCTCATATATAAGTACATATTTTTAACGAGTGAGATGATCGTAACTTCTGGCATATTGGAAGCTTATATACTCTAGCAATTTGCATGAATTGAAGGCGTGTTAAATATTTCGAAAAGTCGACATAATTATGCCATGAAAAATGGCCTTATGAATATGATATTCTTTTGGATTGGTTAATTCGTTAACTGGCTGATATAATTTTTGGTATCAGTTAATCTAATACGAAGAAATAATACGGAGAAATACGGAGAGCTAGAGGAAGATATTAGCTTATTTCATTCAAGTTTGTAACATGTCACATTATTTTAAGAAAACCATTCTGACATAATTTTTCTATATCTCACATACAAATTGGTATAAGCAAAATAAAGTCAAACGGAGGGACTGCAATCACTATATTGAGTAAATGAGGACTATAGAAAGAAATATACCGACTTGGTACCAAACAAACAGTCTCAAATGAATTACTCCTACCAATTTTGTTACGATTACCGATACATGTAGAGAAAAACTTAAGGGTTATGGGCGCCACAAGCACCTAATTTTATATTACCTGATTTACCTGATACATACCAAAATTTCAAACCAATTTCATCAATTTTCAATGTAAATAACTTATATACGAGTAAATATGGTGTAACGCCATCCGACAAAAATCCTTACATGGCAGAAATGAGCTACGAGAAGATATTGCGAGAATTTCTCATTTTCGGTACTAAATAACCGTATGTTAAGAGAAACAGGTGGGCATAATATTGTAAAAATATGTCAATGTGGCCAGTGAATCAGTACAAAATTTAGACGATAGGCGGTGGAACATCACTTTTAGGAGAAATCACAAGTATCAAGGATTACTTAACCGAATTAAACCACATTTGGTATATAATATTCCACTGAAATGCTTATATCACAACATAATTAGCGAAATCAGATTAGCGAAAAAAAACTTTTTTCTACCTGACAACATTATTAATTCCATCCGATTCCTTCATTTTGCTATAGATAAAGAAAGCGCTAGTGAAGATATTGGAATAAAACGCACACAAATTTTGGCTCTACGGTGTAGCGCCTCTCTTGCAAAAGTGGTCGAAATAATACCATAACTTTCGAAGGTCTTCAGATACTAAATAAGAAGAGACTAACTTTATATTGAAAATATCATAAAATTTGCCAGATATCTCAATGAAATCAAATGGACGTTTTTTCATGATAATTATGGGGTTTGCGGTAAAAAATTAATAAGCTTGGTTTGCGTTTTCTACTAGCCTCCTATATATAAACCAATAGAAGTATTCTTCATTTAATTATATGCCATTTGTGACTACAAATTTCAAACTTTATTGCAAATTATCTGATGTTTTCGCCGTTGAACTAGACATAGTGAAAATTGTACGTTTCTTATAGTACAGCAGCCAGAACGGATATGTGAGACCAGTGCAAATGTTTGATTATCACTGCGATGAAAGGTAAAGTTTGTACTCGTACAATGACTTCCGACTCAAATGATTTGGACTTTAACGGCTAGCTAATTATACCTATACCTAAGTATACACCATTGTATAAATATTATTGTTTGCATAGGAGAGTATAATTGCTTGAGTTCTGTGAGAAAGAAAGAATTTTCGGAAGGAGAATATGTTGGGAGTTGTGAGGTAAAAATAATGTTTTTTGGAACCTAGTTTCTTAGTTTCTTAGTTTCTTAGGTACCGATAAGTAATTATTTGTATATTCGTTCAATATAGGAGGCTATATATTTGCGTAGTGGGGCAGACGATTTTTTGCTAAAACAGAATCCTTTTTTAATGTCTTCAAGTTATTCTAACGGGGTCCAAAGTAGAAAACCAGCTCCATAGTGCAAAGAAACTGTTGTCATTCAAGTATCACATCTCACTTCCATAAAGAAAACAGTTCTGTTACATATAAGCATTATATATGTCTGTAAGTGTCAAAACAGGTTTTCGACCAAAATTTTTCAGCATATTTGAATAGAAAATCTGTGACATTGTTTAGTTGACGCCTGTTCTGCATCTGTTATGAGCTGCAGGTATTTTCTCACCCCACTAGTAAATTACATATATATAAATTAATGAGATATTACATAGTCAACACGAAATAACATTCCACCAAACATTAGATAATTTCTCAAATTCGTACAGCTCGGCTTTCAATTTGCACCTTCTACACCAAAATTCTATGTAACACGCCTTGATTACACGCTGAGCGAAAATTATCATTAATCATTCGCTAACGCTTGTTTGAGTAATCACACCAAATTTGTAAAACGCAAAGTATTACAGCTGCTACACGTGCATCAGCATTGCCGACATCAGTAGTCGTTGTGCTCCACGTCGTATACGTAATACTAATTTCCGCAGAGCTTTGTTTAAACAGAAATATTGAATGACATGCACAATTTTACAGTGGGAGTGAAATGAATTTTGTAGTAAGATTTGTAGACTTTTCACGAGGTGGAGATGTGTATACTAATCCAATTGAATATTCGATGTGTTTTTGATCTAGGTATTAAATGTATTTACTGTACAGATTTTTTTTTTTTTTTTTTTTTTTTTTTTTTATTTATTGTACAGTTCAATAAAATCTTACTTTATATTCGCTAAACGTTACGTTGACGTTACGTCAGAACTGCGTTGATGTGGTAGGTGTATGTTGAGAGGACTCTCTTTGTGCTGCTCTGCTCGCTCTGACGAATGGTTGGCCTTACTGTATGGGGAAGCAGCATCCAATGTTGGAGAAGTCTGGATGGATGCAATACTCTTTTGCTCGCTTTTCTGGGGAGAAATATGGAGGTCGAAGACCTTTCAGATTAATTTCCAGCACTTTTTTTCTTTTCCTCCTGCTTCGTCTGGGAAGAAACGATGCCATCCTAACGTCCTAATCTAAGAGCTCTGACTAAGCAGTAACGGTACGAGCCGCAAGCTGCTGACGACCAACGATACGTGCAGAATTTGAGCTTGCTTCCTGTCCCGAAATGAAGTAAATCATCTTCTCTTACTTAGTTTCAGTAACGCGAACATCGTGACTACTAGGCTGTTTGTTGACGACGGAGAACTCTTGCCAGTCTTGGTCTATATACCACACGACGGCGAGACGGAGTCATATCCAGTGATGCTCAAAAGGACTTTTGCGGAGGCCAGTCGAAGTAAAACTAACGTCATAATTGTCTCGGCCGCGAACTCTAGACATTTGGTCTGGAGAGGCTTGGAGATAAACGCGAAAGGTGAGTTGCTGTTTGACTTTTCAAACGGTTAGCAAGGAAGAAGTAATTGTACCCTTTATGTCTGAATGGAAAGTTCTTAATTACCATTTCTTCTCCGATCATAGATATATTTGTTTTAACCTGTACTGGGTAAGTACGGCCAATGAACCCTATAGGAACCTTAAAAATGCGAATTAGGACCTTTTCTTTAGGAAGCTTGGATCAGCTCTTCCTGTCCCTCCAGTGCTCAATGTTATGCGCCAGCGCGATTGATGAGTGTGTCGAGGTTTTCAGCTCTATATGTAAGTTTAAAGCTCATGTCCTCTAGACACTCAGAAAGATAAAGGGAAATCTCTTGGGGGACACTGGAGCTGTCAGAAATCAGATCTTAAAGTAGAAGACTGTTTAATGAGGCCAGTAAAAGCGGTTAAAGAGTCGATTGGGCATTGTATAAAACGAGATTTGCTATGTATATGCCAAAAGGTCTTCTGCGGACGGTGTAATACCTGGGTAGCTTCAACAAGCGGTAGAGCTATCAATCAGCTTATTGCACCATCTACGCAGACTACACTAGATTAGGACACATTCGGCTCCGCCGCTCCTCATTTCTGCTAAAAGTGTTCCAGAGTTTCATAGAGTTGTACATTAGGGGCCGAATTCTAAGGAATTTTAATAAGGGATCAGCATAGCTGCAGCAAAAACTGGTGAGTATATAAAACTACGCTGTGGGTATTTTCTAATGCGGGGGCCTTAATAATGTACGACGAGGTAAACCAGAAGTGCATCATCTACATTCTCCATTGCGACAGAACTGTAGAGGGGTAACGCACGTGTACTTCGGAAAGTAAACAGAGGCACCGCGCAATTTGGGTTCTATCTCTCTGCTAGAGAATGATCTACTGAAGGAGCTCGAGGAACAAGGTTGTCGGATGGTTGCTTATTAACTCGACGTAGCACTTCCGGTAAAAAGAAACTTTAAATACCGTCTACGATTTACCCAAGAGCACGTGAATGTGGTAATCATCAATGTGTACAGTGTGAAGTACTTGGAGCATATCCTGTACAGACAGCTTTCGTGGAAGCCAAACATTGAAGAGAGAGTGAAGAAGGCATCCATTGTCCTTTTCTGCTGTAAAATACCAAAAGTGGTTCTAGCTGTAAGGTACCTTGGTGTTTTATTTAGTTGTTGTCTGGTGAAGAGCGTTCGGGACATACTTTGGGTACACTTTGCCAGTAGGCAAAGTCGGTGGGTGCATTGCCACGAAGGCTGCTTTTAGACCCAGGGATAGTGGGGTAACGAGGTGTTCCAAGCAAGGACAATCTGAAATACTCCGCTATTTCGGTAGCATCACTGACAATTTGGTTCACCGCAATGCGAAACCTTCTCCTGGTGGTTGATTTGTAAGGGGTTTAGGGATGTAGGTTTTGTAAGGGATATGTGGTTTCATTTGGTGCGAGGATCATCCCCAAACTAACCTGATGTTTCCATCTTCGTTCAATTAAATACTGAATAAATTATGAGTTTCGCAATAATTTTCGGCGAAATATGTCACTTATTTTGACGAGAGATTTCTTCCAACCACCCTATTTCACAGAAAGATATAACATATACCAGTTTTACTCAGTTACTTGCCTAATATTTGAAATATCTAGTTTATGTTAACTTAATTTTTTTACCTAAAAATCAGTATAATCATCACACCAATGTTGGGAAAAGGTTTAGACTGATATCACTCATTTTCGTACCGAATCACGTATTTCTAAGTGAGTGTTGTTGCATTATTGTTTTTTAAGTATCTCCTATTCTGATCTATGCAACCCTATGTAATCTATGTATATTGAAGCCATCATATTATTTATATACAGACTAGGCAGAAGTTATGTTTTTTTTTTTTAAAATGTACATTGTTCTTTAGAAAAAATTCAATACAACCTCATTAGGATATCTTTTTATCTATTAGATACACACTTTACAAAACTAGCCAGTGGGTTAAAATTTTGCTAATAAATACTTGTGGCCTTGGGAAGAGTATTGACCGATTTAATAAACTTGTGGCATCAACTATATTATATTAACGGAGATGAGTCCCTGCAATTTCTTCAAGATACATATTTTTGTGGAGGGAGGGAGGGTTTATCACCAGATATCTTCTTTTTCCTACCAAACTTTGACAACGAAGTTAAGTAGCTTATGAGATAGGTACCTTTAATCCATTAGGGACCACCCTTAGTGAGTTTTTCTTACAAATATTTCTACTTTCTTGTGTGCTCATGTATACAAAATATAAGCGGACTTTCTAGAACAGCCTGTTTATTTATTTATTTCCATTTTAACAAATGTTTTATGGCAATAATATATTTACCAAAGCTACTCCTTGCCTTTTCAATATATAAGTAATCTTTCCTAGTATATAAATATATTTAATTTAATGTATGCACCCACAATTCCCTAGGATTATAGCATATATATCATATATGGCGGCTGCTAGTACATACTTGGAAGACGATATTTGCAATTTAGTTTTCTAGTAATCTTAGAGGACTTATAATCTTTACTAAAATACTTAGAATAAAATGAAATACTTTCTCAATAAAATAAGTTAGTTTTGCATTGTCCTTTTTCAACTACTTCCGGCAATCAATTATTCAAAACATGTACTACTTAATTAAATTCATTCAGATATTATTTAATTTCATTTATATGAACAAATTTCGTTTACGATGTGTACATGCTTATAAAGTTTAGAAATATGTAATGCTGCTCACAATAAATATTTTCTTATTGTTGTATTAAATCAATTATTTCAGCAGAATACACAAATGATACTGGAGCTGATATTAGATGACTTTACCTAATATTCAACGACGAATAATCAAGAGGGAAATACTGAAGAAATTACGGATGAAATATCTTTCTGAATGCACATCCCACTAAATACACATATATTCAAATATGCATAAACAAAACATAATTTAATTTATATTTCATTAACATTTTAATTTATAGTAGTCGATATGAATGTGTTACATGTCGCGCGCATGGGTCCCTTCAGAAATTAAGTGGATTCACTGGTACGACATTAATAACTGGTTCAATTTAGATTGTGTAGATGTGTGTATGTGTATAATATAAATCAGAGTTTAACTCTGGTAGTAAAATATGGTAAATTCATCAAAAGAGTTTATCTAATTGACTAAAAATTTAATTGGCAGTAAAACTTAGTAAAACTAATAACATATAAATATGCGATCAGAAATTGAAACAATCGAACAAAACCTCTAACGATCATTGGTTGGTGAACATGGAAATTAATGATTGTGAACTCATACCTCTTCCATATTTATTTGAATGATATTTTTAAAAGAAAACTAAAGAAAACTAAATTTAATAGAAAGTTTCTTTACGATATGAATACTTTTTATCATATGATCAATTAAAGAGAACTTGAAAATCTTTGTATTTGATTTGAGTTTCAGTATCGAAGCAAGATACTACTACACGAATCGACGAACTGCTGCTTTATGCATTTTCGTCATTACTCTCGGCACTTAAATGCGATACCTATACTGGTGGTATACAATAATGTATATCAATAATATAAATTTTGAAACATCGAAAACACAATCGTTCTCTGCTTACGCTCAGTTCATAAATGGGGCCCTACGTTTCTTCCCTTTCCACATCCAGTATGGCATTGACAGCTTACAGAACAAGACTTCGGTAGTTGATTGACGTAAAACTGCAAATATATTTCAGTACCCTTCAGATATCTGACTGTTTTTATACTCAAGCTCGAAAGTTCGATTTTCTTAAAAACTTTTAATAATACGGGAAATATAGAAAATCTGTGATAAAATTTGCCAAACATCGCATATTATACACAAAAGAATTGTGTTAAGTTTTCCTAATAAAATATAATATATATTTTAATGTGCTGACCGTTTGAACCATATCAGGGTGTATGCAATTTAATTTAGAGAGTTTTAAGACTTAAATCTAGTTTTAAGCAGTTAGTGTTTGAAAATGTCAAGAAATGTATGCAACATTTTCACATCCAACGGGGGGTACTTTCGTGCAGAAATTAAAAAGAATTTTTTTTTTTCATATTTTCAAAGCATAACCTTTCAAGAATACGTCCTTAAAAAGATTTGCAACAAATATAATTACTTCCGGTTTCGAACTAGCTATTTTAATGACATGACGTGCAAACAGTGGTTGACATTGGTCGTCATTTTACTCAAAACTTTTAACACGTTTTTCCTTAGGATTCTTTTTTAGAAAAATTTCCTGACTATTTGAGCCCATTTGTTACCACCAACAACAACTTTTTTTTTCCAAATCATCATAATATTACGCGATGTCAGTATGAATATTTGCATATAAAACGAACATCTGATACATTTTACAGCATGGTACTTATGTAGCATACAAATGCTCATCTATAGTAATTCGAAGCGATTGTTTGCAACCACATTTTCGATACATTATCATATCGAATTCGAAATTTGTATGTAGCACAAGTGTACTAAGTGTGCTAATGTTATTATATCAATAAGCAAATTTCATTTTCTTCTTGAAAAAAATATTTATTCATTCGTCTGCATTAATGTTGTCGCCTTCAAAATAGTCTCCATTCGATCTTCTTCTTCCAATCTCAAACTCTTCTCAAACTCTTCCAGCGATGCGCAGTCAAAGAAGATTCCCGTTACATTTTGAACACAACACACCTATAATATCTTGGATATGATTTATTTGGTGTGTTGTCCTGACTAAAGTGTGTTTGGTGTAAAAATGGGCAAGGTCTGTTCACACTTTCTCTTAACTTCGTATGTCATACATTAAATAATGATTTTTATTCTACGGATTTGAAATCGAAAATAACATTGGTTAACACGTCCTCACATACTTGATTTACATGCATTGAACTAAATTGTGCTGCAGAAAATATTGGCATCTAATAAACATTTACATAATATATATATATATATATATATATATATATAAATAATTTAATAATTTTCATATAAATATAAGTAAATATTTATATCTAAATAAAGTCGTTATATTAAGTATACGAAAGCTGGGGTATATTATGGACGAATTTGCGGAAGTATAATGGAATGAATTTAAAATTATTTCATTGGATCTAAATATTTACCGCAACTGTACTTAATGCAATACGAATCTGTAAAATTTATTTGAATTTAGAGAATAATCATATGCGTGAGTATATATATGATAACATTGTCGGGCAGAAATGATATAGAGTGTATTTGTATATTTGGAAACGTTTTGGAGTTGGGGATGTTCCTCTACCTCTCCGAGATATGTTTTATATGATGTCGATCCATATGTAATTCAAAAAGAGAGAAGCCTTTTGACTAATTTGGAATAATCATTGCCGTCATATAGTCAATATATTGCGTTATTTGTTACCACTATGTAAATACACACGAAGTTACAACTTCTGCTGTTCGAAAATTTATTGACAACAAGGGACATACTTTTTTTTGAAATGTTTAAGTGAAATTTTATACATTTGATCGCATTTATGATTGCAACATACTTTTGAAAAGCAAGAAAAGTGCAAAGGCAATGTTCACATTGAAAGTAATGCAATTGTACGAGTATGCAGAAGACAATGTCTTCCAAGTATTTAAGTTGGTAGCTGTGATGAAAGTCCCATACCTCAGAAAACATTATGAGCTTTTAACGTAACGTTTAACGTATACACTGAGTGGGCTATAGCCTCCAATGTTGTAACTTTATCACGCCCGCTGACGAAGTGTGACCAAAGTGGCGGCGAAATGGAGACATCAGTGACCAGTCAAGTGGAAAGGCAGAAACACTTTGCTGCCCAAGTGGTAAACAAAGGGATGATAAAAGTCAGTCAAGTATTACGCGATGGAGCTGACACTGTGTCGATTGGCGCTGAATATTATTGCCGGCGGGTGGGTGTTTCAAGTGTACACTGGCGTAGAAAGCAAACTTTGTTTATGACTGTGGGAGCAGCGAAGATTTTCTGCGAAAAATTACCGAAAATTTACTTCACAACATGCTGTCAGCAAACAAGGGTGTGGTTTTGAATGCTCAATAAAGAAAACAGCAAGAGCGCCAGGGGCGTCTATGAAATACAGAGTCTCGCATTAACTGAGCAATCAATACAAATGACATTAGGAGGACTCTAAATACATTTACGTGCATATGAACATCTATTTGTAAAGGTAGCTAATTTTAAAGTTGCTCATACGCCACGTACCAACTTGTAACACCACCACGAGACGTACGCCATTTCCGCAGCAATGCAAAGAAATTACTGGGCACACAAGCATTGGAATTTACGCTTTACGTTTTTAGTATACTCTCTCTCTCTCTCTAACAGAGATTGCTCTCATGGTTGTAGATTTCTTTTTTTAACGATTTCAACTGTTGATAGCACTTTAAATTTAGCGACGATTGTAATAAATTCTATGGAATTCATGATCAGTCTGTATGCTAGTCTGTATACTAATGTGTTAAAGGTTAAATAATTTTTTCCAACGTAACTTAGTTTTTTTTTTTGGAGATAATGTTATTTATTACTATTATTATAAGATCGTCGCATAAACAAAGGATTTCACTGTTAGTATTACATAGTATAGATTGTTTCCCGGTTCTAGTATATAATAGTAAATTTTCGCCACCATAACACCCTATTTCGAACACGAAGCGTACCAATAAACATATTATACATAATATATGAATCTGGAAGGAATACTTGTAGAATCCAAACGAACGAGGAATACAAAAATATGTTTATTTATAGACCAAACATGTCACGACAGCAAGTTTTATTTCTGCTTTAGTTGAAGTAGCATTATTGTGAGTATTATATATCACAATCTATTTGAAAAAGTTATAGTCATTTGTCAGTTGAAAAATCTGAAAAGTTAGATGAAGTGTCGAAATTAATATTATTGCATATTGCCATGGGTATAGGCATACGCAACTTTTTGTTTACGATTGAGTACAGTTACAAAATTAGAAAAATTAAGGCAGTAATTTTTAAGGTAAGTAGGTTGGTAAGATAGGTAAGTAAGTAGGTTGCATGACACTTACTTGAACTCCTGAAACGTCTATAATATATCGAATTAATAACACATGGCATGCATCGATTTAAATTTATTTTTTATGCAACAACAAAAATGCTTACCATTTACGCTTATGTTAAGGAAAGAAGATGCAGAAGAAACTTACCGACTTAATTTCATTAAAATATCTCTAATAATTACCTACACATGTACTATAAAGTATGTTGGATATATGACAATTAGATGAACGTATATACTGATTTCAGCCGTTTTTGGCACATAACCATATTAAGTTTCCGAAAATGTTCCTAATTAATTTCACGAGGATATTTCACGATAATCCGATATAAATAATTCTAAGTCTGTAGGACGAATATCATTATTTATTGCATGTGGAACCTGGGAAGGTATATATCATAAGCGCTGCTTTAAAATTTTCATTAATAAATAAGTTAGTTATTACAAAATGGAAGAAGCAGATTCTTTACTGTCCGACTTTATCGCTTACTTTACAGAGAAATTATTGATCGATCTGGGAGTTATCTAATTAAATTTGGTTTTTATTGAAATTTTAATATTATAATACATATGTGAACTGTTGTTAAATTTTAATAAAATCGGTTCAGTGCTTCTCCCAATGTCCATTTACGAAACTTAATGGTTTTAGAACTTCTATTTTACTTTAGACATTTTCTATTCGAAATGCGCTAGTTTTATGTTTAAAATGAGTGAAAATGGTGAAAACTGGTTGATTCTTCCCTCATATATAAAATATATTTTAAAATGTGTCGTTTTGGTTATTCTATATCGTAAATTTATTAAAATTTATAATTTATTAAAAGAATTGTGATGATGTTTGTGTGGAAATTGTAAAGTTTGTGTTGGTTTAGCGAGTTTTCTGGAATAAGTAATAGTGTTTTGGTAGGCAGGGTTTCTAGGCTGGGAGTAAACCTTAATTATATATATGCTTGATTGAAATGACATAAATAAATATTTGCATTTTGTTTATGTCAGAAAAAATATTTTGTAATTTAGTTTTCTACCCCAAAAGCACTGCGTGAAGATATCTCAGATTTTACACACTTTTCCACTTCTTTCATTGGTTAATAACGTGTGTAGAGTTGTGTATTAAACTGTGAAAATATAGCTCATTAAAGTGCATTTTTTCATTGAAATTAATTTAATTTTTTTACTTTTTACTTTTGGCTTTTACTTTTTACGAATCAATGTACAAGAAAGTTCAAATCTAAAACTCATAAAAAAAAATAACAACGAGTATAACAACTAAATAGGGAGACTCCTCATAAATTTTCATTCGTGTTCGGAGTCGATTTATACGTTTTTAGATAGCAATTGAAAAGGAAAAGCAAAATATAAAACGAATCCAGTAACCTACCTAGAAAAATAGCGTCAAATAAGCGAACTTATCAGCAATGTCAAGATCCATTCTCGTGATTATTTTTTTTTTTTAGTTAGAAAGGGAGAAGTTTCCAAAATCTCAAAGAATGCAATAAACTTTGTAACTTATATTTGGTGAATATATAATCTAGCAAACTATTAATATTTATAGATCTACTCACTACATATATCGTAGCATGCACTGTATTTACATTTTTATACCTAGACATAAGTCCGGATATTTTCCTCGCACCTCTCTTCTACATTATTGCACAGTAAAGGACATTTCTTCTGCTAACCACAGTCCGTCTGTGGTGACTTTCAGAACATTTTAACCTTGTTATGATAGATGAGTTCAATTTTTGCAGGTAGCAATCTAACTAGGGACAGATATATACACAAAAGCTGAATTTATTTGAAATTATGCCGTTGGGAGGGGTAGAGGGGATGAAGTTTCCAAAGAAAATGTGAAGTCAGTATAATGGATGTCTGTGAGAAAAATTTTATAACTAATTTATAAACAATACTTATGTTGCTTTCGAAAATATTTGCATAAACATTTTTATACTCTTAAATATTTATTAACCATTAGTAAATCTTTAATATATGAGTAAATTATTTATTGGTATAAAGCTAGTTAGATCAATGCTAATGACATACACACTTTTCTGTGGCTAATGACACTAATATCGTCTGACAAAAAAATTATTCCCTATTCTACAGTTTTTCCGACTTAAATGAAGTCTTAAAATTCAAATGTCCTTAGTATTATAATGTTCCATATGTTAATATTTAGAGGATTTCAGAAGCAGGTGAATTCACATATAGCAATTAATTAAAATTTGCGCAAAAAATTACATTTCTTATCTGTAAGTAATGTGTTCTTTTATTGAACACATAGGAACACAACTTTTGACTCTATTTATCTGAAACCTTTATGTTGTCACTTATCAAGTGTCAGCTAATCCACAATTTCGCCACAATTGCTCAAACTCCAGGCGACACGTGCACAGCATAAGGAAGCAGTCTTGCACATACGCCTGACTTTTTCGTCACCACAACTACTCAATAGCGCAACTATTTTAACTCTTTCAATTTCCACACGAGTTCGGCATCAAAAGGGTAGAAGTGAAGTTTAGTGACATTTTTATATGTATGATGTGTCCGCCTGAGCGATTCGTCCTGCATTTATATTTTCCTCCAGCAAAAGTTTTGCGAAATTTTCGCATTTGTTGACTTTCGGTCCACTTTGGTTGACTTTTTAACCCAAAGTAACTGGAAGTAAAATAAAAAAGTGTTTTATTTTATCCAAATCGGATAAAGTTTTGCGACTTGATTTTGGGTTCGTATGGAATAAACTTTCCGATAAAATTTATCATTATTCCGTATTGAACTATGTATTTTTGATAAAAATATTTCAGGTTCTTCAAACTATAGAAGTGGATCGTTCGGAATTTAGAGCAGTATTTTAAGATCATCGTCACAATAGCAGCATTTCGGAAAGCAGTATTGTGAATAATTTGAGCAAACTTATTTTTAGAGTCTAGTAGGGTTATGTAATAACACTTGCTAGCAGGATGCCAGAGGGCAATTTCTAGTTGTAAACTGCTATATTTCTGGACTAGTTAGTGCTTCAAATATGTTCATTAAATACATAATCCCAGCTGCGTCAGTTTACATACATAAATTAGTGGCCAGGAATTTCCACTTTTGACTGCCCTAAATTATTGAATAATATTATGTAAATTTGCGCATACTATATACATATTTATGTTACCAATCAGGCTCATTAACAATATGCCTCAAACGCAATTTTTTAAACAAGCTAGTATTATATTTGCAACCATGAGCATTCGAAAAAATGAAGGTGTCACTTCCTAAAAATAATAAATCTGTTGTATATATATTTCATCACTTACTCCTAAACCCTACCTACTCGGTTGTGGAGTGCCCTTCTAATAGTTGTAAATACATGATCTAATAAAGAATTCACACTAACTTAGAGGGCAGTGGAAGTTAGTAAATTAGATAGATAGATAGTTAATAAGATTTTATCAGTCTAATATAAAAATGTATGAAAGAGTCATCAAAGAAAACGTGAGGAGAAATTATGTACATTTTAATTTAATTAAGATGTCTTTAAAAGTGCTTCGGTTACACCGTAAAATCCACCAACACAATAGATAGGTACTGTCAGTTATACCAATAACAACGACAACACTAAAGGGAAATGCTCAGAAACGTATATGCTCTAGCCACTCCCTTTTTGCATGCATCCATTAAGGCCAAAGCAAAAACAGAAATCCCTCCAAGTAGCAAACAAGTATTGCCAAGAAATACAAATGCGGTGATAGCTCTTTTGGCAGACTCTACAAATGTTGGAAACAAAATAGCAGAAGAGGGAAAAATCTAAGTTGGAAATCGGTTGCGTTCCAATAAAAACAATCTTGGCTGTTTAGAGAAAATTTACTTACCTTAAAATTACAATCCATGGTAAGCGCTGTCACCACTGTGCTAAATTCAATGTACTTCCCAAATACTTTGCACAAAGGACAGTAGTTTTGTTTCACCAACGAGTTCTTTAAGTTAAATTTGTTATTAAGGATTTTAACCGACGTTTAAACATCTGAGCATATTTGAAAAATTTAAACAACACCACGTTATTTGGAAAAATATCAGTTAGGAATCAACTGGCGTCATCTATCGGAATTGTTACATAGTATTGAGCTTGTGAAATGGTACAAAAAAAAAATGTGTTGATCAAATTTGAGAAAATATTTAAATTCACTCAGTTGGAATGTTTAGAAATTTTATATCAACTAATATGTTTTTGGATTTCAATTGGGTTGTGATAAATGGTGGAAGCATAAGTCATGAAGAATAATTAATGCATAAATGCATTTTCGTTGTCATTAAAATGGCAATTAAGGTATATAACAACAGTTTCAGGATTCTTTATAAGTTAAGATAAACCTGAAATAATTGTAATTGCAAACTGTTTAAGCAAATTAAAGAATTTCAATTTTCAATTCAACTTTTTTTGTTTATGACAAACTCAATTTCAAGCAACTGAGAAATTTAAAATATGCTTATAAATGTGAATAAAACATCAATCCTCTAACGCTTGAAACATAGTTAAATTTATTTGTTATACTCTCGCAACATGTTGCAACAGATAATATTAGTTTTGTTCAAATAAGGATTGTTTCTAACACCTAAAATTAATCGAGAGTATAGAGTTGTAGAGTGTAAACATATAAATGATTAGGATGACGATGGGAATTGAATTCTGGATGTCTGTATATGTATATAGATATATGTGCAACTCAGGGAACATCTTTCTCTGGTAATGCGAAATCGTGTCAAAAATGGGTAAATTGGGTAAACATATACCTAATATAAGATTGTAAATCACTCTCAAATTGTAATTAGGTAATTTAAAATTCCTCAGGCTTTGCTCAAAAAAGTTAACCAAATTTCATTATTTCTGGGATGTACCATCCACCAATAACTCATTCCCAAATGAATAACCAAAACAAAAGATCTGCGTTTTTGATTTCACGCCCTGCTTTTATTTTTTGAACTACCTGTAGTTGTAGTGTGACTACCTTATTCTACCTGTAGTTCAATTGACGATCACGTTCGGAACAGTTCGTGTATTTCAACGAATAGAAGGGTCCTTTCCTCAGAAGGATCACAGGTATGTTGCATGTATTTCACACATAAACATTAGATGGGTATAAAAGCCGGTCTGCAGAAAACATAAAATCAATACTTTACAAAACTCTCAAGTGATATATTCTTATCTCAGTCGGAAAAAACAAATAGAAAGGTCCTTTTCTTAGAAGGATCAGAGGTAGTTGCGTGTATTTCACACATAATCTTTCGATGGGTATAAAAGACTGTCTGCAGAAAAAATAAAATCAGTACTTTACAAAACTCTCAAGTGATATATTCCTATCCCAGTCGCAATACAAAAAAAAAAACAATTTTTTACAATGCAGACACCTCCAACAAATTCTACACTCGCTTATAAAATATTTAGATATCGGCAGGTACTTCGACGACCATATCCCGTTGCTAAACAGATTGTGGATACAAAGCTTGATCTGACCGTTGTATTGATAGGAGAATGTTGCAACAATATTGAGCATGGTGGTTGGAGTGACTTGGATGCGTTCTCAAGACAAGCGAAGTTTCGAAAATTCTTATGTAACGCCAAACAACTCTTTTGGCCTGACAGAAAATCTGACGACGAAGAAGAGGACCTCGCACAGGAAAAAAGGATGAATAAACTCGTTCTGGAATACCTCAAAAGGAGCATAAAGGAAATGGATTTTATGTAAATTTATTTGTTTATTATAGCTACCTTCTAATATTGTAGAAAATTTTATTTAAACAAATGTTTTCGTTAATAAAAGTATATATTGTTATATTTTCTTAAGTTTTTAATTTTAATATGAAACGTTTTGCGACTAAAATATTTCACTGATGTCGTTCATGCGACAGTTCACTCAATTTTATAAAGGTCGATAAGCATGTTAGGAGCAAAAGCAAGCTTAGTCCATAATATTAGTACCCTGGATCTCAAGAATAGCTTTGGCTTAATATTTCAATCATTATATCAATCACTATATCTCACTCTTCAACAACAAAAGGACGTTCACGAATTTCTATTCGTGTAAAAAATGTATTTATGAATTGACTACTCAAGTGGGAATGATTCTGCGTGCGACTCACAAAATATATGAATTTACCTATAAAATCAAAGATTAACCAACCAACCTCAACAGAATGAAATTATATAGTCTTCTCATGGGATCTGAATCAATCTGCGATAGAATAAGACGACTGGAATTATTTATAGATCTATATATGTCATATGACCCACTTTGATAACTTGGGCGGTATGACGTTAATTTTCACAGTTCAGGATATTCAAGCCGAACAATTTCTCTGAATAGAACATATTTGACAAAAAGCTGGTTCGTTATTGGAGAAGAGATGTTCGTTTATAAGATACAACAATCACTCTCACTGAACATCATCGCCATCTCCGAAGATGTTATGTGAAGTAAATGAAGCGAGAACGACCGACTTTGCGTTATGGAAACCGGTTATATAACATTTCCAAACTACCTTTAACTTTATACGGTATATATCGATCCAGTCCAGACCCTCCCATAGCCCCAATATGACCGATATAGTGAATTCCGACTTTGCACTTGAATTTAAGTACTTTATGTTGGTCAATATGTGTAATATTTTAATAAAATCAAATGGATATGTTTTCTTAAGCATAGTGAAGTTTAAATGTGAATGAAATCGGTCTAGACGTTGGTCTAAGCGCCTTATTCCTCATATTATTATATCCGTTTCTCAGTTTGACTTTTTCCTTATGTATCCAATATATTTAATAAAGTCACTTTTATGGAGTTTATAAAGTTATATCTTATTTTAGTTATTTTGGTAAATTTTAATAAAAATATCTCGGACACGAAGCAATATATAATAATGAAAGTACGTGACTACGTGTCTCTATGATTATGATTATAATCCATTCACGGTTTCGTTGAATAATGAATGTTGAATTCATGCGCAAAATTTTTAATAAAATGTGGCCTCGGCTTTGATCTTTGGGAATAGTGAGAGTATGAAATATTCGGTCACACTCGAATTCAGCCCCTACTTACTTTTTTAAAATTATAGCCATCAATCAGCAGAACAAACGCGTACAAAAGTTAACAAAGTACGATAATCTAGTAGCCGTAAAGAAACGCTAAAGTAGCAATCGATTATCGGCTTGTATAATATGAATGAACACAATGAACACTCGCCTATTGACGTGCATTATGTTGTTGAAAAATCACTTACGCTAATAAGTCTCACCACTCAGCTTTGGTTTTTAACCACAACTCGCTGTTGGGGTTGAAGAAAATTTGCGAAATTTCACACAAAGAGGCATATATTACTTTACTCTACTTTCACTCTCCCTCTCTGTTCACTTGTTTTTATATCCATTGTTTAGCAGCATGCTTCTTTATCTTGTTGTTTACGTATGGAGGCGATAGTCGATAACGAATCAATCTTTTCAGCCAGTCATGGGGCAAGCACTTACATACATCAAATGAACTAACGGAGCGTACGCGAGTACCACATAGACGCTGTTTCCTTTAGCTCTAAAAAATTCGCCTACCAGTTAATTATGCAGCAAAAAATTTTAGGGGTTGGTGAAGTGTCGCATCGTACCACCTATATCTTTTCCTAAGAAGAGAAGATTTCGCTTTTTGAAAGTACATTTCATACCCGATGTCAAAAAAAAATTAATAGAAAGGTAATTTAAAAAATAATACCTGCTTTTAAATTCCATCCTTGAGTTATACCTGAAATCTTTGACGAATAACTTCAACGATAACTCAACTAGTAATGGCATCTCAAAATTTACTGCTGTTAGACGTCAAATGTATAAATATAAGTTCTTTTAAAAATGAATTCGAAAACGTTTGTATTGTTTTGCGATTATCTTATTCTTAAAGTGAACAAAATTACATAAAGTCCACCAAAACACTGAATTAGAAATATTTAATACAATACAATAGTATTTAGGTGCAGTTATGGTTTGCTTTCGCTTGTTTTCAAACTACGCTGCTTTGACACACAGTAAAAGTCACAGAATTGCAGTTATGCACAAGCAGATATATACGGTGAAGAAAATTACTTCGTAAAGGGATTGCAGACTATATAGCAACCAATCAAATTGAGCCTTTATAATTAATATGCATGTCTCATCATATCAGAGTAGAGCATAAGAGCCGTACTCGTACAACTTTTCATTGCCAGCATGGCAGGCTTTATATGCATAAATATTTAAGGTAAGGTTAGGTTAGGTAAAGTATTAAGGCTGATTACCGATTGTGAAAGCAGAGCGCCTCCTGCGAAGATAGAACCACCCTATCAAAACACAACTTAAAGCTTAAAACTTAAAATTAATGAAAATATTTATCTAAAATAGCTAAAAAATGTATCTAAATAATTAAAAAATATTTATCTATATATGTCAAACAAGCAGGTATAAGTGCCGTAAACTTCGTTATGGTTTCCTCGGTTAAACCCGTTTTCCTTGGTTGGCAGGTTAACACTTGTCATATACTCCCTTTCCTGATTAATATCAATACACAAATCAACAAAAATGCAGAAGAGTGGTATGCACATTCCGGTGTGTCTATTCCGGTGACTTGGGAGAAGAAAATAAAAATTTCAACTTATTAAAAATCAGTGATGGGCTCTCGCTGTTTAATATGTAGAACTAAAAGTACCAATATAATTTCTTAAAAGGAAATTCATTTTATTGGAGTACGTTTTACAATAGAATTACGCAGACTATGAATCGAGGTTTATGGGAAAAAGTTTTCCCCCAAAAATTTAGTGCAGCTAAATCGATCAGGCGACTCTTTTCTTACTTTCACTTACTTCAATTTTTCTAGTGTATTCCTTTCTATATTGAAAGGGCATGTCTTCATATTAAAGTGCATTTATTTGTTCAGTGAACTTAAAATTATGGGCGGATCAATGCAAAAAGTTGGCATAACTTGCCGCATCGTTTGCATTATTTATAAATGTTCTTTGTTGATTATCAAATGACGGGGGCGTATATGCAATAGTAAGTGCCAAGGATGTTGTACATTGCAATATTTTATAAAACAGATATAAAGAAATAAGTATGTACGCCTAAAAATGTTGCAAGTGTATTTTTCAGAGCATGCCAAGTAGAATGTTGTCAGCTTATTTTACTTTATTTAATATAGTTCAAGCATAAACATATAAAACCAAATCAAATTTGCAAAAATTTTCCTTCATTTTATTCATTTTTTCCATAAGCTGTGTATGAGGAACTCCGTTCCTTTGGTTGAATGTATACCTCAAGATAATTTTTCTATGCCACTGTGGGTTTTCGTAGTAAAAATGGTTCCGATCGGTTTATATCGCATTTTCCAAATATTTCTCACCTTTGTGATGTTGAGATGAGATTTATCAGCAGAGAGTCTATGCTAATGAGTTCGTGTCAAATTTTCCTTCGAACTTTTTAACTGGCGTCATATAAGACCCCTTGTAATTGAATTTAATATTTCTGGCGCTATTGTTTGTCTAACCATGCCCTGTTAGTAGTTCGATATATAATTTTTGTAAGCGAAGTGGGCGTCGTTATTACTCCATTTCTCCCAATTTCGCAGTCTCAAAAATTGCTTTACACATAAGTGAATAGTATTAGCTCTCTGTATCATTGAAAAATTATTGATGAGTTATTGAACTTCTTAGTAAAATATAAGCATTGTGTAGCTAATTTTATATCAAATTAAAGGCTTTGTGCTTTACTTTAAAAGTAAAATATATTCTATATACAATATAATGAATATTCTCAGAAATATTGGCGATATAAAGTAGTGTTGGATATTCTTTAGTTACCATAACAGAGCATTATTCGGCTAATATGTCAAATACGTTTATTTATAGGTAAATATAACACTCCCTATGTAACATATTTGGTTGACTTTCAGATGACTTTGATTAGTCGAATGTTGACGTATCTAGACCTAGGAGGTCTATTTGAACCAACTGGTGCATTCCCACAGGCTTTTATTTAAAGAATTTACTTTTGTTCGTTTAGGAAGATTATGTATATGTATAAATATATACATAAGGTGTTATTTTCTCATGACACAATTAAAAACCATACACTAATTTGATTTTATAAAGCCTTGTCCAACAAATCATTCAAAATATTCGCGAAAAGACTGTAATCTTTCATCGAACTTTAAAATTATTTGAACTATAGGAAACTTTTTCTTGCATGATGGCTTTCCGTTGTCAGATAATACCAAACCTCCGATTATATTTCAGACTTGAGAGGCTTCTAAGAACTATATTAACTGTCTTTAGACAAGCTACACACCATGAATAGAAACAGAAACTCAGATTAACATCTGATATGAATGAGGTCTCGTCTATTTTACTTTGAAGCCATGGCCTTAAATATATGGAGAGAAGATGTTTGTTGATTGAAAATGGAGGCACAGAAGCCATCAACGTACTTAAGCCATTATTATGGCTATTGCGTTCCAAAGTGATACGCGTTCTTAATTGATAAATGATAACTCCATTGAGCAACTAAGTGGATTCGATGAAGTTGCTGAGCGTTTTCCACTCCTGCTACCCAATATCTTTTAAATTGGAACATTGCGAGCCGTGGAGGATATCCCTTCTCAACAAACTGAAGATTAGGCATTCGCAAAGAAAATGTTCTATCGTCTCATCATCCTTCGTGAATGCTTTATATTCTGCCGAATCCACTTCACTATTTTCTGAGCGAGGGATCTTGTGGGAGGAGGGTGGGGGACCCCTACAATATTGCCTATTCCCTTCTTTCCTGAAGGGGGGGT